>CAUYLG010018739.1:0-313941 GCA_963573385.1 Cacajao melanocephalus
GGAAGGAGGTGTGACAACTCAGATGTCTTGATTTCTAGTCCGACACCCTGAGGATATTCCATGTTGTAACCACAGTGCCCTGAAGAGGATATTCAAAGGATGTATCTTTTCCTTTTGCCAGGAATTTACAATCAAAGACAGCCTCTGTTGCTTCAGAGCAAGTGATCTCAGATGATGTCTGTATTAACTGGAGTAAAAGCAATTTATCCGTGTAGCACCGCAGAGGTGGTGGTAGTGGCACCATTCACTGCTGCAAACCGTATGGAGCACAGACATGTGCTGGATCTTGTGCTGACACAGTATCTCGCCACTGGGTACCTGTGCTTTAACATTATCCATAAGTCATAGGAATGTTGGAAACACAAAATGAGGTAGGTGTAGAGGCATACAGCTAAGAAAAGACTCGCACAGAGTAAGCACTTAATATGTGTTAGCCATTTTATTATTTTTAGATTAAGTGGCTACATTTTACCAGGCACTCTCTAGGTACTGTGGTACACGATGACTAAGACAAACCAGTGCCTGCCTTCCTGGCTTTCACACTCCAGTGATTATTATGATGCTGCTTTCCCCAGTTTATATGATGAAAGTGAGATTTTGAGAAGTTAAGTGATTTCTGGAAGGTTATTCAACGAATAGAGTGGCAGAGGTGGGAATCCAGGTGGCTGGTTTTAGAGCCTGAGCCCTGGCCCTGTGCTATATTGAGGAGCTGATGTCTTTAAAAAATGGGAGGGAATTTCAGCCATTCCTGTTGAGCCTCTCGGTTTTAGATTTCTGGACATCTTCCACCAGGTTGACTGGTATTAATCATAGCCATGACTTTTGCACAGGGAACATTTTACTTAAAGTTCTTTCTTGTGAATTTCTCCCTTTACTGCTTCCAGTGACCTAGGGAAGGAGCAGAGGAGGGATCAGTCCTCCCATTTGACAGACGAGAAGACAGACTCAGAGAAATGAATATCTCACCCTAAGGCACAGAGCAAAGACAAGAATGGAATTCCATGTTTCCTACTGGTAGCCTGGCAATATGGGAAGAACATTCCTGTCATCTCACCTGCAGAGGGGACTCTGGCATTTTACGCTGAGTTAAAAGGTGTCCCCACAGTGGTCCCAGGACTCTTCGTGCCTAAGTCTGTCAGAGAGAGGTTTGATATGCCATCATTCAGGGACACACTGTCCTGGTGGGAAAGGACATTAAATAGCCTTAGCCATATTTTTGCCATCTTTCTCTGATGCAGAGAGAAAATCAAGAGGGTCGTTTCCTCCTCCCCACCCCAGGCTGGCATCCTCTAATCACCCCTTCCTTGCCACAGGGCACCATCTGTGGCCGGCCTAAATTGGACTGAATGGTGTGGAATTGCAAGTCAAAAGGGTCCTGTAATATTCCACTGACAGCCTGGGGCTCTGTGCTCCAGTGCCATGTTATAAATAAGGGTAATGGAGTACAGGCTGAATTACAATCAAGCCTGCTATGAACACACCGAACAGGCATAGAGCTTATTTAAGGAATATAGAGGCAGATTATGCTGCCGAAGCAGTACCGTTGGAGCCAATCAATACTCACTCACTCTCTCAATCAGGGCCGCAGGGACTTTGATTAGGAAGAGGAGGGGCTGAGGGAAATACGGTAGGATCCCTCCTAGGGCAAAATTTCACTATTGGTTTGTTCTGTGCTACATATGCCCATTAAGCACCAACTCTGAGGTAGGTGTTAGGGAGGTAGTCAGCAGCAAGAGAGACAAGGCTTTTAGTTTTAAGAAGCTCAGAGACTTGGGGAGAAGAGGGTAGGTGAAGCGTGAAATAACTAAAGCAATGATTACATAGAGCATGATAAGCACAGAGTGGGAATGCCCAAACCAGCCTTGCAGTGGGGTGGAGGGAGGCTGCCCAAAGGAGGCGATGTCTTCCTGTTAGCTATTGCTGTGTAACAAACACTCTGAAACTTAGTGGCTTAAGACCATTGTTACACTCTGTTTATATGGACTGGTAATTACCACTGAGCTTAGTTGGGCAGTTCTCCTTCGGGTCTTGGCTGATTTCTGTGGGCTCTCTTCTATGTCTGTGGTCAGCCAGCAAGTTTGCTAGCAGGAGGACGACCCAGGTTGGCATCTGTCACATATCCTATGTTGAGCAGCAGGCTTTGTCTGAGGCAGCATAGGCAGATGGGCCATCCTTCTCTCTGCTTCCATAAAGCTAATCTCACATGACTATTGCAGGGATCCCAGGAGCAGCAAGAAGGGGCAAGCCTCAGTACGTAAATGCTTTTCAAATCTCTGAGTGTGTCACTTTTGTCATTATCCCATTGGCTAGAGAAACTCCTGCAGCCAACTCTGATTCAAGGGGAAGAAAAACAGACTCACCGCTTGATAGGGATGTCTGCAGTGTCACATGACACTGGCTTAGGTGTAAGGAGGAGGAGAGCTGTTGACGTTTGTGTAGTCTACTTACAGCAGAGTTCTGAAGATTCAGAGTTAGGCAGGCAAAAAAAGAGTAGAACAGAGAACAGGGAGAACAAGGATATGGAACTATGAGCATAAAGGCAGGGTCGCATGGAGGAATGACAGAGTCAGAGGTAGACAAGGCACAGGAGTGCTCAGTTGTCCTGGTGTGGCTGCATCAAATACCATTTGGTCCAGGTTGGTGCTATTTTGATAGATGCCATGGTGGCTGTAAAGCAGAGGTGAAGGAGACAGTGGGGGACAGGTAAAACCGTATGTGCTTAGTCTAAGGGGCTCTTACCTGGTTCTTCCCACTTCTGGTTCTTAATGTCTCTGAGTCCCATTCCTGCACACTGTACCTCAGTATTCCAGTCTGTGAAATCGGAGTCAGGAATTTCACCATGATGTCCTCTTTACTTGGGTTTAATTTTAATCTTGTATCAACCAATATTTGTCAAGTTCCTGCTGTTGCAAAAATTGCTGAGCTACCAAAAAGGAGACAGAGGAGATAAAAGCAATTCCTGGTTCAGAAGACTCTTATGACCTAGCAAAAGTCATGAGAATTAGGGATGGGTGAAGTTTGCGAAGTCAGGGAAGGAAGTCGAAGCCTACCAGGGGTGTTGAGGGCTCAGGAGAGGGAGAGGGCGTTTTGAACTGGGCTCTTTTGAGGGTAACTTCATCTGGGTTTCGAAGGATAGGTAAGATCCATGTGCAGAAGAAAAGATTAAGGCGTTTCAGGCAGGTAGCACAGTATGAACAAAGGCTAAGAGGTAAAAATGTTGCTTGGGACCAGTGGACCATGGTATGGTTCCCACAAGCAATGAATTTAGGTCACTGTCTGACACTGGGGATTAATTCATCATCTAAAGATATTCCTTTAAGTCTTGCGTCTCTAGCCTTTCTGCAAATAGCTGGTGGACTCAATGTCAGGTATGTGTACTGTTTTAGATTCTGTTTGGTCACTGAGTTTCACAGGTTTCACTTCTTTTCCTCACACATCACACTTCATGGTGCCATACTTTCCTGACTCATTGCATTTTTACATGTCAGGTCTAAATCCATGCATGTGGCATTCAGATGCTGAGTTCCCTGGGTTGGGGTGTGGGGGTTGGGGTTGACAAGTCAGACTTAGCAACAGAGACCTAAGATGCCCTCTTGGCAGCATCTTCAGGAGGCGGAAGGAGGAGCCCTGGCATTATGAGAGATTTTTACCACTCCTTTTCTCTCATGCTGCTAAATCACTTTTGAGATTCAAGGAGGTTCTGCCTCTCTAGTCTGTGAATCCTTATCTCTATAACAATGAGATAGAAAGAACACTGCACCATGATGCTGTGTGATTTAAGGCAAGTTGCTACTCTTCTCTGGTCCTCATTTTACAGATTGGTAAAATGAGTGGGTTAGATCATTGACCTCCATCCCTTTACCCTCTCTTCCTAATTTTCTGTGATTCCAGTTCATTGCTGTAGGGATAACTTTAAAAGGTTTACGGGGCACTGGGGACAAGGTAGATGGGTCATGGAGACTGTTTCCAAGTGAAGTAGGAAGTTTTATCTCTATGACCTCTGCCTCCTTTTTCTTTATATTTGATATTGTCACACACACCCTACTGTTCTCAAAACAGCCTGCTGCTTCTTGCCTTGACAGTGGTGAGATAGAAATTAGTGACAAGAAGACAGACAACTGACAGGGAATATCCATAGGCTAAATGCTGCTCTAGGCTCCTTCCAATGCGTTATCTCCTGTTACTCTTGCAGCAATCATAAGAGATTGATTTTATGATTCCATTCTTTCATATGAGGCCAGTGAGGCTCAGAGAGGTGAACTTAATTATTAAAGGTCAACCCAGTGAAATATAGGAAGGAGCAAAGTGATCTTAAAAATTCATTCTCCATAAGACAGAATGCCTCATATAGTTCTTTCCATAAGACAGAATGCTTCATATACTTCTTTCCCAGGAAATACTTGCATCTTAAAAACAGAGGAAACAAATGGCTTTACTATGATGAAATAGGCAGAGCACCTGAGTGACCTGGAAGGATGCCTCGTGCCCTGGTACTTATCATATCACGCCCCCTGGCATGCACTTGATTCCTCGATCTCTTTACTCAAATGTGCAAGCTCCTTTCTCAGCCCGGATAGGACAGTGGTGAAAGCACTGAATTTGGAATCTGGGAATCAGGGCTTGGAAAAGTGTGATCCCCTTTTAGGGCCTCAGACATCTCAGCTGAAAACTGGAGGTTCTGCTGTCTACTTTACCTACATGGGTTTCCTGTGAGGACTAAATGAGACAATGAATGAAAGGCCCTAGCTTGGCACGTAAGTAGGTGTTAGCAAAGGTTAGTTGCTGTCCCCATTCTTTGGGCACCCACTCTCTCCATCAGTTTGCAAAGTTGTGGGACAAGAAAGAGGAGGAGGAGGAGGAGGAGGAGAAAATCTCATTGACATTGGGATGAATTTTTTAAAAGAGAGAGAGAGAGCATGCAGAGAAGCTAAGGGGTTATCATGAAGCAAACTGACAAAGACCAAGCAAAGAAACACAGCAAGGAGGGAGGGAATGGTACAGGAGAGAATAGGAATAATGAGAATCAATTCCAGCAACGCTCTATCTATTTCCAAATCTAATCTGAAATGATACGCTTTTCTCCCTTGCCAATAGCTCTTAATTCTTCTCTTCCCCTCCCTTATTTAACTGGGTAAAACTGTATTATTTATCTTCACTGAGTGGCTTGAGAAAACAGTTTCATGTAAAAGATGCAGTTCCCAAAGGAGGTGGAAATGGGCAGATTGGAGGCAGAGGCAGAGATGAGCACTGACAGCTGGATTTGGGGAGGAGGGGTCTGAGGCACCTCTGAGGTCTGGAGACTCTAATCCCACTATTTAAAGAGGACCATTCTCTCCAGCAGAGCTTGAGTCTCTTCTCCAGCTGCCACCAGAGGGCTTTTTGGCCATGTCATGGCCCCTGCCACCTCTCCACCTTCTGTCCCCATGGGCGACCTCCAAACCTAGCATACCGTTGTCATTATCTCATGGGCATTTAACCTGGCCTGACATCAGGATCTCTTAGAATTATGAAATGTCCAGATTATAGACACTGCCTGCTTGCCCTGTCCAAACCCCTGATAGGTAAAGAGCATTAACTGACCTCTCACGTGTGTTCCTATAACACACTGTGCCTCCTATCTTATGGTCATTACCACACTCTCATCACCTTTGCTGACTTCCCTTTTTCTGTTCTCCTAGACTGTGACTTTCTTGAGGACAAGAAACTCAGGGAATGTACATTTAGTGATGCATTGATTCAACAAATATTTATTGCACATCTGCTGCATGCTAAATAATGAGACTGCAATGTCCTAGACAGGCATAGTCTTCTATGAATTAATGATTAAATGACTGAAAAATCTGAAGCAAGGAGAAATGCTTGCTGCTGCTTACAGGGAACAAAGGAATATCCAGGCTAAATTAGAAAGTCTGTAAGGATAGCAGTCAAATTGACTTTTCCTCCAGTCTATCCTTACAACCTAGCACTGTGCCTGGCACATTTTAGACAGTCAGTAGATAATTATTGGAAGGTATATAGGTAGATGAAGTATGTTGTTGGATGATTGCATTTGCTTTCAGAACTAACTATAAAATTTTGCAGATTTCCAAGCACGTTGCTAGGTTTGGCCTTATTTTTGCTCAGTTCTACATTAGATGTGATGTAAGTAGGCCAGACGGTGACCCCCATTTTACAAGTAAAGGAAATCATAGAGGCTCTGTAATTTGTGTTCCAGAATACCAGTCAGGTGCTGTAGAGAGATCATGCAAATATAAGCTTCTGACTCAAAATTCAGTGTTCTTTTCACTAGCCCAGGCTGTTTAATTAGATCAGAATGACTGGGGTCCATCCATTTATTCATTCACCCATCAGTCCATCCACCTTGCCATCTTAATTCATGGTATATGGAGAGCTTCATTAACATCTGAGCTTGGGCTTGGTCTGATTGCATAAAGGAGCCCCAAGAGGGACATAGCACTTATGGTCTGGGTCCATGGTCAAGAGTTGGTAGCCCCCAGCATCTCTCTGCAGTGGTGACTTCTGCATTTTATACTGGCTTCTCCACACTGTATCCCTTTGTACATTTGTGACCTTCTTTCCTTCTTGCTCTTGTGCCGTTCTTCCATCTGAAATGCCTTTGCCACATAGCCATTTGTCCAAATCTTGCCAATTCTTTGAGACTCCTCCATGAAGACTTTCTACATCCAGCCAGAAGTAATCTCCTTTCCTCTAAGCTTCATACTTTGCTTTATAGCTATTTATAGAATGTCTTTTCTTAGCCCCTTGGACTAAGCTGCAGAGGACAGAGTCCCACAATGCCAGATCTCAGAGGAGGTTGGTTGACTAAATGAATCTTTAAAGTGAGTGTGTATTTGCCTCTGCTACAGAGGTAAAATGTAGTCAATATAGAAAACATAGAGAAAAATGAATCAGAACAAGATTAAAATCACCTCTGATCCCACTATTTAGAGAGTGCCATTCTTTGTGGTCCAGTGTATTTTTTTCCAGCTGTATACACATATACTCATGTCTAAATAGAATAATAAGAGCCATTTTCTTTTCTTTTCTTTTTTTCAAGACGGAGTCTCTCTCTTGTTGCCCAGGCTAGAGTGCAATGGCATGATCTTGACTCACGTCCACTTCTGCCTCCCAGGTTCAAGAGATTCTCCTGCCAAGGCTTCCTGAGTAGCTGGGTTATGGATTACAGGTGCCTGCCACCACACCCAGCTAATTTTTTGTATTTTTAGTAAAGACAGGGTTTCAGTATGTTGGCCAGGCTGGTCTTGAACTCCTGACCTTAGGCTATCCACCTGCCTGCCTCGGCTTTTCAAAATGCTGGGATTACAGGTGTGACCCACCATACCTGGCCAAGAGTATTCATTTTCTATATGAACTTCCCCTATTTCACTTCATGAAAATGTAAGCTCCTTGAAAGTTAACATTTTCTTTCTTTTCATGTGCATTCTTCAGGGTGTCTGAACTTAAGCCAGATGTTAGGTAAATTTCTGTAGAGTTGTTGTATGGGAATCCAGCTCTTATTTACACCCTAAGTTGCTGTCTCTTCTCTCTGTCCTCTGGAAATACTCATCTGAATTCAGATATGGGACAGCTCAATTAAATGTGCAGAACATTTGTGGAGTCCCTACTCTGTTCAGCCACTATGCCAGGCACCAGGCCACACAAATAGTTCTGACATGCCCCTGCACTAGGATCCAGTAAGGGAAGCCGGTTGTATAAAGAGAACATTTAAGATATATATAAAAACGATGACAGTGGTAAAAGAGGATGCTATATGTATATGAATTAATGCATAACAAATGTAACTGTTGAGTGCTCTCTAAGTATCAAGACCAACCTAACATGACCCTATGATAACAACAGCAGGTGCTGTTATTATCTTCATTTGGTAGATGGTGGAACTGAGGCATGAAGAAGTGAAGAGCTTGCCCAAAAACACACAGGTTGAACACAGGAGAGCTGGGATAAAAATTCAAGCAGTTGGTCTCCAGACCCTGTGATCTTATGCAGCATGCAATATTCCTCCTTGTGAAACCATGGAAGAGCAGAAGATATTAAATTAGGAAAAAAAAAAAACATAGTATATGTAGTATGTTATATAAATATCTGGTCAGAATTAATATATAAGTGCAAGGAAATGCGTGACAAGAGATCAGACTGGAGACAGAGGCATGCAACAGGCCAGGAAGGGCCTTGTGTGTCAGGCTCAATAAATTAGGTTTTATCCTGAGGGACAGGAGAAAACATTGGAGGTTTTGAGCAAAGGAATTATATGGTCAGATTGACAAGTTAGAAATTTCATCCTGTGAGCCATTTAGTGGAGAGCTGGAAGGAAGGAAGCCTGAAGATAGGGATACTTGTTAAGGGGCCTACTGAATAGCCTTCATTTGTGGCTTGAGATCCCCTTTCCCAGCTACTGTGCACCCAGGAATGCAGACTTGTGTGATTTGTTTCATTTAAGCATCCTCCAGTGTTTGGTTGAGGTCAACCTGTGTAAGACACCTGTAAAAAGTTGGTGGGTAGAAGGAAAATGAGGTTGGGGATTTACTCTCTTGAAACTCTGCACTCTGGGTTGTGCATTGGTATGGGCGGGGTTATTCTAGTAAAGGCTATAGTTCCTATCTGGCAGCGATGTGGTAGCCCTTTCCTACAGCTATGGCGTTTTTAGGGTTTAATAATTCCCCAGTCCTCACCATCCTATGCCCCTTCAGGCCTAGGGTGGTGACAATTCGTTGCTGTTGTCAACCTGGGAATACTTTGTTGCTCATTAATGGTTTGCCTTAACCCTGCCCAAGCCTTTACAAATCCTCCCTTCATTAAACACTTCTCAATGACCTTCCTGAGTATGTCCCCTCTTCTCTGATGAGACCCTGACTGGCACAGAACCATTTGCAATAGCCCCTGAGAGAGATGATAAAGCTTTGCATTAATTAAGTATTTTAGAGATGAAAAAGGGCATGAGTATTTGTGATTATTTTCCAGGCCCACTCAGCAAGACTTGATGTGTGACGATCACCCATGAATGCTGGAATAGCTAGTGGCAAGGTTGGTTAAAGTCAACATCACTACCTTTCCCAACTCTTTCTGCCTGGGCAGTGAGTTCATCTCATGTAATGTCTGCTTTCCCCACGGCGAGAAAAAGACCATTTGCGAACTCACTGTAAGCTTTCTCTGGGCTTCCGCAAATAATCTGCTGGAGGGTCAGCTGGTGCTGTAGAATCAGAAGGCCGGTTAGTTAGCCACTTGGGAGTTGTTACCAAGATGGCTGGTGATGAGAAGAGCTGCTTATTTTCATAATGACCTTCAGGAATTAAAGTACAATGAGTGCCGTAGATTAGGAAGAACAAGCTGATTAAAAGCACAACACGCCTACGGGATTTTTTATTTCTTTTCCAGGAGGCTGAAAGGCATCAGTGGCCACCGAGGCAGGATGGCAGTCTACCCAGAATCACTGATGAAGGCTGATCCTCCCTCTTGGCTTTTGTGGGGTGGTTGAGGGGATTTGAGCCTGTTGAATATTTCATGAGTTGCAGCCCATAGGGGAGAGCAGAAAAAGGTGAAAAGGCAATCCCTGTGTTTCTTTATGATTCCAATATAAAACCAAGCTATCCAGGGTGGGAGGGAGGCAGGCGCTGGAGCCAGCGTACTGCCGGAAGGCATGGTGCACCAATTCTCCCACTTTAATATCTGCTGTTTCATTTTATATTCATCATGTCAGCATAATCTGCCTTTATGGGAATCGTCTTGGTTCCCGACCAAATGCATTTAGTCCCCCTTTTGCTTTAAGTTTGATTGTAATATGACTTGAAGACTTCAATGAAATGTTTATATGGAAGGAGTAGGGGAAGAGAAAAGGGAAAATGCAACTGGAAAATCAATCAGCTGAGAATTTCAAGAACTGGTTTTGGTCATGTTACTGTTTTATTAACCTGTTTTTAAGGGACACAGGACTGGTTTTCTGACCAAGTGAACTCTACCAGTTCTGAATAAAATGTACATGGTATCACCAAGCATTCAAAGCCCTTAACTCTGTGGCTAAACTACATTTCTAACCTGACATTCTGCTGCACTCCTATGTACACATGCAGCTTAATGCCCCTGAGATGACCAGTTGATCTCTCTGCCTTCTCCTCCTCCCCTCTGAGGGACGTCCTCTGCAATGCTGTCCATCCTCTGCAATGCTCCTACTACCACCTTTTGGAGGTAGTTCTTGGCTGCAAGCTAGGAGAGTCTTTTCCCACCTTTGAGTTTTCAATAGACCTTTACTCCTCCTCCTCCTCCTCCTTCTTTTTTAATTTTCTGATGAAACATAATACTGTTTGAATTAAATTTTTTAGTACCTCCACCATTTTATTATGGATGTGTGTAAGTAAGTGTGTTACTGAGTCACTGAAATATATGTAAATACATATATATATATACACACACACACACACACACACACCAAATCACTGAAAAATATATATATATGTGCATTAAGCATTTTAAAGATGAAAAATAGCATGAGTATTTGAACTACACATACATGTCTATGAATATATTTCAGTGGTTCAGTAATTTTTTACTGAGCATTTATTATATGCCAAACACTTTTTAAAGTGCTTGAGAGATGGCAGGAAATAAGACACACAGCTGGGCCAAGGTGACATATCTCTTCTGGAAAGAGAGACAATAAGCACATGTTCAAGGAAATGTAGAGCATAAATTTTTATTTCTTTCTTTGCTTTTAACTAATTTATTTGTTTTGAAAAAAGGGTCTCAATCCGTTGCCCAGTCTGGAGTGCAGTGGCGCAATTTGAGCTCCCTGCAACCTCCACTTCACACTTACAAGCGATTCTTGTGCCTCCACCTCCTTAGTAGCTGGGATTACAGGCACACGCCACCACACCTGGCTAATTTTTTGTATTTTTAGTAGAGATGGGCTTTTGCCATGTTGGCCTGGCTGGTCTCAAATGCCTGGCTTCAAGTGATCCTCCTGCCTTGGCCTCCTAAAGTGCTGAGATTACAGGTGTGAGCCACCGCACCCGGCCTGAATTTCTAATTGCGATAACTGCTATAGAAAGTTTTTGTGAAAGGGATATAATAAGGATTGGATGTGCATGAAGAGGACTACTCAGCTAGAGTGGACAGGCACAGCTTCTCCGAGCGGGTGTCATCTGGACTGAGAGACAAACATGGAGAAGAAGCCAGCTGTTGGTTCTGGGAGGAGTGTACTAGGAATGTCAGGCAGAAAGTACTCGTGCCCTGGGATAAGTGGGACTCTAACCTGTTTGAGGAACAGTTGTAAGTCCTGTGTGATGAAGGGGTGATGGTAGGAGATAGTCACGATAACACACAGTCATCTGGACCATGGTAAATGGAGAGTGTGCATGACTGTAGACAGTAACACGGGTGAGGAGACAGTGGGCTGGGTAGAATTTCCACTGCTAAATGACTATGAGCTCCTTGAAGGTAACACCGTCTCATTTGACTCTATGTTCTGAGCTACTGAGCTGCCTGGAATTGAGTAGGTGTTTGATAAGTATGTTGAATAAGTAAACAAATGCATGAATAAATGAATAATGAGTGAATGAATGATGGAGGATTTCTGCTTCTGCTGAAGCAGTTTTCCCTTTAACATTACATACCCCTCCTCTCTTCTCTCAAACAACAGTTTCTTTTCTTTGTAATAAAGTAAGTCCGGAGTTATTCTCTGTGATTCAATATTTACTGTGTTTCACACACTGTTATTATCATTTAACGTTTACTGTCTGCTGACTGTGCACTCATCGCTGTAGCAAACAAAGAGCTCAATCTAGTTTTGGTTCATGGGCTAATTTAGTCAAGGAAAAGGAGATGTAAGTGCAACCAGCATAGTAGAAATTGCATGGATTGGAAATCCACTGGTTCTAGCTAGGTACAAATTCACTAGTGAATTTAAACAAGTCACTGAACTTCTGCGACCTTCTGCTTTCTCATCTGAACACGGAAAGGGGAAGCCCCTTTTAATAGTGGGATTTCAGGCACAGGCTGGAGAGAGCGCTAGGAGTGAGGAGCTCAGATTTCCACAAGCATCCCTCTGTTCACTCCACCTACGTCTATGCCGGGCTGTGTCAACCAGATGTAGCCTAACTTGGGGCTTTCTTCTGGTGCCATTCCGGGGACATTCAGCACAAGGAGTGCCTGCCTAGCCAGCAGCACGTGGAGCTACTGAATTAGACACTGCTATTTCTAGTGCAGCTCTTGTCCCTGGGTTCCCTGGACCTCTGGATTTGGGCTTTAATGCACTGAGAAAAAATGAGCCAGGCCATTTGCCATAATGTCTTCACCTTGCCTTGGCCCAGCTGGCTGTTTGCCAAGGGCAGCTACTACTGCCAAGGCCTCAGGTGCTGAGGCTAGGAGGGGATCAGTGGGGCAGCAGATCACCCTAGCCTTGGATGAAGAGAAGGTGCTGAGAGGAGACCTGCTGCTCAAATTGATCACCCAGCCAGTCCCTTTCCCTGGGCACCATAATGGGTTCTCAGGACCCCCTGGGGGTTGTGCTCTAAGAGCTGACAAACCTTTGTGATTATCTCAAGGCCTATTCAACTCTTCCAGCTGCAAGGGAAGCCCAAGCATGTGTTTACTTGGCCTAATAACTGCCTATGTTCTCGCCACTTTGTCTTTTACTTGGAAAGAGTAGGAGGCCACGCAAAGACTGTACATGGAGGGCTTAGTGATGTGAGATGACTTTTGCTTGGCAGGATTCCTCTGGCTCCTGGTTGAGAATAGAATGGACAGAGGTGGAAGAAGAGAGTCAACTTAAGAAGCCCTTGCAGTGAGCCAGGCAGGAGAGCATGATGCCTTGTCCCAGGTGGCTGATGTAGAGGGACTGGAAAGGGTTGAATGTTGCATGGCTTTGGAAGAATTTCCTGATGAAATGGATGAGGAGTGGGAGAGAAAGCAAGCTGTCAAGGATGGCTCATGGTTTTTATTTTTTATTTTTTTCAGAGCAGCTGAAAGATGAATTAGATCCTGTCCCTATCAATAATAATGATGATGATGATAATAAATCAATATCTAACTTAAAAATTCATAGCTAACATTTTTTAGCCTTTATTAAGTGCTGGACACTCTTCTCCTAAGGATTTTTGATTGTGAACCTCAAGGAGGGAGAGTCTGTTGGGTATGGCTGATATAAGAATAATTCAGTAGAATTGGGTGATGAGTAGGTGATTTGGTGGTATCATCTCCTCTTCTTTTCAAGATGATTCTTTTTCATCTTGTCATCAGATATGGTGACAGATATGGTTTAATCGTGTCACCAGAGATGATGGGCACTGCAGTGTGACATGGAGACAGCTGATTGGATAAAGGCTGTGACTCATCTTGCCCATCAGTCCTCCTCGTGTGTGTGTGTGTGTGTGTGTGTGTGTGTGTGAATGCAGTTGAGGTCTTTGGGGACTGTAGGAATACCCATCTCAAGGTCATAGCTGTCTCAGGAGGGAGGGGCCGAGATTCTAAGCCTCTGACCCTACTAAGGCCACCTGTCTACTGATGGACACTGTAAAGGCTATCTGTCTCCTATTTGTCTCTCTTGAGTGCAGACCTAATGATCCTCCAAGAACTCCACCACCCTTCCCTTGTATTCATGCATAAGGTACCCTGATAGGCCTTGTCCTTCTAGGACATTTGCAGGTATACACCCCTTTAGTCGAAGGCACTATGGAACAATTGTACAGTCTTCTTGCAATGACACTTTTGGCCCCGTATGCCATCACCCTTTTTTTTTTTTTTTTACTAATAAAAAGATATGATACATTGAATAAAAATACTATTCAAATATAGTCATTTAAAAAATATTTACAGAAGGAAAACCAGCATAGAGACAAGAGTTAGAAATTTCAAGTCGGGAGATTGAATTTTACTATTTTCTGGAAAGTCCTAACTCCCCACTGGCTGTATGAGAACATTGGGATGGGGCAGTAGTTTTGCACGTGTTTTTAAGCCAAGGAAACCTTTGTGCTAACATTACCTTGCTTGGGAGTGCAGTATATACCTTACAAAAAATGGAGCTACTCTTGTGGAAATAAGAGGAACACGCTCAGGGCAACCCTCTTGGCAAGCTCCTTTTCCGTGCAAGATGACCCTGAGATACCTCAGCTGAGCTGGTGCTCTCTTGGGCCTTTTTGGCTCCAGGGTTTGGCCGTGAGTACTTCCAGCTCAGCTTCTAAAGCATTCACACTCTTAACTCCCACTCCTTTCACGGATTTCTTTCCTTCATCTTCTTCTAGTTCCATACCCTCAAAAGAATGAAAGCACTTTTATCCTTAGTTTCATTCCACTCTCAGAAATGAATTACCTGATCACGTGTGGTGTGTTTAAAAAGGGCCTCAGACAGAGCTGAGTGCAAACCCTGCCTCCGCTACTCTGTTACTTTAGGTGAATCTTGGTCACAGTTGACCCATCTATAAATGACCGTGATGATCCCTGGCTCATAGACTTGATGTGAGGAGAGGCATTCTGGCAAAAAACGGATGCCTTCTGAACTCCTAATTATGTGGGCTCTCTTCCTCCCTGGAACACCAAGGCCAGGCGTACAGCTCACCCAGTGCGTTGGGTCTTGTCTTGCAGAGATGTCTGGCACAGCGGCGGACATCTCGCTGGTGCACTGGAGACAGCAGTGGCTGGAGAATGGCACCTTGTACTTCCACGTCTCCATGAGCAGCTCCGGGCAGCTGGCCCAAGCCACCGCCCCCACTCTCCAGGAGCCCTCGGAGATTGTTGAGGAGCAGATGCACATCCTCCACATTTCTGTGATGGTGAGTGACGGGGGGATGTGATTAGGGTTGGGGATTGGGTGGGGGAGGAATGGGTGGAGAGATGGAGGGGGTGGGGGATTGTCTACAGATGGAGGGGAAGAGCCAGGCTCAAGAGGTTAGAATGAGAAACAGAAACTTAAATAGATTCTGTGGTGTCACTTGGACTGATGCATACCCATTCATCATCTGTCAGCTGTGACAAACTAATTGTGCTTCAGGGAAGAAAATAAAGGGCCTCCAACTCCTCAGCCTTTTGGCTGACACCTCTGGGAAAAGCTGTTTAACATCTGTCACGTGTTTGGCCTGCTTTGCTGAGGGCTGAGGTTCAGTGCTTCAGAGTACAACTGGCCATTCCAAGAATGACTGAAAAAACAAAATTGGAATAAAACCAAAACGGGCTGCCCTTTCCTAAGTGCCCTTGATGTGTCAGGTGTTTTAACCCTCACAACTGCATGGTGGCCCTTGGAGCTGGGCTGGACATAGCCATTGCAGTGGTCCACTGAAGCCCCTCCATAACTCACTTTATAGTTGTGAATAATACTGTGGCAGAGGGGCAAAGAAACTTACCCAGGGTCACACAGACAGTGAAAGATAGAGCTCCTCTTGAGTGTTCAAATCCAAGCATATCTGGCTACCAAACCTGAACTATGTCCTGGACACCCTGTTTTCTCTCAATTCAAGAATTTCTTGAGTATCTACCATTTGATAAGCACTGTACTGGACACACTTACAGAAAGTATCTCATTGTGCTCTTCCCAAGAATGGATGAGGTCCAGCGAATCTCCTCCGCACAGTCACAGAGAGAGGATTTGGATGTCCAGCTCTGTTGGCCCCATGATATGGAACTCTGAGTCTTCTGCCTCCTCTGAGAAGGTTACTAAGGCTAGAATCACTTGACTGTTAGTCTAAAAGGATCTAGGCTTATATTATATCCTTTCTTTAAAAAGCTATATCTGTTGGCATTGCATGATAAATAGAAAAACAAAACCAGAAAATAAATCCAGTATGCAGGAAGCACAAGGTCTAATGTGCTTCAGAAAGAGACCTGTGAACATTCTGGTGCTTTACATTCCTCAAAGCCACTCTTACATTTACTTCTCCTTTTCTTCTTCAAGATGGCTCTGCCAGATACATGAGGTTAGGAAATGGTGTCTCCAGCATACATATGAGGAGGGTATGGCCCAGAGGGGTGAAGTGATGGGCATAAAGCCACTCAGCAAAACACAGCTACTCTCTCCCCTCAGTTCTTTCTTCAATTTGCCAATCAGCAGTATTTTCTGAGACTCTACAATGGAGCAGACCTTTAGTTTTAGTTTCTTTCTTGTTTCTCTTCAACTAACACTGTGCACTAGACATTCTGATTACGGCTGAGTAAGATCTTAAAAGTTTTCTCTTTTTGGAAAAACACATACACTCCCCAGCCAGACAGCAATGTTAATTTTGGACCTTACGCATGCTCATCACGTGGAGGAACAAATCAAGGCCTTTGTGTTATTCATGGAATGAGTGTGATAGACTTTTTCCATATGTATATTTAGCAAATGATGCAGCCTCACACCAAGCAAGTGGGTGCCTGCGTGCTAAGTTTGGGGTGCAAATTTGTAAGCAGCATCTCAGGGCGCTTGCTGAGTTCCTCGTGGGGTGTGGAACACCACCCAATGTTAGGAGAGGCTGAGGGGTGTGAATGTTCTTCTTCCTTTAACATTTGAGAGTGAGACTCAGTTTTTACCAAGGTTCATTAAACATTTTCTGTGTTTCAGCACATCTCTTACATATATCCTTTTTGTAACCCAGTAACCTAGATAGTATTATCTCAATTATAAATGAGACTCAAATGTGTCTTTTTGCCTCCAGGCCCAGTGTTAGTTTCAGTGAATCAGACTTTCTCCCCAGGACGGTAGGTTTTCCTCAACTTTCCCTTTTGCTCAATGAATTCAGCTTCAAAATAATAACTCACTAAGACCCAGATGTCACTGAAATTCCCTGTAGTTCAAGGTTTGGCTGACAGAATAGGTAACGTAGAAGCTGGCATACTCTAGACTCTCCCCGCCCATGAGCCAAAGTGGCCCACAGCTACAACCATGTGGTCCAAAGTTCCTTCTCCCATTCAGGGCTCCATAATCTGGCTCTTTCCTGTCCCTGCCCTTCCCTCAAGGAACAGAGTCATGTCTTAGAGACACTGAACCCCAAGGTGTCTACTGATGGAAGCTCTGCCTCTCGGAAGTGGGACATGCCACCAAGAACACTGCTCTCTCTAGAGGTAGGAAGACAGTCATAAGCAGAGACTTGAGGTCTCTCTTTGACACTGAACTAGAGTAGGAGCCCTTTGTCTTGTTTTTGTCATTTATAAAACAGGGGTTGTACTAATACTTATCATGTAGACACAACAAGCCCTCACATCAAAGGAGCTTGGCATTTCAGGGTATTTTCTTTGGTTAATAGGGTCACTTTATTTGAAAAGCTTGAGATGTGCTGATTTATTATCCCCTTTTATTCCATAGTTGGATACTGAGGTCTAGGACAGGTTAGGACTTGCCTAGGACCCCTCAGTCAGTCAGCAGGGCTTGGCCTGGAGGTCAGGCCTCTCTGTGGCTCAGACTCTACCCTTGTTCTTCTGGCCACAGACAATTCAGCAAGAACAAAAAGAGCGTTTGCATTTAACATGGCTGGGATCTGTCTCCCCATTTCATAATTAAGAAATCTGAGATTCATGAGTTTAATTGACCTGCTTAAGTCTCCTGGGCTAACCAAAATCCTGGGACCAGAATTTCCCTGAGATTCCAAACTTGTGTTTGGTTATTCATGACATCATGGCCCCCTGCTGGATGCGCTATTGTTTTCATCTTTGGTGAAGATCCAAGATGGTTTGTGAGAAGACCCAAATCTCCTAGTCAAATCTCAAAGAAGTCTGGAGGCTACGGTCTATGCACTCCATCCCCTTTTCCCCTTTTATCAGCACAAATATCCTGCTCACCCATGCAGGGAAACCAGCTCCCATTCAACCACAACAGTCCATGCCTCCTTGGATGGAGCCATCATGCTCTGTAGGCTTGTGAAGGCCAGAGTTGAGCATCTACCTTGTCCCAAAGGTTGCATCATCTGAATATTAATATCCCAAAGGGTGATGAAGCAAGGAGATTACTCTGAACCCAGTTCGGAAAGAGGGAGTGGACAGTCACCTCCTCTTGTCCTCTGCCCCAGCTTTGGCATGCCCTCCTCAGCTGTGCAGGTGGTAGGATACAGAGAAAAAAGCAGAATGATGGAATTCAGGAGACCTGGCTTTGAATATAGTCTCTTCTACTTCCTGCTTCCTGGTGATTTTAACTTAGGGACATCCCTTCATGCCTCTGAGCCTCAGTTTCCTTATCTATGAAACAAATCTGATTATACCAATCTCACAGAATTACTGAAAAGAGTGGAGAAAAGAGTAGAGAAAAATATAATGGTGCCTAATACCCAGGCTGGCACATAAGTGCATAGTCATGGATAGCTATTAATATTATCATTGCAACAGTGTTTAAAATACTGCAATCTAGGAGTAAAAAGACATTGGCTTTAGTCTTATATTTGCTGCTATTTTGCTGTCTGATCTAGAGAAATAATCATAATACCTGACATTTATTTTGGGTATTTATTATATGCCAGGCAGTATTCTAAATTTTGTTCTCCATGTATTATCACATTCAATCCTCACATTTCACAACAAACCTTAAGGTGGATACTATTTCTTACTTGAGGAATCTGAAATGTTAATAAATAGCTATCTATCTGCATGACCTTGGTCACACAAAGGGTAAGTGGTAAAACCAATTTTTCACTCTGTATAAGCTTGTTTCAGAAACTATGCCCTTAATCTATTAAGCAGACCACCATTTTCCTTCTCTGTGCGCCCGTTGTTGATTTAAATTATAAGATTTCATGAGTGAATTCTGGCAAAGACTCTACCCTTTGTGGAATCCATGGGTATTTTATGAGCATTTATGACTTGGAAATCAACTCCAAGATTGAACGATGTCTCTATCACTGGCTTTATGTCCTTGGCCATGTTACCTTCATCATTTGTAAAACTAGGATAATATTCCCCAATTCTTAGAGATTTTTTTCTAAGCACGGAATGAGGTCACACTCAGAAATGCCCTGCACGATGAAAACGATGACTGTCACCACCGAGAACTTTCTGCATGCCAGGCACAAAGTGCAGCATCTGCGTTATTTCATTTAATTGTTCCAATGCCTCCATAAGATAAGTACTGTTGTTGTCCCTCATTCACAGATGAGGGTCTTGGGAGTTAATGGAGTTTTTGCATCTTGCCCATCCACATCACCAGTTAGTGCTGAAGCAGAGATTCCAACTCTGATCTGTCCAAATTGAGAATCTATGTGCTTGGGCACAATTCTGTATGGCACAGTGCCTGCCATTCGGTGCTCAAAAAGCAGTATCTGTTATTAAAATGTTAGCTATAGTGAGGGTCATCCTGTCTGTCTATAGAGTATTCATTCCAGGTGCTCAAAACATTTGATAGAAATTGGAAACTTGTCAGTTAGGGAGAGGAGTTGCTCATGCCAGCATTTTATAGATAGGAGAAACGAAACCCAAAGGAAGCTGAGTGATTTGGCTACAGGTGCAGAGTCAGAGGAAAACCATGGCTTGAATCCTGGGGTGCACTTTATATTGTTTATCAGAACAAGCTATTATGGCCCCCTAACTCTCTGCCAGCTCAATTTGTGATCTACATATGCAAACTTGCAGAGTAGAGAAAGAGGTTCTTTTAGTTTCAGTCTCCTTATTTAGAAAGTTGGAAGAGTTTACCTGCTTCAGGCAGGCATGAGGATAAATGCAGTAAGTCCTAGCAGATGCAATCACATGTTCTTGTTTCTTTTTTGCATTTCTTTTTGTTTTGTTTTGTTTTTCATTTTGCCTTTTGTTGCCATTGTCATTGTCACATTGGCATTTCAAGTTGTTTCACCTTTGCATGGATCAAAGTTGCTGTCAACAAAAATAGTTATCACTTGTGGTTCAGAGGGCTGGTCCTATAACTCTACTCTTTCCTCTCTCCCTTTTTAACAGTGAGCAATATAATTTCATTTTAATATGATGTGTCTTGTTTTAAAGATTTCCACAAGAGTTACTCGATAGAAACTGAGACCAATATGTTTCATCTTGGCTCTTTTGTTTTTTCCCTTTTGTCTTTTTGGTGACAAAATGTTTTGAGAAAGGGGATGAAAAAAAAATGTTTGGTTTGATGTGGAAGAAGAAAAGAATTTTCAGGGCATTTTTCTCTCAAAAGGATCATCCCAAAGAAAATGCCACAGAGTTTTACTGCTGGCCTCCAATGAGGAAAGATTCCAAGGGGCCAAAATTCTGCACGGCAGGACAAACCCTTCAAAGTGTTTGAGCTGTCCATCTGTGGAGTAGGCTGAATTAAGAACTAGTGAGTTTCTTCTCCCTGAGTTTAGGCAAGCAAAGTCACTGGGGTTCAGAGAGGAATAATAGTTAAGTTAGATGACTATTGTAGTTGCCTCCAATTTAGATGATCTATGACTCTGTGATATAATAACATATAGAATAATACTTTGAAGGTTGCAAAATGTCACACAAATCTGAGAAATTATGATTGCCATTCTTATTCAGTAGCTTTGTTTAGAGGATTTGTGTGATAGTGGGATAATACTTTTTAAAGTTTTCTGTAAAAGGTGGCTTTACATCATTGCTCCAACCGACATTTTTTCATTCATAGCATATTCCTTCACTCATTGATTTAATCATTCAATCATGTAATGGTTTACCTGCCTATTAAATCTAACAATGAAAATCCTATCTGCTAGAAAAAAAAGCAAGAGAAAAAAAGCTTTTTACAAAATCAGCCACCAGCTCAGATTGAGCCAACTATGGGATCTCATTGCTAAAAGTGGTCTTATATTTAAGTTGAATTAATCAAAGGCTAGGTTTCTGAACAAGTAATTCTGGAGATACTAGGTGTGAACTGAAATATTGTGTTTATTTTTGGGTCCATATGTTAAGAGAAACAATAACTGAGTAGAAATAAAAATAAGTAATGAAGACATTGAAGAATCTTTAATGATGATAACAAGCACTTTTACAGGGCTTAATGTGATCATACTTGATGCATATTTAACTCATTAAATTCTTACAGTAATCTCAATCGATACTATTATTATTCCTGTTCTCCTGTTAAGAAAATAAACACAGGGACTATAACTAACTTGTAAGAACTGTGACTGTGTGTCCTGAGGTTCATGTTCTGGCTCCGTAACTAACTTAGGAGTAGTGGGATTTCAGCATGTATTTTCTCTGATGGAATTACCTATCTAAAGAGAGGCTGTTGTGAGAATCATCAGAAATGATAGATATGAATCACATATGCTGGAGCCTGACATAGACCTGGCTCTATAAATGCCATTACTCTGCTACTTATAAGTGCATTAGCTTCCTAGGCTGCAATAACAAAGTACCATAAACTGAGTGGCTTAAATGACAGACATTTATGATCTCACAGTCCTGGAGGGTAGAACTTTAAAATCAAGATATCTGCAAGACCATGTGCCCTCTGAAGGCACGGGGGAAAAGATCTGCTCCAGGCTTCCCTTCTTGGTTCTGGTAGTGCTTTGGCTTGTGCCAGCAGAACTCCATCTTTAAGTGGCATTTTCCCCATGTGATGTCTGTCGTTGTGCCCCAGTTCTTCCCCCTTTTATAAGGACCCCAGATGCCAGGTGTGGTGGCTCAAGCCTGTAATCCCACCTCTTTGAAAGGCTGAGGTAGGTGCACTGCCTGAGCTCAGAAGTTCCAGACCAGCCTGGGCAACATGGTGAAACCCCATCTATAGCAAAAACACAAAATATTAGTTGGGCTTGGTGGTGCGAGCCTGTGGTCCTAGCTATTTGTGAGGGTGAGGTGGAATGATCGCTTGAGCCTGGGAGATGGAGGTTGCGGTGAGCCGAGATCATGCCACTACACTCTGACTAGGCCTCATCCTAATGACCTCACTTATAAATTGATTACCTTTATAAATACCCTAACTTCATATAAGGCCACATTCTGAGGTACTGAGGATTAGGAGCCTAACATATTGCTTTTGGAGGACACAATTCAACTGATAGCAGTAAATATTTAGGTTGCTGCAAAAATAATTGTGATTTTTGCCATTGCTTTCAATAGCAAAAACTGCAGTTACTTTTGCACCAACCTAATACTATCACCGTGTTATTTATAAGTGATATTATTGAAGGTCACTCGGGACAGCTAGGGTAGGAGAAGCCAAGCTGTTACAGACTGTGATTCCCAAATGGTTTTGAGAGAAAAGACAGAGTAGTAGGGAAAACAGATCCTGAGAGGGATTATTTAAAATGGGAGGATGGCAAACATCTAGTAGTGGAAAAGCCATGTAATACACACAGCACAGATAGGAATGTGTCTCTGCTGTGCCACAGATATGCTCCATGATCTTATGCAAGTCACATCCCCTTCTTAGCCTCACTGTTCCCATCTAAAAATGAAGCCGCCAGGTGCCATGGCATGATGAGTTTTGGTGACACAAATATTCCAAGTACTTTTTTACATAAGTAGGCCATACCCCACGAGTATCATTCATGTTTTTTTTTCTCCCAGAAAGTAGACCTTTTAATATTGTAAGTATATACTTTAAAAATATTTTTTATAATTTAAGTCATATGCACCTTATAGCTTAGTCTTGACTTGCTTCAATAACATGGATTCACTAAAAGCCTGAAGGGTCTCTAGCTAGGCCTGTGGGCAAAATAGGAAAATAAGTCATAGCTTCCGTGTGCAGGAAATGTAGGAAATGCTTATTTCTCACAAAGTTTAGAGATGCACCATAGCGAAGTAGAATGATTTAGAATTTGGTTTCAGGAGGCCTGGTTTTAAGCTCAGACTACCACATCCCAGCTATAGAGGTGCAAGCTAGTCATCTCACTTCTCTAAGCTTCTTGTGTGGTCATTTGCAAAATGGAAATAAAATGAAGATCATAACATCAAACTTAATGCACAAGAAAGCATTTAGCAAGATTTTCCAAAAAAAAAAAAACAGTAGAAGTATGAAATATAGTTGGGATCTTGAAGCTGAAAACACCTTAGACCTTACAGAATCCAACTCTTCTAGGCTAGTCAGCGCTTGCTTGTTTATTCTGCAGACAAACAACTCTGAATCTCAATGCCTTGGCCAAACAGTGCTTTATTTCCCACGCACGTTACACATCAGCAGCTTCAGTCACCGCAGGCTCCGCTCTACTTGTCTTCTCCTTCTGGTACTTTGGCTGAAGGGGAGCCCCAGTTAGAAACATTTTGTTTTCATGGCAGAGGGAATGAGTAAGAGAGCTGGCAAAAATCTAGGATGCCTCTTGTAACCGATGCTCAGATGTAGGTTCTCTCATACTGTATCAGCCAAAGCACATCACATGGCCAAGCCCAGAGCCAATGGCAAGGGTGTGCAATTCTCTACAGAGGGTGCACATGCAAGCAATTGCCACAGCAGTAGAATATACTCCACCCTTATGTTACAGATGAGGAAAATGAGGCTGGAGAATGCATGTTCTCCATCCCTGCCCCATTAGTGTGGGCCAATGATCAAGCTCAGATGGAAAAGTTTATATATGTGTGTGTGTGTGTGTATATACACACGCACGTGCGCACACATACTTATATATACACACATTATATATACACATATATACACACAAATATATACATAATATCTATACACATGCATATATATAATGTATATAAATGGTATATATACCTAAATACCTAATATGGACAGAGGGAAGAAGGGAAAAACACAGACGGGAAAAATAGACACCAACCCATATTGATTGAGAAACTATTCTATACGAGGTATATTGAAATTATCAGAGACAGAGAGAAATAAAGAGAAACTGAGAGAAAGGGGAGCCAAGGATGAGAAAGTCATAGAAACATAAAGAAACATTGGCAAGAACAGACAGAAAGGGATTTAGCAATAAAAGCAGAAATGGGGAAGAGGAAACAGGGAATAAAAAGCATGGAGGAAGTGATACAGAGAGAAGGAACATGAAAAGAGATACAGAAAGTGAGAGGGGCAGATGGAACTCAACCCCCAAAAAAGGCTGGGAGTGGGGTAACAGGGTGGATGGTGTGAAGGGCGGGTGATCAGGGTGATCCCAGGCTAAGGAGGCAGGCCCAGACAGCATCCAACAGAGATGAGAGGGCTGGGGCAGGGACACCCAACACTGTGGATCTGAGAAGGGGCCATGGCGGGGCAGGGTATACTGGATTGCCACAGGGAGTCTGGGAGAAGGGAAGAAGAGGGGAGATCCATAGACTGCAGGGAAACAGAATGGGGAGGGCTGGACAGATTGGCAGGAGAGTCAGGGGGTGTGCCTCCTTGGTGACCATTCCCACCTTCCTCCGCCCCAGCCTCCTGTTCCACATTTTCCTCCCCTTCAAGAACCTGGGGATTTTGTGTGGTGTTTTAACAACAGCATAACATGAATGCTGTATGTACATTTGCAGTGAGGTTCATGCTGTTTACTCCCTTTCTCATTTGCCGCAAATAAGCCCACAGTAAAAATGGAAGGTGAGCTTCAATTTCGATACATTAGAGCTTCTACCTCTCTCTTCAATTCCCCTTTCTCTGTCCTTCCCAGTCTTCAGAAGACAGCTTGATTTGGTGAGAATCACATGATTTTGGAGACAGACAGATGAGGACTTACATTGTGATTCTTCCCTTACTGCTGTGTGTCCTTCAGCACATCACTGGACCTCTCTGAACCTCATTTTATCCTGAGTTGTAAATGAAGCAAGGGATCCACATTCAGGAAGCCGATGGGAGAAATAAGTGATAAAAGGCTCATGAAGTGTCAGCAGAGTGCCCAGAGTAGGTCCCCTTCAATCTCCTTTGGCCTCTAAAAATATTCTTCCTACTCTGTTGTCGCTCTTGGCCTGTACAAACGTCCTTTGAGCTAAGTTGGGAAGGAGTTATTAAGAATATTGACTTGAAAATACTGATATAAATAATTGACTAAATAAATAAATGGGGTAGAAAAGATTGTTCTTTCTTACAGTAGAATTCCAATTAATAAACGTAGAAGGGAAGAGGAAAACAGAAAATCACCATTAGGCAATCACCACTGTAATAATGACTCCTGACAAGATCCGCCGATGTATACTAAAATTAATGGGTGAAACTTTGAAGAGGAACAGGGTATTTGCAGAGTCTCCAAGTATCCCCCCCAAGACATTTATTAATTACAAAAGCAAAATAGTGACTTTACAGTGCAGAAATCTGGCCAATACCACTGGTATTAGCTTCCTAAGGCTGCCGTGACAAATTACCACAATTTAAGAAGCTTAAGACAATAGAAATTCATTCTGTCACAGTTTTGGAGGCCAGAAGTCTGAAATCATGGGGTTGGCAGGGCCACACTCTCCCTGGGGCTCAAAGGGAGAATCCTGTCTTGCCTCTTCCAGCTGATGGTAGCTCTTGGCTTTACTTGGCTTGGGCTGCGTAATGCTAATTTCTACCTCTGCCTCCATGCCATCTTCTCCTGTCTTTTCTTCTGTGCGTCTCTCATAAGGATGCGTGTCACTGGATTTAGGGTTAACTTTGATAACTCAGATTGTTCTACGTAAGATTTGTTACTTAATGACATCTGCAGAAACCCTTTTTTCCAAATAAGGTAACATTCACAAGCTCCAGGGATTAGGATGTGGGCATTTCTTTCTGGGACCCTCTATTCAACTGACCACACTACCTTAGCCAAGTCATCAAAATTAAAATCCTCACTCATTAGGCACATTGATGTTATGAATCCACTGAAATAATGCACTGATAAGGACAATGTCATTTCTGTGGTTTTCTTGCCAAAACTGTGTAACCATCCCGATCATGAAAAAATATTGACAAACCCAGTGATAGACATTCTACAAAATAATTCACCAACACTGTTCAAAAGTGTTAAGATTATAAACAACAACAACAACAAGAAAAACAGTAATTGTCACAAACTGGAGGAGACTAGGGAGACATGACAATTAAATGCAACATGGGATCCTGGACCAAAATAGAAACATTAGTGGAAAAACTGAGAAATTAGTCCTTATGAGAGACACACAGAAGAGAAGACACAGGGGAAGATAATATGAAGATGGAGGGAGAAATGAGCATTATGTAGCCTGGCCCAAGGAAAACCAAGAGCTACTATAAGCTGGAAGAGGCATCATCTGTGAAACTTGTATTACGTCTGTGGTTTAGTTAATAGCATTGAATCATGGTTAATGTCCTGGTTTTGATTGTTTTATTATGGTTATAGAAAATAGTGACTTTGGAGGAAGCTGAGTGAAGAGTACGCAAGAGCTTTCTACTAAATTGGCAACTTCCTGTGAATCTATAATTCTTTCAAAATAAAAACGTTAAACCCCAAAAAAAGAATGCTGACTCTGGGACAGAACTGCCTGGATTGGAATCCTGGCCTCACCGCGTAACTTGCAGTGTGACATTGGTTAAGTTACTTAACTTCTCTGTGCCTCTGTCTTCTCAAGTGTAAAATGGTGAAAGTAATAGTTTCTACAGTTAAAAGTTGGTAAATATGCAAACTCTATATAGATGTTGTATTAATGATACTATTGACATTGCTGTTTTCATTGTTCCATTTTCACAAATGCTAAAACCAAGGTCTAGAAGGTTAAGACAACTCTACTAAGGTCAAATAGCCAGTGTCTGAGCCCAGAATAAAACATAGGTTTCTAATTTCAAATGAGGTCTCTGCTTCATCTGCTCTATAATATTTCTTTTCTTTTAGGGGGCAAGGATGGATAAGGACTTTTTAGGAGTTCATCTCCGTAATCATCCAATTAAGAGACTATGAGATATTGAGGCAAGCCTGACCCTGGACTGTGGAAGAAGGCAGTCAGTTCTTTCTGGCCACAAGTATTTAGAATGCATAAAAACAGAATTTCTGATTTAATTCTCAAAAACAAAAGCATTTTAAAATTCTAGTTCAATCCCTTTAATAGAGTAAAAATAAATACAAAAAGGAAGTTTTATGTCTCAAAGAGTGACTCAGGATGTCTCACAGCAGGTTAATGACACAGCTGGCTCTCCCATCTAAATCTCAGGGCAGTGTGCATATGTCAGGCTGTAAACTACACCCAGCAGAAGGCCTCTTGCTTCATGTTGATGGAGTCAAACACACTATAGGTTCAGTGCAACTATATTTCACTTCTTTGTGGTAATCCTGTCTGCAAATCCACCGATACAGTCAAACAATTACCCAATTCAAACTTCTGCTGCTAATGTTCCCAGCTCAAGGGCGTCTTTAACAGCAAAATAACGCTTGTTTTTTTTTTCCTTCCTTCTCTGTTTTTTCCTAATCTCTCCCTGATGAGACATAACATTAATTACAGCAGTTAACAGAAATTCTGTCTCCATTACTGCCTGCCACCTTCTCCATCTTGGCTTCCGCCTCTAAAATTTCTCTCGTGAATGAAGAAGGGAAAGGGGTTATGCAGATGTGGTGATTGTATTTATTTACCTTTTTCTCAGCTCACCTCCTTTGTGCTGAATTTTAAGTCAAGTAGAATCAATATTTACACTGGGAGTGTGTGTGAGTGTGAATGTGTGTGTGTTATTTGTGTGCGCCTGCTTCATAATCTAGCTGTCATTTTGAGCTAATTGTGTTGTTTCCTCTTGTGTGGAAGGAAATCTTATCTGTTTTGGATTAAAATTCAATGAAGGTCATAGCGGCTGGAAAACTTACCAGACTGCTGCAATTAATGTTCATTTGGCTTTGATAAATTGGAACATTCTCCTCAATAGGACTGGAGTGGATTTCAGAAGCAATAATTCTTCCATTAATTCAATGATTCCGCCTTTGACAGAGGACCTTGTCCTGCTTTTGTTTGTCATCTGTCACTTGGAGGAGCTGGGCATATGTCAGAGATGATTTATCATGATGGCAGCTCTTGCTTCTATTAAAGCATTTAAAACCACTAATTATTTTTACCCCCTGTAAATTGCTTAATTAAACAAAATGTGAAGTTGGAATTGAGGTAGAAAATTTTTTTCTGCCCATGGTTTCCAAAGTTGAGGGATTATTACAAGTTATTTGCAAGAGCTAGGTGAAAATGAATCTATCAGAGACATAATACCGAGTACTTACTGTATGGTGGGGATTATGCAGGAACTGTATGTACATTATTTTACTTATTTCTTGAAACAATTAAATAGGGTAGTATGCCCATGTCCCCCAGGAGGAGACTAAAATCCATAGATAATATACATCTCATCCTACGTAAGCAACATAATATTGGTAACCAAGTGTCTTGATTCTGAAGTCCTTGCATTACCGCTATTACTAGGAGGTTTAAAAATTGCCTGATATTATTTTCCTCTGTTTACTGTTGGTATTTCGCTAGGTGTAGAGCAGGATCTTCTTCCTACATAAGAATTACCTAGGGTGAAATTGCTGGATCATATGGTAGTTCCATTTTTAATTTCTTGAGCAGTTTCTCCACTGTTTTCCGTAGTGGCAGTACCAACATACATTACCACAAACAGGGTACCAGGATTCCATTTCATTGAGTTATATACGTTAAATATGCACAGCCTTTTGCATGTTAATATATCTCACTGAAATGGTTTCAAGAATAAATTTACTACCACTACCAACAACACAAAGCATTCTCTTGTGTTTGTTTAAAAGGTAGTTTCCTGAACCCTACCCTACCTATGGCTTATCTGAACACCAATTAGAGGTGTTGGGGAATCTGTAAAGGTGGAGAATCATTAACCTACAGCTCATTGAAAGCTTGTTTGGAGGTTCTAGCAGGGGAGTGCAGCTACTGTATACTCTTGACCAAAAAACAGTCCTCCTCTATCAGGGATGGTCATCCTCTTCAATGGAGCATGCGGCTTTGCGAGGGACACACACATAGAGCAGTGAGGAGGGAAAGAGGGCACCTGCCTCACCAGGCAGAGCAGCCCAATCAACCCTGGACATCAATGGGGTGACAGATGTAGCAGGCAGATCACCCACAAGTCTACCTACAGTTCATCGAGATTGCCAGTGAGAAAGTCACAGCCTTGATGTACTAATTATTAAAACTATTATTTAATTCTCACAAAATCCCACCCAGCAAGCATTGATATCTCCATCTTACGGATTGGATTATTGTGGTACGTCAAGTGAAATGGCCTTGCCCAAGACCACACAGCTAGGGAGAGACGGAGCTGGGATCCACATCCTGTGTTTGCTCCGTTGGCAGCAAACCTCTTGCTTTCCCGTGGAAACCGGATCTCATCCCCCTCTCCCCCGCCTTGTCCCTCTGTGCCCTCAGCCCTCCCTTCCTTCTCTGAAATTCTGCAGGGGCACAAGCAGAAGCAGCTCTGATCTTTCCCCATGGACACCCTCTTCGGTTCTTGTTTTATTGTAGTCCTTATGTGTCCTGATGTTCCCCTAATGAAGCGTCCAGAGGCCTGCCCTGTCTTGGCTTTCCTTAATAGGGAATGAAATATGTTGGTGGCTATGCCAGAGGCTTTGTTTAGATGGTGCATAAAGTCACCGGAGGTTGTCTGGGGGGAGATGAGGGGCAGTTCCTCTCTCTTCTGATAGCAGATGTTCTCAGGTGAAGGATTCCCACTTGCAAGGCAGGCATGGGCCGTCAGAATGATTTCAACAGCCTCGTATGGGAGAGGAGAGTCGGCTGGACTGGGTCTCTCAGCTTTTTGATAACTGTATGATCCTGGGCTAGCTACTTGCCCTCTCCTGAGCCTTGGTTTCCTCAAATTTAAAGTAATGCCAACAATAGTACCTCCTCAAATAAAATCATGGTGAAGCATGGAAGCATCCATGTTAAGTGAAGACTTCGTACCTGACAAATACAGGTTTCTCAGTAAACTGTAGCTGCTCTTTAAGCTCAAATGCTCTTGACCAATCCACATTCATAGAACATGATCTCATTTAAAATTTCATTAAAATATTCTGAAAATATATTAAGCAGGTGTTGTTTTCATTTAGAATGGCAGATATTATGCACTGAATTGTGTTCTCCCACAAATTTATATGTTGAAGCCCAACCCCCAGTGTGACTCTGTTAGGAGATATGGCCTTTAAGGAGGGAATTAAGGTTAAATGGGGTTATAAGGGTGAGTTCTTAATCCAATAAGAACTCACCCAGTCTTATTGGATTAAGTAATCTGCCAATGCAAGCAGATTACTTAAGACCAAGAGTTCAAGACCAGGCTACTCAACATAGTGAAACACTGTCTCTACTAAAAATACAAACATTAGCCAGGCATGGTGGCACATGCTTGTAATTCCAGCTACTTGGGAGACTGAGGCAGGAGAATCCCTTGAATCCGGGAGGCGGAGGTTGCACTGAGCAAAGATTGCACACTACACTCCAGCCTGGGCAACAGAATAGGACTCTGTCCAAAAAAAAAAAAAAAAAAGAGAACAGACATCAGTGGAAGCACACCCACAGAAGAGAAAGGGCCATGGGAAGACAGAGCAAGAAGGTATCCATCTGCAATCCAGGAACAGAGACCTCACTAGAAACTAACTCTGCTGGTGCCTTGATCTTAGACTTCCAGCCTCCAGAACTGTAAGAAAATAAACTTCTGTTGTTAAAGCCATCCAGTCTGTGGTATACTGTGATGGCAGTGTGAGCAGACTACTAGAGATTTTGGTACTGTGAAGTAGAGTGATTCTGGAAAAAAATCCTAAAAAAATCTGAAATTGGCTTTGGAATTGAGTAATGGGTAGAGGCTGCAAAGAGTTTTCAAGTACATGTTGGAAAAGCCTAGATTGCTTTGAAAACACTGTTGATAGAAAAAATGGATGCTAAAGGTGTATCTGGTGAGGTTTCTGATGGAAATGAGGAACATGATATTGGAGAACAGAGGAAAGGCAGTCTTTGATATACAATGACAAAGAACTTTGGTGGTTAATGATTATTCACAGATGAAATGTGTAGGAATATACCCATCTGCTGGATGAAAAGTCTGAGATTGCCCAAGATCACACAACCACCCAAGACCTAGATTCTGTCTTGAGCCCATGCTCTGTTCATTAGCATATGGATTAAGACAAGTGAATTTGGAAGAACAACTAACTCAGAGGAAAGATCCACACCTTATGAAGTTTATTTCTTGGCCTACTATTTGTATAACCTGGAAATGGTTGTCTAACCTTTCAGAACTTTACAGTGATGGGATGAGGCCTCGATGAGATAATTTGAGTGAAGTTCTTGGTACCTCACCTATACGAAGTGCGGCAGCTCGAGTGTTGCAAAACCTTTCTTCATATCTCCAGTATTCTGTTTTCTTGACTTTAAATTTAAGACGCTAACTCATATCTTAAAAGATTGTATTGAATAAAATGAGATAAACCAGCCACAATGCCCATGAGAGTGCCTGGCACATAGTAGACACTGGGTCCATGGCACTTGTGATTATTATTACCGGTAGCCTCCCAAGAACCCTACAGATTAGAGATTCCTTAGTTTGGGAAGCCCTCAGGTTAACCAAAGACAGGTGATATTTTCTGGCCTGTTTCACCCCAGACTTTTGTTCGGAGGCACCTGAGTGGAGAAAGGCTCATAGCCATGGGAGATAACAATTAGGGTCTCAGAGCCACCCAGGGGACTATCTTCTACTCCTCAGAAGGTGAAGATATCTCTGGCCTGAACAAGTGATACAAAGTGAAAAATGAGATTATGACCTAGCAACATCTGTGTCATTGTTTCTGCACCAGGAGGTCAACTGGCTTCATAAACTGGGCTGCTGCCAGAGTAGTCTTTGTTTAGGAATTAATTAGGAGCCACAAAGAACTGCGGTTTGTGCAGATTTTGGTCTCTGGAAGTTATAAAAAGCAGGTGGATTTAAAGCAAATGTGTTTTTCACCCTTTAACACCATGTGAAAGGGTTCGTATTAGGGCAGGAGGCATGGAGGAATGGGCAGTGAAAAGGGACACCTGAGCCCTCCTTTTCTGCGTCTGTGTGCTCATGTGCATGGCCCCATCTTTTTGGCTGCTGCTGTTTGTGCATCAGTAAAACTTTGTTACTAATAATACCATAGTCTGAGTCCTTTTATGTGCCGAGAATAGCACTAAACACTTCACAGGCTCTTCCCTTATCTAATCTCTACAGCATTCCAGTGAGGAGGCTGTTGTTAACTAACCTTCACCTGTGAGAAAACTGAGGCTCAGGAGGGAAAACTCTTCTGCTAGAAGGGATGGAGCTCAGACTTAAGCCCTCATATGGTTTGGCTGTGTTCCCATCCAAATCTCAACTTGAATTGTATCTTCCAGAATTCCAGTGTATGTGGGAGGGACCCAGGGGGAGGTAATTGAATCATGAGGGTTGATCTTTCTTGTGCTGTTCTCATGACAGTGAATAAGTCTCATGAGATCTGGTAGGTTTATTGGGTTTCTGCTTTTGCTTCTTCCTCATTTGCTCTTGCCACTGCCATGTAAGAAGTGACTTTTGCCCTCCACCATGATTATGAGACATCCCCAGCCATGTGGAACTGTAAGTCAAATTAAACCTCCTTTTCTTCAGAGTCTCGGGTATGTCTTTTTCTGCAGCATAGAAATGGACTAATACAGTAAATTGGTACCAGTAGAGTGGAGAGTTGCTGAAAAGATACCTGAAAATGTAGAAGTGACTTTGGAACTGGGTAACAGGCAGAGGTTGGAACAGTTTGGAGGGCTCAGAAGAAGACAGGAAAATGTGGGAAAGTTTGGAACCTCTTAGAGATTTGTTGAATGGCTTTGACAAATATGCTGATAGTGATATGAATAATAAGGTCCAGGCTGAGGTGGTCTCAGATGGAGATGAGGCACTTGTTGGGAACTGGCACAAAGGTGATTCTTGTTATGTTTTAGCAAAGAGACTGGCAGCATTTTGCCCCTGCTCTAGAGATTTGTGGAACTCTGAACTTGAGAGAGATGATTTATGGTATCTGGTAGAAGAAATTTCTAAGCAGAAAAGCATTCAAGATATGACTTGGGTGCTATTAAAAGCATTACCTTTTAAAAGGTAAATAGCATAAAAGTTCAGAAAATTTGCAGCCTGATGATGCAGTAGAAAAGAAAAACCCATTTTTTTGAGGAGAAAATTCAAGGCAGCTGCAGAAATTTGCATAAGTAGCAAGGAGCCTAACGTTAATCCCCAAGACCACGGGGAAAATGTTTCCTGGCCATGTCAGAGACCTTCACAACGGCCCCTCCTCCCATCACAGGCCCAGAAGCCCAGGAGGAAAAAGTGGTTTCATAGGCTGAGCCCAGGGTCTGCGTGCTGTTTGTCATCTAGGAATTGGAGCCCTGTGTCCCAGCCAATCCAGCTGTGGCTGGAAGAGGTCAATGTACAGCTGAGGCTGTGGCTTTGGAGGGTTGAAGCCCCAAGCGTTGGCAGCTTCCACATGGTGTTGAGCCTGCAGGTGCACAGAAGTCAAGAATTGAGGCTTGGGAACCTCCACCTAGATTTCAGAAGATGTATGGAAATGCCTGGATGCCCAGGCAAAAGTTGGCTGCAGGGGTGGGGCCCTTACAGAGAACCTCTCTTAGGGGAGTGTGGAAGGGAATGTGGGGTTGGAGCTGCCATAGAGCATCCCTACTGGTGTACTGCCTAGTGTAGCTATGAGAAGAAGGCCATCATCCTCCAGACCCCAGAATGGCAGATCCACCAACAACTTGCACCATGCACCTGGAAAAGCTACAGACACTCAGTGCCAGCCCATGAAAGCAGCTGGGAGGAAGGATATACCCTGTAAAGCCCAAGACCATGGGAACCCACCTCTTGCATCAGCCTGACCTGAATGTGAGATCTGGAGTCAAAGGAGATCATTTTGGAGCTTTAAAATGTGGCAGTGCTGCTGGATTTGCCCTGTCACCCCTTTATTTTGGCCCTGTCACCCCTTTATTTTGGCCAGTTTCTCCAATTTGGAATGGCTATGTTTACCCAATATCTGTATCCCCAATGTATTTAGGAAGTAATAGCTTGCTTTTGATTTTACAAGTTCATAGGTGGAAGGGACTTGCTTTGTCTCAGATGAAACTTTGGACTGTGGGCTTTTGGGTTAATGATAAAATGAATTAAGACTTTGAGGAACTGTGGAAGGCATGATTGGTTTTAAAATGTGAGGACATGAGATTTGGAGGGGCCGGGGCAGAATGATATGGTTTGGCTTTGTTCCCACCCACATCTCAACTTAAAATGTATCTCCCAGAATTCTCTTGTGTTGTGGGAGGGACCAAGGGGGAGGTAATTGAATCATGGGGACTGGTCTTTCCCATGCTATTCTCATAATAGTGAGTAAGTTTCACATCTGATAGGTTTATTGGGGTTTTTGCTTTTGCTGCTTCCTCATTCTCTCTTGCTGCCACCATGTATGTAAGAAGTGTCTTTCGCCCTCCACTGTGATTATGAGACATGCCTAGCCACGTGTAAGTCAAATTAAACCTCCTTTTCTTCCCAGTCTCTGGTATGTCTTTATCAGCAGTGTAAAAACGGACTAATACAAGCCCAAAATGTGGGAGTCCCAGATCTGTGCCTGTTGGTGCTGCACTATAATAGCATTTTCTCACCTTCCTGATAAAATGCTGTGAGTATCCCTTTGAAAGTATCTGTTCGAAGCTGAGTGAAGAACTTTGAAGAGAAGATCTTGGAAAACAGAGATTTTCATGTATGAGTCAATGAGGACCATTTATGCTTTCATGAATTAACTCTATGTTGACAAAGTTAATCACCTTTAGAAAAATGCATTCCACTTTAGTGATAGTAGTTGTGATAATGCTGGGTAGTATTTATATAGGGCTTTGGCAGATTCAAGACAATATCCATACATTTACGATTGCATTTTATCCTCAAAATAATTAGGTATTAATATTGTAGCTTTTGTTATTACTATTAGCTCTGTTTCATAGATGGGGAGATTGAAGTTTAGAAAAATATATCAAGTCCAAGATCACAGAGCCACTCAATGGTGAGACCAAACATTCTTATGCCAGATATAGGGGCATCCCTTGGGGATAATTGAAAGGTTAGGGATGCCCTGTGGTGGCAAATAGGGAAAAGCTCATGACAAAGAAACTTATAAAATTGTGGCATGTTAGAGGCACAAAGGCCATTTAATGTCTCTGTGACTCTCATTGTCACAGAAAAACAAATACTTTCTATTTCCACGTATATGAGATACCTCAAGTAGTTGAATTCATAAAATCAAAGAGTGGAATGGTGATTGCCAGAGATTGGAGGGAGGGGGAAATGAACAGTTACTACCCAACAGGTATAAAGTTTCAGCCAAGCAAGATGAATAAGTTCTAGGGATCTGCTGCACCGCATTGCACCTGTAGCAAACAATATTTGCTGTACATTTAAACATTTGTAAAGAGAGCAGATCTCACAATCTCATTAAGTTTTCTTACCACCATCAAAAGTATTTTTAACGAGAAAAACTAATACTCAGAGATGAAAATGTACTCCTTTGAACTCACACAGCAAGGTAATGTGACACTGAGGATAAAAGATGGACAAATTTGGATTTAAATACCAAATTTTCTATTACCTCTACTTGTGATTTAGGGCAAATTAATTCACGTTTTGAGCCATAGCTTTCTTTTCTGTAAAACAGGAAAAATACTATCCAGTGGGCATGCAGATTCAGTGAGATATGATGTATATGAAATTCGTGACACAGTGCCAGTGGCAGAATATGTACCCCAAAAGTGAAACCATTGGGACAGTAGATAAAGAGGAAAAAAAATCTTGGGCCTTGGTTCAACTCTAAGTGCCTCAGTCACTAGGTATGCAACCTTGGAAAAATCACTCATATCTGCTAAACCTCAGTTTCCTTCTATGCAAATTAGAATCATGGTTATACTTACACTATTTTGTTTGCCATGAGCATTAAAAATAATCAATGATGATGATTTGCACAGGGCCTTGCCCGTGCTGAATCTCAGCTCTTGTGGGTCCCAGTGTGTCTGCTCTTTCCATCATGTTCTCTCTCAGCTGGATGTTCTTCAAGCAAACAAATAAAGCCCATGTTTCCTTCCCTGAAGCACCATTGTTGACATTTTTCCTTTGGGCCCTGGAGCTAAGAAGCAGTTCTGGATCCTAGCCATTACTATAAAAAAAAAAAAAAAAAAACTTCCCAATTTTGTGGGGTGATATGTCCGCTTCCAGCACAGAAATAGAGGAGAAGATGGCATTAAGTGTAATTAAATATGCTCTCTTGCATTTGGGGAATGCACTGGGGGAGATTTGTCTTTAAAGTGTCATTCTTGTAGCAAAGACACCTGTTATGCTAATGATGCTGCCATAGTCTCTCAACTGGGGGCCTAGATGTTTTCTTAGCATAGCAACTGTGAATACATTACACCCCATGCCACACTCCGTGGTCTAGCATCTTTTGCTGAAATGTAAGCACCTTGGATTCTTAATTTGGCCTCCATAATGAAACACATGGCTCGGAGAAGTACTTAAGTTAGTCCGCTCATTGGAGAGAATACCTGATGGGAAAAGACTAGAAGAAAAACAAACATTTATTGAGCCATTGTCATGCACTAGGCATTGTGCTGATTGCTTGTCTTATGCTCTGCTATTTAATTCACCACAGCCACGCAAAGTAGGTATTTGTATTGTTATTTTACAGGTAAGTAAGCTGAAAGTCAGGTCACAATTTGGTTATTTATTCAACTAGTATTTCTTGAACAACCCACTCAGGGTGTGTCAAGTTCTTTGATAGACCCCTGGAATTGTGATCTGGCCAACGGTTTATTAGCAGTATTAACTAGAGTGACAGACTTAAGATTGGGGACCCAGAAACATTACAGCTTGTCTAATGTCACATTGTAGGAACTGGCAGAGTTAGAATTCAAACCCAGATCTGTCAGAGTTTTGTTTTGACCCATTTGAAACAAGGTACCTGGAGCTTGTTCATTCGCTTCTTCAACCTTCATAGAACATCTCATATGCACAAGGTCCTATGTTAAGCACTTAATCTTTATTCTAAGATGAAGGTTTTCATACCTTTGAGAAGGGGTCCTGAGTCCTGTATTCAGGGAATACAAGATAGCACTGTGTCAGTAGCACAGACAAAAGACAGTGGGAACACAGAGGAGGAACAGTGTACTTCTAGCCAGAGTAATCAATGAAAGCTTCCTAGAGGAAGAAAACATTGATTTAGGCCTTGAATTTGGACTTCAGTCAGTAATTTACAACTTCTCCCTCTTCATCAAGAATTTTTCCTAGTAGATGATACTGATACGTCCCTGGGGTCAGAGATTTATCCAACGCCCACTTATTTTCCAAGATTATTTGACTCTAGGCATTCCATCCAACATTAATTCACCTGACGTTGACCACTGATTCATGACAAGGGCTGGGAATGATCAACTCAGGTAGGCAGACATGGCTTTTACCCACAGAAAGCAAATGGACTAGAGAGGAAAGGAGGACAATAACTGTGTGTTTAAGTCATTCTCAGTTAATTCTGGAAAGACTTGGCAGGGTGGTGGTGAAAGTAAGTTTAGAAGGGAACCACATTTATGATCTATTCCAGTGCTTTTTAACATTTTACAGCAGAAACTATTTATCAGATGAAACACATTCTTCAAATGAAACACAATGATTGGCATTGTTTATGTCCACAAAGATACCTGATATATAACAACAAAGTGGGTCTGCTCTGGCTGAAGGTTTGGAGGAGTTGGAGGAGCAGGACTTCAGTTTTTCAGTTCACCCCACGTAGCATCAAAGCTGTGCCCTGGGGAACATGGCTTGAAAACTGCCGAATCACCCCTCACTTCTATCCCCATCATGAAACTGTTGGAGGAGCTGTGCCCTGAGAGGCAAAGGTATCACCAAAGTCAGAGAGGGAGCTGAAGTCAGGAGGCAGCTCTTGGGTGTCCCATTCCAAGGCTTGCAACCACACCACTGGGAGGAGGAATTATTTATTTGTTTTTGCATTTTTTTTAGACTTTTTACTTGGAAATAATTTTAGATTTATAGAAAATTTGGAAAGATGGCACAGATAATTCCCATATGCCCTTTATCCAGCCTCTCCTAATGTTAATATTGTTCGTAACCATAGTATATGCGTATGTACTAAGAAATTAACTGCTGAGTGTCTGTGGTCAAGCCTCTTCTTCTTTTGGAGCTTTCTCCCTATGTCTAATGTGATGAGATTAAACTAAGTGATCCCAGGGCACAACACTATTTACTAAAGACCTTTTTATTATTTCCCCAGTTTCTTCACTTACGCCCTTTCACTGCACTAGGATGCAATCCAGGATACCGTATTGCATTTAGCTCTCACATCTCCATGGTTTCTTTCTCCTCAGCTTTTCTTTGTTTAATACCATGACATCTTTGAAAATCACTGCTCAGGTATTTTGTAGGATGTCCCTCCATATGGGTTTCTCTTATTTTTTTTTCTTTTCTTTTTTTTTTTTTTAGTAATTAGACTAGGATCTCTAGATTTGGAGAAAGAATGCCACAAAGGTGAAGTGCTCTTCTCATTCCATCGTGGTACATGGTATCAGTCAACTTATTACTTACTTGATGACTTGTGCTAGGTGGTGGCTGCCAGGTTTCTCCACTTTCAAGTTACTGTTTCTCTCTTTCCACACGCTATTATTTAGGAACAAATTACTAAAGCCAGCGTACACTCAATAAGAGGGAGATTAAGGTCCACCTCCTGGAAGGAGGAGTTCCAAATAATTTGTTGAGACCGCTAAAGTAATTAACAAGCATTTGGGGGAGATAATTTGAGGCTCTACAAATATCCTGTTTCTCTAAAACGTTTATCCCCACTAATTTTATTATTCATCAGTTGATCTTGCCTGCAGTGATTTATTACCCTAGTGGAGAAAAGTGATTTTTAAAGCAAAACAAAAATAATAATTACAAACATATGAAAGCAAGAAGAACAAATGCACACTTAATTAAAGGCAGCTTATTTTTTTTGCAGGTGCTAGACCTGGGTCAGGGTAGTTATCTAGGGGAAAACGGTGCTCAGCAGCCTTGCTGGTCTTGTCCTGAGATGGGGACTTTTAAGTTGGCATCTCCATGGCACTGTCAGTAACCATCACACTCTAATGTTTATGGTGGCTCTTTTGACTCTGTTAGGAAAAAGTCAGCATGGAACAGTGACACCTAACTTGCCATTTTTTTTTTCATATTTCATCTTAAAATACACCTAGTGGTGGAAGCTGGTGAAAATATATTTTGTAGCCTGATTGTTTCTAGGTTTTTGTGTTTGTGTGTGTGTGAGTTCCTATTGTATGTGTGCTTCCTTTTTGCTTTGTAGATGTGCTTATTACTGGATCCCATGGCATTTAGGGAGGGAGGGAGTTATAGATCTTTCCCTGTGCTGTCCCCTTAGCTTTGGGCAGTCATTTAGAACAGCTTGAATCCTTGGTGAGATTCCACAATATCTTAATTATAAAACCTGGCTGATTTGAAGCTCAAGGATGAGGAAGTGCAGGAATGTGTATAAACCACCTGTGTCTGGCACAACTTAGGGATCTGGAGTAGGTCACAGAGAGTTAAGCCTAGCAGATCAGCTCATTTCACCACTAGAGCAAATCGTATGGAAGAGATGGCCTTTGAGATGGTTCCTGAAGGAACTTAATCCTGAAGGATTAAGTTTTATAGGAAGTATTCCAGAAAAGAATGCATGCAAGAGTGAGCATGTAATTACCTAAGGGTATTTACCCACTAAAATATTAGGATACTTTTTTACCATTTTGCTTAGAATTGTTTCTGATTCTGAGGAACCATTGTGTAGGGATGTGACTACTTCCATCAATAGAGTGATCAAGCCCTCGAATGTTCTTTCTGTATCTTTAACATCTTAGAATACTAACACAGCGAGTAGCTATAATTATTTCTTAACTGGTTGCTGAGTTGGTTGATCTGGTTGGCAGATTTAGGCCAGATCGGAGACTCTGTCTCATTTCCAATTGGATTTTATAGTAGACACTCTTGGTATCCAGCCCACAGGCCCTCAACACTGACCCTTTCCATGAATGCTGGCTTGACTTTCAGTTGTCGGCACATGTGACTCTTTGGCTAGAGGTTCTTTGGCAGCTTGGTACCCCTCTGCCCATGCTTGGGGAAGGGTACAGTGCCAAGAATCACTGGACCTTCAAGCACAGTCCTTAACTGCTGATTGTTGGGAGTTGGTTAACAGATGCCTCACCTCCCTTGCCACTCCAGTGGGCTATCTCCGAGGCATGTCTGTTGTTCTCAGAAGTCCTAACACGATGCACCTTCTGTTGCCCACAGTGGCATCTGGCTTTGTAAACTATTATTTATGGCCTTCTTTTTCTTTCCTGCCTTATTTCCTAACTCCTCTACCAGTTATTTCTAAAACCACTTCCCAGATAAGCCAGTGACAGTCAAATTCCTATCTTTGGAACCACTTCTAGAGAAAGACAAACTCAAATAGACTTCTATGGCCCCTTTGACCAGGGATTTTGGGCTCAGAAGGGGAAAAATGACCTTGACTACTTCTTATAGCTTTCTAGTTGAAACAGAGAAATACACTTTCATTCTCTGAGCTTACATGTCTTATAAAGGGAAAAGATCTCAGCTTAGATGTTGCCAAAGTCCTTCCTGAAGTTTTGGTTCCGAAATATCAACTTACAAGCATCTTCATTCTTCCACTGTGTGTATGATTTCCGGGAATTTATCTAATTTGTTCTAAGTTTTCACTTCCCACCTCAAGGTCCCATGTTCAAAAGCAAACAAACAAAAACCTTAAGCTTAACACTTCTGGTATTAAGGAAGTTTGGATATCTTGTTTTCTAAGACTAGCTGTGTTTGACTTTGGATGTAAGCCGAGAATATGGAGAAAACCAGTTGTGTTTTTATCTTCTCCCTCCTTCTCTTTCTTTATTCCTCTCTCACCCCAACTTTTCCTTTTGTACATTCAGAAGTAAGATTGAAAGCTCTGACCTATGTATTTTTCTGATTGAATATAAAACTGGTACCATATTTGGTAGCTTAGTACATGCCAGACACTACACCAAGCATTTTTCATGCAATATCTTATTTATTTCTACAACAGTGGTATAAGGAAGGCACAGTAATTATTATATCACGAGGAAGCTAATATTTAGAGAAATTATGCAGTTGCCCAATATCATGCAGCCATGAGTGGTGAAGCCAGGATTTGAATCCAGACTTACCTGAGTAGAAATCCTGTATTTTACTCACTGCCCACTTCTCTTTGCAATGCAATTTAGTAGACGTAAGTCCAAAGATCTCTTTGTACTTCAAGACATAATTCATACAAACTGGGTAAATATAGAGACAGGAGCAGAGAAATAACTCAATATCACCTAGAGGGAAAAAAAAAAACACACATGTATATTTTATTGGACAAGAAGTAATTGAAGTAACAGTATTCTGTGGATACCAAGAAAAAGGTATTTTTTTCCATTTAAATTTATTTATTTATTTATTTATTTTGAGACCAGGTCATGAGACTGGCTAATTTTGTGTTTGGTAGAGAGTGGATTTCGCCCTTGCCCAGGCTGTTCTCGAACTCCTGGGCTCAAGTGATCCACCCACCTCAGCCTCCTAAAGTGCTGAGATTCCAGGTGTGAGTCACCGTTCCCAGCCTCAAGTTAGATTTCATCAATAAAGGCATTCTACCGACAACAAGGTGTTCTGATTCAATTGGTCATTGCATGGAATACTGTGCTCAGTTGTGGTGTTATCTTTAAGAAAAACATTGTGAACATCGAATGTGTCCAGGGAAGATTAACCACAGGGTAGTGAAAAGATTCAAAACCATATTACCACAATTCTGAAAAAAAAAAAAAAAACTGTGAAGATTTAGCCTGGAGGAGAGAAGACTTGAGGATCTTGATGAGGATCACTACTTCAAATCCTAAGTATCTCCGAAGGTGAAATGGGAGTTAAAATTGTCCTGTGTGGCTTCAGGACATAAGAATCAATGAGATAAGCTACAGGGTAGCTGGTTTCAGTTCTATTTTTAAAAGGAAGAATAGCAAAATTATCCAGCATTGGAATAAGATAGTTCAAGAAAGGGTATTTAATCCACCATGCCGGTGTTAGGATTTTTAAAAGAATTTACAAGTGATGTAACTCCAACTCATACTGGCTAAAGGACAAATAAGGTCTTTAATTCTTCAAGAAACTGAAGTATCTACCTTTATTTTCAGGAATGGTTAGATAAAAATGTTCACACAAAGTAATGCTTCACTCTGGTTTCCTCTGGGTAGGTTTCACTTTTGGGAAAAATCTCTCCCGGTCATAAGATTACTTTATATTTAGCATCATTAGGGAAAAAAAGGAAAAAACGAAGTCCTTCTTATTTTTAGCTAAAGTATCTGGGCAAACTATAATTTGCTCATGTGTCCATTCCTGCAATAGTTTTTTATTGCTGCGAAGTTTTACAAATTTAGAGGCTTAAAACAACACAGATTTAGTATCTCACAGTTCTGTAGTTTAGAAATTTAAAATGGGTTTCACTGGTTTGAAACTAAGGTGTCAGCAAGACTGTGAACCCTTCAGAGACTCCAGAGAAGAATCTGATTCCCTGCCCTTTCCAGCTTCTGAAAGCCACTCATATTCCTTGGCTTATGGTCCTACTCCTCCATCTGCAAAGCCAATACTAGGGGGTTGAGTTCTTCTCACACTACAACACTCTGACCTTATCTTCTGCCTCCCTCTTTCATTTACTAGGATCCTATGATTACATTAGGCCCTTCTTGATAATCCAGGATACTCTCTCATGATAAAGTCAGCTGATTATCTTCTCATAAGTGGGAGTTGAACAGTGAAAACACATGGACACAGGAAGGGGAACATCATGCACCAGGGCCTGTTGGGAGTGGGGTACTAGGGGATGGATAGCATTAGGAGAAATACGTAATGTAGATGACAGGGTGATGGATGCAGCCAGCTATCATGGCATTTGTATACCTACGTAACAAACCTGCCCGTTCTGCACATGTACCCCAGAACTTAAAGTATAAAGTAAAAAAGATCAGCTAATTCACAATCTTAATTCTATCTGTAACTTTAATTCTCCCTTGCCATGTAACCTATCATATTCACAGATTCTGGGTAGAAAGACGTGGACATCTTTGGGGACCATTATTCTGTCTATTATTAATACAAACTCTAAAAAAAGTCACTGCAGTGCTCCAGTTGGCCAACTCTGGGTTAGGTGGCTACTCCTGAACTGAGACTCAGACCAGCCAGATATAGACCACATGGATTGAGAGTGTTGAAGGGGTATCATTTAGTTTCTCAAAAGAAAACTAGGTCTTTGTTACAAATGAAGAGGGAAGGGATGCTAAGGAGGTTAAAAAAATATCAACCACAGTGTTGGGCAGGCATATTCAATATTAGGTGGGAGATAAATTAATAATCACAAAGTATTTTTCCATTTCCTGACATTTGAGTGCCATATCTTATGGCACTGCCTAACCACAGGAGAAACAAATTGCAGTCATGGTCATGTGATGGTAATGGCGTGGCCTCCTCCTGCCCCCCATATACCCACACTCTGGTACCCACTAAAATTTGATGATTCCTGCTAATGATAGAAGTTTTATCCTCTATTCCTGGATGAAGTCCTGGGAATTACTAGGCTCAGATTTACTCTTTTTATGTGGATCTCTGATTCCTAAATGGTAGAGGCCATTAGGATAATGCTGATAAAAAAAAAAGAGAGAGAAAGGAAGAGAAATAATACCTTTTAAAAATAAAGAGTATTATCTTCCTTGCCCAATAAGTATAATTTTAAAGACGCTTCTTAATAGATTCAATCACAGTCTTTGGCAAAATAATTCCAAAGGGACAAGGTTCTCTAGTGGAAACAGCAACAGTAAAAGACCTTTCTTCTCAAACTTTGCTTGGAGAAAAGCAAAAGGTATGAGACTGCTCATAACTGAATACTTCCCCTCCTTGCCTGCTGCTAGCTGAAATTGGATGGGACCATGAAATCCTAACCAATTTCACTCCACCACAGGTGCCTTGAGTGATACATTTCCAGTCAAATGCACAGTTGAGGGCTACAGACGGTGGAAGAGATAGAAAGCAGAGGTGAGAATGAGGAGAGACTCATGGGAGACATTTTAAGGGAAATGGTGTGGTATTAATTTTTTTTTCAGACTTTAGGGTTCAACATTTTTTTTTTTTAGACTTCAGTGTTCAAGCAGGAGGCTTGGCTGGGCATTAATTGAAGAAACATTTGCTGATAGAGATAACTCCTGGACAATTCAAGCATAGCCATGAAAGTAGAATCAGATACTGCATAAACATTCCAAGTGCTTTGAGGCTGTGTAAGGTTTTTAAATCCAGGTCGGATTGAACAGATCTGCTGCCTAAGCAACACCTAAAGCATTTACTAGGCGTGGTGCCGTCAGGTCCTGAATCAGCACATGGTCATCCTACTTCTTGGCTCAATTTCTGCTGAATTACACAAACTCCACTTGGCTAGTCCCTTTTGTAAACAGAGGTTCCCCTCTAATTATGCCGCCAAAACTGAGTGAAAATGCCCAGGGATCTTCTTTTCTCTTTTGTCCCCTCAAATGTGACTTCCTTATGACTACCATGTGATCTTCATGAAAGCAGGGACTTCATTATGCTCACTGCTCTGCCTTTAGGGTTATTCTAATAACATCTCATTCATATAAGACTTGACTAATTTATATTAGATACATGTGCTGATCGTAGTGTCCTCACTTTACAATTTATTTACTGGAATAATGCATATTTGCATACACACATACATATTTATGCACACTTATACGCACAAAGAGTCATGGAGTATGTGTGTAGCCCACTTTTCAGTGCATGGAGTACTTTCAAATTCAATCTTCCCAGTCAATTTAAGCTATATGGTATTTGTCAATGTGTCTGTGCCTACCTTCATGCCTGGGAGGCACATGGTATGTGCCTAGTGTTTTTTTGTTAAACTGAACCGGACTCATTTCACAACAGAAAGCTAAAGTTCACAGAGAAATAGATGGCTCCAGGTCACACAGTTAGTTAATAGTGGGGACCTGTGCCTTGTCCCTTACTTCCCCCTACACACTGTAACTATCTAGACCTTTTAGTTTTTCCACCTTGGTGACTAAATTCAAAGACCACCTCAAGAAATCAGTTTTGACCCTTTGATTTTTCTCAACACCGTCGCTGTTGTTGACAGCTGGCAGGTTGCCGATTCTTGATTGTATATGGTTTTTGATAAGTTTTGAGGGGTCTATGTATGCACTAAAGCGCATGAAATTTATTACCAGGAGGTGAGGCTGGGGACTGAAACCACATTGCTTCAGACCTTGCCTCAATCTTGGCACTTATCTACCCAGGATAGAGTGGAATGGTGAGATGTACTTTTCATGGTAGTTCTTTAGAAGAATAACAGTGATTCCTAGTTCCCTTCATTAATAATAACCCTTGCCCTCTGTTCACATGAGAGATTGCTCAAAGGAACTCACAGTCTAGCGTACATAGCAGTTGATGAAGGTGAAACCATTGTGGTCTCATGCTCTGCATTCATGTGCTCTGTTAAAGGGGTGGCTAGCTTCAGCGCTGTGTCAGGGTTTTCAGGGGCAACGTTAGGCTGTACCTGATCCCCTCTCCCCAAGCCCACGAGAATTCCAAAATCACACCATGGGGAAAAAGGAAGACAATAGGGTCCAGTAAGGGATAAAAGAAGGAAAGGCGGGAAGAAAAAGAAGGACAGAAAGTAAAAGAGGATATGAATTTTTTAAAGAGGTAGAAAGCTTTTATTGAATATTTGCTCCATACCTTATACTATTAAAGTCATTTTCACAGTCGTCATTTCAATAATTTGCATCTGTGAACCTAACAGTATCTGAGACAGGTCTCAATCAATTTAGAAACTTTATTTTGCCTGGGTTAAGACGTGCCTGTGACATAGCCTCAGGTGGTCCTGACAGCACGTGCCCAGTGTGGTCAGGGTACAACTTGCTTTTATACATTTTAGGGAGACATAATACATCACTCAATACATGTAAGAAGCAGAAGGGCAGAACAACTTGAAGCAGAGACTTCTAGGCCATAGGTAGATTTAAAAATGTTCTGATTGGCAATTGGTTGAAAGAGTTTTATCAATAGAAAAGAATGTCTGGGTTACGATAGGGGTTATGAAGACCAAGGTTTTATAATCAGATGAAGCCTCCAGGTAGCAGGCTTCAGAGCAAACAGATTGTAAAAGTTTCTTATCAGACTATGGTCTGTGCTGATGTTAATGCTGGTTGTCTTTTCCTGAATTCCAAAAGGGAGGAAGGCATAATGAGTTATGTCCCCTTCCCATCATGGCCTGAACTAGTTTTTCGGGTTAACTTTGAAATGCACTTGGCCAAGCAAGAGGAGGGGTCCATTCAGATGGGTTGGGGTGGGGGGGCGGGGCTTAGAATTTTATTTTTGGTTATACATTGGATGTGTATACTGAAAGCAGGGATGAATGAATGCATGCCTTTACTCTTCCCAACGCTCCATGCTTCAGAACACACATTTGCATCTGAGAAACCTGAGCTACAGAGAGGTGAAGCACCAGGAGCTAAGGACAGCGTTTTGGAGGTCAAGAGCTTACATGGGCAATTTAATCCAAAGAAGGCTCTGAAAGGCACTGGGAGGGTGGAAGGGCTGAAGAGGAATGTGTCCTTCATGACTGGTCACAACAATATCTGTGAAAGAGCTAGTTTTATTTTTTTTATTATTTTATATCTAAGAAAAAGAAGAGTCATTGTACATTGATTCTTTCATTCCTTTATTCTACCTTTGTGTATCTAGTGTAGTCAAGAGGTGAAATAGACAATCCCTATCCCTCCAGGGTTTACTACTTTGCTATGTGCCTTTTTCTGGGGTGATACTGGAAAATACAGGTGAGGCAGAGAACAGAGGGGAGCTAAGACAGACATTCCAGGCAGAGGGCACAACATATGCAAGCACAAGGAGGCTTCAAGATTCAAGGGCACAGCATGTTTTAGGGAGTGGAAGTGGTTTGTTGTGGCTGGGGCACAGAATGCCTGGGGAAGCACTGTGGGTGGTAAGGCTAAAGAATTTTGATGATAAAGGCTTGAATTTTATCCCGCAGGCTATGGAGACACAGCAGACCTTTAAAAGCAAGCAAAGCATGCGCTTTAGAAATGTGAATAGAAAGTGATGGATCAGGGATACCTGCTCCCTTTACATAACCTGGTGTGAATTCTTGCCACCATACTTTATCCACCTCCCTTGCTGCAAACTGTCACACAGACAATAATCAGGGAGGTGCAGCCACATGAGCAGGAAAAGGGAACAGATAAGTAACCCACTTTGAGTCTGAGTTGTGTGATGAGAGGCTGAGCCGCGTGGTAACAATTTGCAACATTAAGTTGAAATGGGGTCTGATTGGCTGGAAAGCACTTGGCCTACATTAAAGCCCGCAGAGACTCTCTGGGTCTGATTAAGCTGCAGATTTTGCTGGGCCCTCTCGCGGTGATCCATCATTATTCATGTCAGCACCAAGTCTGTCAGCCTGCCTCCACCACCAAAATTAATGAATTGAACTTCATGACCCATGAGTTTGATAGGATGAGACTCTCTAAGTCAGCACAAGGCCATGGAGATGGGCCACAATCGTTCCTTCCTTCTTCCCTCCAATGGAGAGACTAAACCACTCCCTACTCTTCCTTTTACCTGCCTTGGCTGCCAAGCTGGCATCTTGAGCAGTGACAAGGGGTCCTGGGAATAAAGCAACAAAAAAATACCCATAATCTGAAAACTGAAAGTGTCCTTGGAGATGTAGCCCAACAGTATCCCCACTGGGTAGGTGGGAAAACTAAGGCTGGCCCTTTGTCCCACAATGGAAAAGAGAGCAGAGCAGTGACTGCAACAAATCTCTTCTTTTATCTGATTTCCTGTGCTCTTTTATACATTGAGTCCTCTCCTGGACTGCTGTTTTGACCCTCATTTCTCCTATTTTCTGAGACTGGAGAGAAGTATATATCATTTCCCCAGTTTGACAGTGGAACCAACATTCAGCATCTCTATTTTTCCTCTGTGTCCTCTGACTCTCACTTCAAAGCCAAAATTTTCTGTGGTGCCTGCTGTCATAGGTAGAAAATGAGAAAAAAATAGATTAAATCGTGTTTCTGACCTAGAAAGAAACCTAGAGGTCACCTTCAGTTTTTCTAGCGTCCCTGTCAAGAGATCTTTCAGCTTGCATGGCTCTAGTGCCAGGGAACTCAGCGCTTCACAGGGCAGTCTTTGTATTTTTGAACAGATTTGCCTATTTAGAAAGACCTCTCCGGATTGACCTAAAATTTGTGTTCACAGTTTCTACCCTTTGGTCATAGTTCTGCCATCTCTAGTTCTGGATCATGAATCTATTTTTCCTTCCATGTTGGAGTTCTTTGGATCCTTTAAGCTAGCTTTCATGCAGTCCTAAAGTCAGCGTGACCCTCTTCCCCAAACTCTAGTCCTTTTCGACCCAGTAGCAAGATAGTAAATCTATTTAACAGATCAAGACCATTTTCTGCAACAAAATTGAATGGAAATAGAATAGAACAAAATACAGAAAGTAAGAACAAGTTTGTTTCTGAAATATTTGATGCTTATGTGTCTTTGCATGTATGTGTGTGAGTATGTGCACTGAGTCCCATAGAAAAATGTGGAGTGTTTTTTCTATAAGTTGTGCTGCAAAAATATTTCAAAGAATGCTTTGAAATATTCAAAGTCTTCTTCTGTCTCCTTTTTTTTTTCAGCTAAACATCTTTTGGATTAAAATTTATTACAGGTTGACCATCTGTGCCTTTAACAATCGCTTAACCTCTCTGAACTTCAGTTTTCCCATCTCTTAAATGCATAGTAAATTGTGCATCCTCTGTCCTTTGCAGCATTCTTGTGGCAATCAAATATGCCGTTGAATGTGAAACTAATTTAGAAGATGAGAGGGTCTGAGTTATAATAGTAGTAGGGAAATGGTTGTAGACATAGGATAAAGAACAGTAATAATTATTCTTTTTCCTTTTTTATGTTTTCTTCTTTCCCTTTTCCTTATTCTTATTTATGCTACCATAACACAGTCTAGATTTTCCATTATTTGAGCTTACATCAAGGGACATCATGATATGGTGAGTTGAACATGAGCTTATAAAGAAACCTACATTCAAGTCTAGCCTCTTCTAGTCATTGATTGTATGATCTTGGCAACTGTTTTAATCTCTAAGCCTCATTTGCTTTACCTTTAAGATGGGAATCTTAGTGCCTAACCAATGAGAAGGTTTCGTGATTGAATGCGTTATCTAACATGTGTGGGACATAGTAAAAGCCAATGAATACTAGGTCCCTTTATTCTTTCTCCATCCTCAGAGAGGCATTTCTGAGGACTGTGCCAGCTGCAGATGCCCCAGGATTCTAGGCTTTAGTGTATGTGCTACCCCACTTTCCCAGCAGCCTCTGAACAAAAAGGGACCTTGCTCTCTGGAAAGCATGGGATGAGGAAGCACAGGGTGTAAGGCAAGTCCTGGGTGAGGCTGCACATGAGCTGAGATCTGCAACTCCTTGCCACTCTCTCTCAGTCCCAATTCCTCGTCATCAGAGGAAACAATCATCTCTGCCCTGCCAACCTTGCAGGCTTGGTGTGAGCATCAAATGTATTGAAAACAGCACAGTGTTTTGTTAGTGATCCAAATGAAAGGATTTTATTCTTGTAGACATCATTTTAATTCAAACCAAATTGCTTTTCCTTGGATAGATGATTATCTCTAGATGTGTGCTTCCAAAGAACTAAGTTTTCCTGCTATAAGTTGAGGTTGATGCTCCATTTCCAACAGAGACCTGTCCAGCATGCCCTTCATTGTGGTACTTGCCCTGATGGCTTCTAGGAAGCTTCTCTAGAGAGAGCTGAGCCTTCTTCCTCCTCCCCTCCCCATGCTCTGCATTGCTTGCAAGAGTCACTGCAGTTCTCTTTGTCATACGTTCTGTGTTCCAGCCAAATATGTCTCTCCCATGTCCTCCCAGCTCTAACATTCGTCAGTGGATGATCTTAGGCTATTTGTGAGCCTGTTCTTTATCTGTAAAATGGGTGTAATACAAATGATATCCCAAAGGAATAATGTGGGTTAAAAGTGCTTCTGTGTGTAAGGTGCTTTAACACATGGTAGGCATTCAGTATCCCCTTAATGAGGGTGAGATGCATCTTGTTTGTGGCTGTCTCTCAGCCCTAGCTCAAGACCTGACACACAGTAGGCATCTGATAAATATACTGAGTGCATTAAAGATTTAAATGATCTTCCTTCCATCCTTCCTATGAAGCACTCTCTGGAAGCCCAGAGGGGGCTGTTTATAATTAATATCAACTCTAAATAGTCCTCAGTTATTTCTGGACACCCAGAATGGGGGAAGTCAACAAACAGTTAGTTCTGGGCCCCCAATACCTCTTCAGCCAGAGGAACTGTGATTATTTATGTTTCATATACTAAGATTAGCTAGGATTTAATTTAGAGATTCTCGGCTGTAACTTACTGGAAAACAGCTGCTTTATATCAGTATTTTTTGAAAGATGGGAGAAACCATTTAATAGGTCCTGAAATATTTACTGGTTCATAGCAAGCCTTTGAAAAAAATAGAAGAAGGCATAAAAAATGGAATGGAATGGAATATAAAGTAATAGAACAGAATGGAATGGTAAGAAACAGAATGAACCAGAATAGAATGAAATGTATAATCAAACAGAATAGACAATGATATGGAATAGAGCAGAATGGAACATAATGTACCAAAATAGAATAGAATAGAATAAAACAGAATGAAACACCTTGACTCACGTCCATTAGTTTTTGGTGTAAAAAAATTTTAGTTAATTACATACATATATACGCATACATACAACTATCTGTATTTATTATTGTGGGCCCCAATGGGACGTAATTTAAATGCCACTGCTTTATGTTATAGTAATCAACAGTGCTCCTGTTTTGTTGCTTAAGTTGATGCTCGGCTTCCTACACAGAGCAGGAACCGTAACTGATCCCCATCTGTGTCTCGCCATTGTCTAGCCCTGGGTCTCACCCTTCAGAGGTGCTCAGGAGCTGTTGGTCAAATCAAATGGCCAAGGAAACCCTGGGTTGGGTTGTAGTAGTCTTTAAAGAAATGTGGTAGCCGAAATGTAGGTTGAATTTAAGAAAATGTATCAATAATAACAATAAGTGCTACTTAAGGATATTAATCACTACACAGACATTTAGAACTGGATTTGGCAGGTAGTAAATGCTCAATATATGATGGCCTTTATCATTTTGACTCAATGACTGTCATTGAGTGAATGTTCACCAAGTGCTTCACTGTATTTTATTATTTATTCCTCACACCATCCTTCTATGGTAGCTATTAATGGCCCCATTTGAAAGATGGAAAAATCTGAGGCTCGCCTAGGTGGAGTCATTTGTCCAAGGAAGTAAATCTCAGTAAAAGCAAAGCTGGCATTGGAATCCTCATCCTCACCTCCTCTGCCAGACTCAAGAGTTCTGAGCTTTCTAAGCATGTGGGGCTGCTGTTCAGGGCCAGAGGGGTAGGCAGGCCCCTGAGCACTCAGACTCAGAAAGGCTTCTCCGTGCTGACACTTCATGCAGGTAAGAACCTTTGGGTGTGTGGCTGAATCGGGGTCGGGGAAAGAAGGCATAGGAACTGCTCAGACTACTGCATTTCCAAAGCCTGTTGTCCTAAGACTGACCTCAGCTTCATTCTAGGACAAGAGGTCATTGCAGGCCCATCCTCCCCACGATTCTGCTCTGTCTCCTGTTTTGTGCATGCTGTGACACCATCAGGTATTGCCTGGTCAGAGGGACAGTGACTGCCAGCAACTGCTGTAATTCTCTGGCTTCCATTTTGTTGTTCTTAAATGGAGCAGGTAATCCCTGCTTCTTTTAGAGTTGTGATGAGAATAAGAATGCTGGGGACAGGCAAAGAAGGAGGCAAAGGCCCGGCACAGAAGGCCCCCACTAAATGGACGTCCCTCCCTTGCTTTTGTGACAGTGTCCAGCCCCTCTGGAGTTGCTGGATTCCTGCCATACCAGCTCATTTTTGAGCCCAGGAAAGGTTTTCAGCAGGAGGGAGACAGCCTTGGTGGTGGCCAAGGAAAGATCCCTGGGATTGGTCCTTAGCTTGAAGCTCTGTTTGCCTCAGGGCATTCCAGAGGACATCGCTATTTTGGCCTCACAACCCAGCACCTCCTTTGCTCCTTTGCTCTACTGCCTATGCTGGAGAGAAACAAGGGATAGAAAAACAGATCTGGGAGATCACCATAGCCCTCTGAACCAATGGACCCAGGTGTGGAGAGGAAGAAAAGCCTTATCAAGGGATCTCTCCCGGCACCAGGAATCCAGAGATGCAGGCATGCCTCTCAGTCATGGTATGACCAGGGGCTCTGACCTTGCCACCAGTGACTGCCCAATGTACCAGGCAGCAAACTGGACACAATCTACATCATCTATTTAAATCTTCATAATTCCCATCAAAATTCCATAATGCATTAGTGGTCCTAGTTTGCAGAAGAGGATGTTATGACTCCGAGATGAAGAGCTTGCTAATTAGTAAAAACAGCAGCCACAACATATAATATCATATAGCACTTACTGAGAGCCAGGCATCATCTGAAGTGCGCATTGTTGTGAAGCCAGGATTCACTCCAATGTTATCTGACTTTGGAGCCCAATGTCTGCAAAGGTAAGAGGCTGCAGAGGATGGAAAAAGGGCTTTGGCAAAATCTAGATGTGGGTTTAAACACATGTTCCTACATTCCAGGCTGCATCATCTCTGCAGATTCCTAAACCTCAGTGGGCTTCAGCTTCTTTATTTGACAAATGAGGGTGATGATAACTGCCTCACAGAGTTGCTGATTAAATAGTACAAGACATATCTAGTCCCTGGCAAATATAAAACACTCTAACAGCATAACAATGATTTGATTTCTTTAATTTAATGGCCTTGTGCAAAGAACATAGTTGGGAGACACTGGGCCATTAGCACCATGTGGACAGAGACTAGATCTGTCCTGTTTCTTGCTCTGTCCTTGGTGGTAGTACTGTGTCTGGCACTTTGAGAATATCAGCAAATATTAGCTGAAGAGCCCCTGGTGGACTGGTTGATTAAATGAGCGAATGGGGGAAATGAATGGATGCTATCAATTTAATTATTTGCAGCATCTTCTTAGTTTTTGTCTAGGCTTTGTCAGTACAAAAACCACCACTTTTTAGTTTTGCCTCCAGAGTTCTGGCCCTCAGATAGGCATGCATATGCACAATGCAAGGAGCATGAATTCACGTCTGGAGGCACTCTACTATCTTTTGGTGTTCAGGCTTCATCCTCTCAGAGAAATTGGCCTCTCCAACTATCAAGAAAGCCTCTCCTTGATCTCCATATGATTAAGACATTCATCCCTATCATCATTAGGCAATGCAAAAATCTCCTTTATCCTTTTCCAAAGACACCTCTTCTCCAACCTATAGAGAATATAATTGTATCAGAAGCTGTTCTGAAGGAATTTAATTTGATAGACTATCCTATCCACTTTTGTACATAATATTCAGAAATTAGGACAGTTTTGCTTCCTTGGAGATGTGCTTTTCCTTCTATGACCTCTTCTCTCAGTGAGCTCCCAACTCCTGTGCTGATGGTCTGCCTGAGGCTTCAGACTTTTTAGAAGAGTCTGCTCTCTATCCCTCTTATGACTAACTAGTATAGATTATCATAGACTATCATCTTCCCTGGAAAGAATTAGTGCTGCTGCCTTTTCACTGTTCTCCTGGCCCCCAGGTTTGCCTCTGTCTGATTCATCATTCACAATGCTACCAGCATGAACTTTCTAAAGGCAGATTCTATCGTGTTATTCTCCTGCGAGTAGCTAAAAGATTAGAGACCCCCCATCACTCATAGGGACATAACTTGAGGATCATAGCAAGGGCTTTAGATAGGTTGAAATTTCTTTATTCATTTACATATTTATTCATTGTTTATTGAGTTCCCGCCATGTGCCAGGAGCTGTTATAATCACCAGGTAGACAACATAAATAGAACTAAATTCCTGTCCTCATGAAGCCTGTGTTTTTTTCAAAGAGGAGGACAAAGCACAAACACATAAATTTATATTAAATTACCAGACTTGTTAATAAGTATCATGAGACAAAAATGAAGTATGGTAATGGGATAGAGAGTGACAGGTGGTTTTATTATTATTATTATTATCGAGATGGAGTTTCGCACTTGTTGCCCAGGCTGGAGTGCAATGGGTCGATCTCTGCTCACTGCAACCTCCGCCTCCCAGGTTCAAGCAATTCTCCTGCCCCAGCCTCCCAAGTAGCTGGGATTACAGGCATATGCCACCATTTCCAGCTAATTTTGTATTTTTAGTAGAGATGGGGTTTCTCCATGTTGGTCAGAGTGGTCTCAAACTCCCGACTTCAAGTGATTCACCTACCTCGGCCTCCCAAAGTGCTAGGATTACAGGCATGAGCCCCCATGCCCAGCTGGTTTTATATTTGAAAGGGTGCCACATAAAGCACTTACCTGAAAAAATAGCATTTGCTTGAAGTTATGAATGGAATAAGGAAGTGACCAAGCCACAAAGATATCTGGAGGAAGGGGCTCCAGGCAGAGGGGCAGAGCTCTGGAATGACTTCCATCTATGTTGCTTTCCATTTGTGACCTTGGGCAAGTAACTTCATCTCTGTGGTTCTCAGCTTCTCTGTAAAGCAAGGCTGCTGTGATAGTGCTGACTCCTCAGCTTCACTCACAGAACATTTGTGCTCCCACGCCTGCTTGTTCTTGATTCAGCCTCACCTCTGGCCACACCCTGCCTGCTTCAGCCCTGCTGAACCACTTACAGCCTTGTTCCGCCTACTCTACCCTTTTTCCGGGTGACTCAGGGTTTTCCTGTCTTATCCTCACCCACTCCATCCAGATCACTCCAACTCAATCTTCAGATATTAGGAGAGACATCACTTCCTCTTAGAAGCCCTTGGGGACCTTTCAGTCCAGGCTGTAGTACATGCTCCCATGTGCTTCTTTCCCTCTGTGTTTCCTCCATTTGAAGCACTGTCCGCAGGAATGACAGTATCTGTGCCTCTCATGAAAACTTGAACTTTGTGAGGCCAATGGAGCCAGTGTTTGGCAACTATTAGGTTGGTGCAAAAGTAATTGGATTTTTGCCATTAAAGAAATGACAAAAGCCACGATTACTTTTGAACCAACCTAATAGTAGTTGCCCCCTTCGTGTTTATGGAATGAATGAATGAATAAATGAATGGTTTTGGCAGTAGGCAAGATCAAATAATGATTAGAAAAATCTTTTCCAAAAACTATCCATTAATAAATTAATAGGCAATTTGAAATATGTTTTAGGGATAAAAAATATTCTGCTCAAGGGAAAATGATGAAAAATTTACCAAAGAAAATCATTTCTTACATGTATAAACCACTTCATGGGTTATCAGTTCTTCTGTCCTCATTATCTCGTTTGATCTTCATCAGAAACTTGTGAAGCAGGAGGGCGGGGACCTCAATGGGCAAAGAAATGTGTCCAGTAAGATCAAAAAGGTTGAAAAGAATGGGACCAGCACATTGCTATGTCTACATCACTAAAGACTATGGACGTGTGTGTGTGTGTGTGTGTGTGTGTGTGTGTGTGTGTGTGTGTTTTCAACTGAAATGCATAGGAAGCCTTCTGATTCCACCTGAATTAAGAAGTCCCTGTGGGGGCAGTGGGCAGTGGAAGAGCCCCAGGCTTAGAGAATATGTCTGCCACATCAGGAGAAGCTGATACATGTGCTTCCAAACAGCAGAACTAGCACTGAGTGTGGGCGGTTAGTGAGTTTCTAAAGAAAGGAGAGAGGAGATGAGGAGGTGGTGACATTTTCTGGGGAGAATGCCACTTAGAAGGCCCTTGAGGCTGTGGTCTCAACAGACTAGCACAAAGAAGGCAACAGGATAAGGGCATAGGTATTGACCTGGGACCCCAGAGACCTGAATTCTGGCTCCAACTCTGTTGACTTCCAGCAATACAGCTTGAATAAGTGCCCTCCTAAATCTGGATTTCGGCCTCTCCATCTTTAAAGTTAAAAAAAAAAAAAAAAAAAAAAAAAGATGTCAATGGTTTTCATGTCATCCTCCTTGGGACCTGAGGGATCTCTCGGGGTGCCTCAGGGCCAAGGGGAAGGTGGTAGAGGGTGAAGAGAAGAACCACATGCATGACCTTTGATCCTCATGCTTAGAGAAACTTTCCTTTTATAAGTTTTGTATATTGGCCTTTGACTGTAAAGTTTTACTTGAACAAAGGGTTCTGCTACAAAATAAAGTTTGAAAACCTCTGAACAAAATGATCTTAAATGGCTTTCCAGTTTGCACAATCTGTGAAAGGAGAATCAGAGTGAAAATAAAGCCTTCACTTTTAAGTACTCAATCAAGGAAGGAAAGAAGACAGGTTGCAGGGAGGAAGATGTGAGATTAAACAGAAAGGACAGAGAGACGCTGCCAGCATTCACTGTGACTTTGAGATTTAAGACTGGGGAGAACAGATTTCCCATGGATCCTTTTTTTTTTCTTCTTTTCCATTAGAGTTTTATTGCCTTTTTTTTTTTCTTCTTCTTCTCTCCAAGTAACTACTTGAAGAACTTCTTAGGACTTCAGCAGTTATGGGTTATCAGGCCACAGCTCTGTTCTTTCTTTCCCTTCCAAATGGACTTACAGGAGTTGCTCAGGAGAACAGGTGTTTTAAATACTCATTGGAAAATTTATTAGAAAACAAGACTTGTCACATGCCAAAGGTGGAAGCGAGCACAAAGAGCCACTGGCTCAATCATCCCATTGTACAGATGTGGAAATGGAGGCCTGGAGAATGAAGAACCTTTCCCCAAACATCATCACCAGCAGTGAGGCAGCCCGATAACCCAGCCAGCCTTGATGAAGTCCCGTAAACACAGCACTGTGTGGTGCAAAAAGGGCACGGGAGTTTCTGACCTTGTTTCTGACCAGATGATTGGTACCATCTCCTACATGTCTTTTACCTTTTCCAGATGGGGTGTATGGGGTTTGCACTATATGCCATCCTTCTGCTTTTGATCAAACACATGATAGCACAAAATGTTCAGAAACTACAGACTTTGCTTCTGTCTTTAGAAAGGTGCCATCGACATAGACCTATTTTGTCATTTTCCAACAGTAGTGGGCAAGGGCTGTGGTGCCAGCCCAGTCACCGAGCACACGTCTGGAATGTTACCATGGTTCCCATTCCCTTGAGTATTAACCTATCTCCATGGCCTCACTTTTAAGGCTCTCTAGGATCCAAACAATGCAACTCTCCCACTCCCAACCTTACATTTTATGTACTAGACGTTGTGAACTTCTCATAGCATTGAAGATACTTCATGATGTTTTCACTGGAAGGTTTTTCCTCATTCTATTTCCTCTAACTGGAGCTGTAACTCTTCTTTTTATTTGATTCTACTTAAGCAGATTAGCTACTGTTGACTCAACTCACATTTCAACTTCTCCAAGAATCCACTGTGGCCATTGTCCTTGCCGTTTGAATTACATAACCATCCTAAGTGTGCACTCACCATTCAAAGCTTCTTTCTACCATAACACTTCACTTGATGTCGTCAAGGTGCCCTTCCTCCTGTCTGTAGCTGTACAGGATGGGAAATGTTTTAAGATCAGAGATTATACCTCATTCTTCTGCCAGAGGCTGCAGCATTGACTAACACATGACAGTGTTAGGTAAATAGACTTTCACATGATAGTGTCTGTGAACACACCTGAGTACCTTTGGGCCTCATTTTCGTTGTCTATTGGGTACTGAGAATAACAAGACCACTGTGCAGGGGTCACGGAGAGGTACTAATAAGACATAGCAAGTTAAAGGGCTTCAGGAGCCATGCTTCATACCAATAAAGAGATTCTCACTACTAACAGGCACATACATGAGTCATGTCTTACAATCACCTGCTGCACTCCAGGGCCATGTGCCAGGCACCTCCAGGGAAAGGAGCTGACATAATCTTCTCCCTCTCCTCCAGCTTCAGAAATGAAGCATTTTGTTTCTTTCCAGAAGGGTAGCAGAGCCAGATCTCAGGATGAACGGCTTAGAGGTGTGGGCTGTGGGCCTGTCACCACATCGCTGCCTCCGCTGTGAGGAAGGTGCTGCTGGTGCTGGATGATGATAGTTTGTTGTTGTTGTTGCTCTCAATAGAGTGGAAACTAGGATTTATTCCAGGATGGTAGTTGGGACAAATCGTCCCATTCTCAAGACTCTTGCTCCTAGGAAGTAGGTGTTGCTGCCCTCTCATCACGAAAAAAGGAACTGCAGATGAGAGAGGCTGCTCAGTGGGAACACACCACATCCAGAATCAGAATCCATGTCTGAGCTGTCTCCCTGCTCCTGGGGTCTTCATCAATGATGGGGCTGCTTTAGGCGGGTTTCTGTTCTGCCAGGAGGCCAGCCTGAGTGATGAATGGTGCTGGCAGCAGATAGCCTCGAAAGGCCCTAAGATGAGGAGGCAAACCACTATACCTGGCTTCTCTTGTCTTTATCTGTACAAGTTTCTTATGAGACATTCTCTCCTCACATTTTCAATTAACATTCTTTACTGGGTCCCTCTAACTTTTCTCTCTTGTTCTGTTATGATTTTTCTTTTTCCATTCTTCTCTACAAAATTCTGGATAGACTCCACTCAGCTGCCTGCCATGATCTCCCTCAGTGCTTTTGGCTCCTTGCCTACCTCCAGAATCTTCTTTCAGTTGGTAAAATGGAACTGGTTGCTTTTCTGTTCAGAATCCCTCACAAGATAGAATCCATGCACCTTCAACTATTCCAGCTGTTGCTTCAGGGTCAGGTCTGAATTATCGCCCCAGGGCTGGTATCACCATCCTTCCATTCTAGGAAGCTCATAGTTTTGCAGATACACCCTGTCCTATGATAATTACTGGTTCACCTGCTTGCCCACTTTACCCCATAACCTCCAGACTTGAAATAAGGGCACACTTCATTTACCTCTTGTTTCCTAGTTTCTGGTACAGCCCCTTGTACTCCCAGATGCTCAGTAAATATTTAGTGAATTAAGTGAATAAATGCATCCGACACCACATACTTTCTTTTAACTTCTGTTCTCTTCCCCAGAATTTAGGGATGGGAAATCCAAGTTCCAATATCCACTGTCTTTTTGGGAGAGATGCCAGCAAGAAGTTATTGAATGGACAATTTTATAGCATTTTACAAATTACAAGTCATTTTTATACACATTAAATCTGTTTTATTCTCACAGCAACCTATGAGCTCCACAGTGGAGATTTTCATTCCGTTGTGCAGAGGAGGACACTGAGACTCAGAGAGCTGCATGGCTCGTCCCCAGCCACACAACTAGTTTGCCATGGTGCCAGGATTTGCACTGTGCATAATTTCTGTTGCTCTAGGCCTTGGTTTCTCCCCTAATGCAAACGCTATGTCTCAATTACAACAAATGAGGGAAGGAAAAGCTAGAGTAATTATTGGTGACACATTGAGCAAGTGTGAATCTCTTGCAAAAATTGAAATGCTTCTTTCGGTACCTTCAAGGACATTTTCATTACTCCTAATTCCTCACATCTGTGTATCAATTTAGAGGTTTCCAAGGCCTATTTTTTTTTAAATTCCAGATTCCTTTTGCCTCTTATTTCAGTGAAATGGGCAGAACAAGGCTTTGGAAAACATGTTTTTATTTTGTCTTGTCTGTGCTACGCAGTACGCCATGCGTCAAGGACATAATTGTGAGCAATTAGATGTGGTCTTTGTCATCGTAGAGCTTAGAGTTGAATGGGGGAAGTAGACTAGTAAATACTCATACAATATTCATTAAAATATATGAAACACAGGATTCTATGTAGCACGGAGTCCTAGGCAAAGAGTAGCTGGAGGAGGTTTCTGGAAGGCAGCAGAGACTAAAGAATAGGACCTAAAGTGCAGAGACCTAAAGAAGAGGAAAGAATTAACTAGGCAAAGAGGGGTGAGAAAGAATGTACTAGGCAAGGAGATGGTGTGCAAATACTAGGGGGCAGAAGTAAGACTGTTTCAGGATTATTATGAGTAATAAAGATTGAGGAAATTTACAAAACATATAGGGAAAGAGACATGATTGAGTCACCCAGTGCATTCAGGGTGTACCTGAAACTGAGATCTTCTGCCTCCTGGGGTGCATTCAGCCTCTATGGCTACAGTATGGGTCTCCACCTTTCAGGAAGCAGAGGGGGCACGGTTAGAGGAAGAGCCTGGGTGCCTGGATCCAAACACACAATTGAGGACTAGATGGAGTAGGCTTCATCTGCTGAGACCCCAGCAGCCCTGAGCCCTGTCCCGGTGCCACTCTGCAAACTGGGCCTCCTGCCACTTAAAGATTAGTCACAGATGCTGCAAATGCATTCACAATATTGTGTCAAAAAAGATGTGCGGCGGCATTCGGGTAGCAGGCTTATTAGCCTGTTATTATCCATTCACCCAAATATTCCGACTAATCAGCCTTCAGATGGGCAAGATTAATTGGTTACAATCCTAGCACTGGGCACATCTAATTGAAATGGATGCATTCGCCTTTCAGAACAGACAGCTTATCCATTGCCATTACACAGAGAGCATGCCCTGGCCTGTGGATTTTGCTGTCAGGGTCATTACCTTGGAGGCCATGGAAGGATGAATGGAGCTCTGTTTTCACTTTTGTTCAATGCTTTAGCCAGCTTCTACTTGTATCATGATCTGTCTGCTGCATATTCATCTTTCCTACAGGCCTGTGAGCTATGAGCTACTTGAAGGCAGGTCTGTATTCATTGGCATTAGATCTGTCTACATATAACTGAAAAAAGCCAAAATAATCATGCATTAAACAAAATGAAATTTATTTTTCTCTCACATAAAACAAGCTGATGATAGAGCTTGGAATGGCAGCTTCACAGTGTCTTCAGGGACCTAGGCTAGCTGCCTTTCCTCCCTCCCTCCCTCCCTCCCTCCCTTCGTTCCTTCCCTCCCTCCTTCCTTTCCTTCCTCCCTCCCTTCTTACCTCCCTCCCTTCTTACCTCCCTCTTTACCTCCCTCCTTCCCTTCATTTTTCCTCCCCTCCCCTGCCCTCCCCTCCTCTCCCCTCCTCTCCTTCTCCTCCCCTTCCCTCCCTTCCCCTCCCCGCCCCACTGTCCTAAAGTAAGACCATGTAGACCATCCTTAGACCTACATGGTCTGAGACAACTGTAGAAAAATCAGTTATCATGTTCAGTACTCAAACAACAGGAAGGGAGAGAAAAATAAATGTAAAATGAGGCACACCTCCCAGATGAAGCAGCTGCCTTTAAGGAGAATTTTTCCCAATGTGTGTATGTATATCTCAGTGGCCAGAACATAGTCACCTGACTGAGATGCAGTTGTTAGCTACAGGCGCGCTGTATTAGTCTATTCCCACACTGCTATAAAGAACTATCCAAAATTGGGTAATTTATAAAGAAAGGAGGTTTAATTAACTCACAGTTCCACATGGCTGGGGAGACCTCAGCAAACTTGCAATCATGGTTAAAAGGAAAGAGGAATGTCTTATATGGCGGCAGGTGAGAGAGAGTAAGTGTATGAAGGAGGAACTGTCACTTATAAAACCATCAGATCTCATGAGAACTCACTCACTACACCAGAACGGCATGGGGGACATGCCTCTCTAACCCAATTACATCCTACCAGGTCTCTCCTTAGATACGTGGGAATTAGGGGGATTACAATTTAAGGTGAGATTTGATGGGGACACAAAGCCTAACCGTATCATGGTTAGAAACTAAGCATATGCTGGTACTAAGGAAGAAAGGGGAAATGCATATTGGCTAGCCACCCTCAAGTATCTGACAGTCTCTGTGACTGAATGTGCTTCATTATCCTTCCCAAGGCCTGCCCTGTACTTCATGGGGAGGAATGAGGGGTTAAGAATTTTGGTTGAAAATAAGGGTCAGATAAACCTGCTATTAATGCTGGCTCTGCTATTTACTAGCTGCCTAGCTTGGGCAGCCTTCATTTAATTCTTTGAGCACAGTGAGTTACGACGGTAGCAGTCACACTGACCTTGTAGGATATTTATGAGGATTAAATGAGTGAATTCCAGTAAAACACTTAGCAGGGCTTTTGGCACATTGTGAGGCATCAATGATTGATAACTTCCAGGATTATTAATTGTTGTCATTATCATTTAAGTAATTGTAAACATGAATATTATATCCTGTTTTAAACAGTTCTCTACTTGGAGTGAGAAGACCTATGTTTGATACCAGCTTAATTGCAGGGTGGCCTCAGGCAACTTGCTTAACCTGTCTGATACTCAATTTTTCTTCTGTAAAATAAGTCACATTCAATCTGTTCTCAGTTATGAGAATCAAATAATTACTTTCTGACACACAACAAAGTGCTATACAATTATTAAGCCATGCTTTATAGTAAGAAAACCGCAGTGAGAAAGACGACATAGTGTCACCCCTCAGCTCTGCCATTTCTTAGCTAGGCAACTTTGGCTATATCACATGACCTTGCTGAGCCTCAGTTTCCTTATTAGTAAAGAGGAATAGAAGTATGCTTCTTGCAAAGTTAAGAACTTAAGGGAATTATCTATGCAAATATAAAGTGCCCAAAAAAGAGAAGACTCTAAATAAATTGCAGCAATGATTGTGGCGACGATGATGAATTACTTAATATGTATTGAATGAATGGATAAATGAAAGAATGCAGGAATCAGCAAGCAAACTAGAAGGCTGTAGTTTAGTGTCCTTCCTCTGCAGACCTACACGGAGGGTGACACAGAGTGGAGTTCCCTGTGGGATTCCAAAACACACTTTACTCTGGGCAGCCCCCAGGGTACTTGGTTGGTTCCACATATCAAGGCAGACCACATAATCTATGTCGAGGGACTCCCTTAGGGAAGTGTTCTTATCCTGTCTCTGAGAGAGCAGGTTTTTCTACCGAACATCATCTCCAATCATCCTTAGGCCCACTTGCTTCCTCTTGAGAATCGACCCCCTAGTAGTGGCTAAACTCTCCATGATGTCTCCAAGGACACCCATATGTATGTGACTGGCCAGGGTGCCATAATGCATTTATTATGCAGAGGGTGTGATAGTTCTATTGTTATGCTTTTCTAACAATGGATGATAAAACCTTTAGGATGCTTCCAGTCAGCATATCCCTGTTCTGTGTCTGTGTTATCCTTGCTTTTCTAGATTCCTCCTGAGTTTCCTCTATTAAGTACATCAAGTACTAAGAACTTGGAGCTCATTTGGTACAGGGAGAAACTCAATTATATCCACCAGCAGAGTGTAAAAGGAATGGAGGTTTGAGATATATTTATAGGTTATAGCCTCTCGGTGGAAACTTGCCAATTTCAAGCCCAGCAATGTATAGGAATGCTTGGGAGGATGTTGGCTAAGTCCAGGGGAACCATTCCAAATGGGAAACGTTCTCTAAGAGGATTTATAGTCATGTGAATATCAAAGTTAGCTCCATGTTAAATGAAACTAATTGGACCCTTGAGGACAGAGGTTGTAAACTGGGAGCCCAAGTCCATATCTAGGCCACAGATGAGTCTCATTTTGTCTGCAATTGGGCCATTCAGCTTAAAAAAAAAAAAAAAAAAAAAACTTGCCAAAGTTTTCACTGTCAAATTTCATATGAAAATATAGATGCGTGTACATGAGAAATCTGCATGACAGTCTACATTTTTGGATGGTGACAATTGGCTGAATTTCAGTAGCAGATACTTCTTTAGAAAGATCACATGTTCTCTAGTTTGCCACAGCCCCTACCACTCTCTAATCTTCTGTGATACCCTTCTCAAGTCCCCACTTATGTGCTCTACAGAAGTGGTCCCCAAACCCAGGACTGTAGACCATTACGGTCTGTGGCCTGTTAGGAACCACATGAGTTGAGCCACTGGTGGGCGAATGAGCATTGCTGCCTGAGCTCCACCTTCTGTCAGATCAGTGCCAGCATTAGATTCTCATAGGAGCATGAACCCTATTGTGAACTGCACATGCAAGGGATCTAGAGTGCACACTGCCCATGATAATCCAACTCATGCCTGATGATCTGAGGTAGAACAGTTTTATCCCATAACTACACACATTCCCCATCCCCCCACCGAAAAGTTCACAGAAAATTTTCTTCCATGAAACAAGTCCCTGGTGCAAAAAAGGTTGGGGACTGCTGCTCTGTAGGCCTTTGTGCCTGGGCCTCCTACTTCAGAAGATTCTCACTGTTTGCAGTGATATAAATGTCAACATGACCTCTAACTTGAATGAAACCAGATGGATGCTTTAGAAGGTACTCCTGGTTTGCAGGAGTGCCGTTGTCAAATTTTCTTCTAGCTAAAAACGAACCAAAACTAATGCATTAGAAAGAACTCATGAGTCATGCCGACTCCGAGGAGCTGCTGTGTCAACTCTGAAAAGCATCAAAGGGACAGATTCACTTCAGTAGAGTTTTGTTTATTTGTCTCAGTTCCTGTCAGAGCTGATGGTCCCACTAGCTTTGAATGGCCTTAGGCTTGGAAAGAGCAGCTGGTATAGAGAGAATTGTCCTTTTCTCCCTCTCATCTTGAGTGCCTCCTTTACACTGGAAAAAGAGGAAGCCCAGAAAGGCTCAGATGTAAAAGAGGATTGTAAACCAGGACTCAGACAGTCATTGAGAGACTGTGAGCCTTATGCTAAAGTTTCAAAATATGCAGAAAATGAGTACCGAGAAAATAAGGTGTGGAGTATGGAAAAGAGTCTGCAGAAAGCCTGAGTTAGGTCCTAAGTCAAGCCCGCCATGTGCTGTGTGAGTTTGGGAAAATTCTTTGGGCTTTAGACTCCATCTGCAAAATGAGGGTTGGAAAACCTCAACAAACACTTTCAGAGATCCTTATTAAGGAGAAAAAATTGGCCCACATAGCTGAAGACAGATGAAGACTGAAGGCCAGGTCTGTGAGAAGGTTTATTTGTGAGATAGCTCCAGTGTCTGTTTGAATTTACAGCGACTGCACTTAATTATTCTCACCGTCTGGTGTCTTGGTCCTCCTCTGCTGTCTGGGTTTGTGGTACATCCCCAGTCTTATGTCTTTCTCCTGTCCCTTTTCTTACTCTGCTCCAGTCATGCCAACCTTATGTTTCAAGAACATGCCATGTGTAACCCACTGAGAGCATTGCTTCAGCTCACAATGTGCTGTTGTTCTTTATCCTAGAAGAATCCTATTCAAGGCTCAGTACCTCTTCCTTCAACCATCCTAGTTTCTTCCCTTCCACTGTCACGCACACACACAGGCACACCCAGAGTTGACTGGTTTTGGGATTCATATCTCAGCGTCACCACTTACCTAGAGTGTCACAAGTTTATGAGAAAGACAGGACAAGGAGCCTGGTGTCCCAATTCTTTTCGCCACATCACTGGGCCACCCACTTTACCAGTGACCCATCTTAGTCACCAGTGTGACCATAGGCAGATTACTTAAATGCTCAAAATCTCAACTTTTGTATTCATTAAAAAAGGTTGAAACTACAGATGCTCCCTGACTTACTTTGGTTTGACTTATAAATTTTCAGCTTTCTGATGGGTTTATGCATTTTCGATTTATATTTTTGACTTAAAATGGGATTATCGGACATAACGCCCATTGTAGGTCAAGGAACATTGGCAAGGCTTATCTTATAGTGTTGAGAGAGTTAAAGGAGGTAAGCATACTAACCATGTGACGCCATTCCTGGTACCTAGTAAACACACACCAAATACTTTCTTTATATGTAGAGAAAGGACCGCATGTCTTTTTGTATTCACTTGCAAGCCTGAGCCTGGCATATGGGATGAACACCAGTCTAGGAGTCATGGGGACTTTATGTTTGGGCCTCCACTCTCCTGTGAGCTCTGTGATTTAGGCGAGAAGCTTAACTTCTGTGAGCCTTGGCTTTGCTTTCAAAGAAAAGGAAATGGTTCTCCAAGGTTTTCAGAGAGCTGCTGTCTGCATTGCTTGAGCTAATGAATGGGAGTGGGATGGAGTGGGGATATCCCTTGAAACAGGAGTAAACACCATGCAAATGTTAGCTTTTTATTGTTATTCATAACACCAACAGCTTTTCTCCAATGGCAGCCCAAAGCCACTTGCTACCCCTGACAACAGTGGCCCAGATGTTGCCAACATCTGCCTGCTTCTCTGTGCTTTCACAGAGAGAGAGGGGGAACAATGGAGTGACGAAGAGCCTATTATAGAAACATGTGGACAGCTTTTACCACCTCTTCCTGTTGTCTCTCCTGGACTTGTAACCCTCCGGGGAGGAGGGGCCACTTCTCATTCATCTCTGTGCTTCAGGTACCTAGCCCAGTGCCTGGCATTTGGAGATGCTTAGGAGACACTGCTTACATTGGTTTCAGGGACTCAGAGCTGCCTTTTGCTATGGGGATGATGCCATCAGTCAAGGGTGGCAGGGCTTCTTGGTTGCCCCAGTGAAGAAATAACAAGCTTGGGATTCAGGAATCTGAATCCACTGCTGATTTTCTGTATGACCTTGGACAAGGCAGATAAACTCTCTGGATCTTGGATGAGGCAGATAAATTCTACGAAAAAGAACATGCTGCCTGGCTGAGTCTTAGGTGTTGTGGAGTATCTTACAGCCGAGAAAGACTGGGGATATTTTAATAGCTGCATGTAAACAGAGCATTATTTCCCTCCACCTGTTTTTTGCTTATTTCTACTTGGGAGGGTGGTAGCTTGCAACTTGGAGAAAATGGCTGTTGGATCGTTATTGGGTGCCACAAACTTCACACACACTTACCAGCTGACTTAATCTTTATAACAATTACTGGAGCTGGGCACCAACATTCATGTTTGTCTGATGATTAAACCGAGAATCAGAGAATAGTCCACTCTCTGAAGTCGCACAGCTAGTCAGTGAAAGAGTCATCCAGAATTCTTCCCAAGTGGCGTCATCATCAAGAAGTAATCAGTTTCTTATCACTGAAGGTGCTCAATGAAGGGAGGGACAACTGAGAAGAGCTTTGTGGAGGAGATTCAGCCATAGCCTGGGCCAGAGCTAGGGGTGTTGGCCTTGGATTTGTCAGTGCGCACACTCAGAACAGGTTCAGCTCTGGAAGGACTCTTGGAGATCATCTGGTACAATCCTCTCCTTTGTAAATAGGAAAATGGAAGCTTTGAAAGGGGCAAGGATTTGACTAATGTCACTTATTAGCCTCCTAGAGTCAAGCTGACCTGGATTTGAATTCTGTCTCTGTTACCTATATTCCTGACATCTCACTATACCCCACTGAGTGCTTTCAGAGGATACCCAGTCTTTTCTTTTGGCTATAGACACCCATGGCTAAACCAAAGACCTAAGGAGATCCCCGGGAGCCAGGAGGGCCAGTGCACAGAGCTCAGGGAAGCCTGAGCCTCCACGGCTAGGCCTTTGCCCTTCCTTTCTTCCTTCCACAAGGAGCAGGCGTATCATTATTAAAATAGCCTTTCCCCTCCTTCTAGGGAGCCAGGTTGTAATTGGAGCTACATGAGATGGTGGTTTTCACTGTGCAGTATCTTCCCTCAGCTATGACTGTGTCATCTTCCCTCAGATATGACCAGTGGCAGCCCCAGCCCTAGTCTCCTTGGGAAAGACAACTGTGCGTGTCTCCAGGGAGGTGAGCTAGCCCGAGAGCAGCAGCCACCTACGAGTAGGAGGGAGGAAGCACTCAGCACCAGCATCTCCTCTCTGGCTCCTCCCATTCCAGATGGGGGCCTGGGCCCCCTGGGAGCTGGAGTGAAGCGAAACACTGTGAGCATGGCACATGTGGCACACAGGCAGAACTCAGCCTCCAGAGCTGTTGGGTGCCTTGGACAGCCCTGCTTCCAATAACCTTCACCAACTATTCTAATATTTCTGAGACTCAGTGTCTTTACCTATAAAAAAAAATACGTAGTGATAGAAACTGTAGGCTTGGTACAAAAATAATTTCATTTTTTTCCATTGAAAGTAATGGCAAAACTGCAATTCCTTTTGCTCCAACGTAATATTTCAGAGGCATGTCTTAAGGATTAAGTAAAATAATATACACTAAGTATATATTAGGTCCTCCCCATGGTAGCAGGGGCTGGCAGATAGAAGGTGCCAAAGGAATGGGAGTCTCACCCATTTGATGGTTCTGGCATTGTTCCACACTTTATAATCTGAGGAAGCCACTGGACATGAACTAATGGCAGCCACGCAACACAAAATCACAACTATTACTAGTTTTTTTGTTTGTTTTTGTTTTTTGTTTTTTTGCTTTTACATTTCTGGGGTAACTCCCTTTATTGTTGCTTTACAAATCATAGCTAATATTTATGTAGCACTTAGTAGGTGTTAGACACTATAACGAGGACTTGACATATATTACCTTCCTTCTACAACATCCCTGTGAATTACATAGAATTATTGTATTCATTTCATAGGTGAGGAAACTAAGGCAGAGAGAGGATGCCCTTTGCATGGGCTCAATGGTAGAGCTGGGAGTCAGATTTAGGAAATGGGGCTCACCATGTTCTATTGAACTTAAAAGTGTTCTGTCCATCCATCCATCTGTTACTGGGCAATTAGTAGGAGACAGACACTATTTCAGGCACTTGAGAGCAGAAACACCCCTGCTACCCTCATGGAGCCTACAGCCCAGCACAGAATGAGAAACACATGTCACTCCCAGCCCCTGGGGTCCTACATCCCATCCTGAGTTCCCTTTTCATTACTCATCACATTCTTTTGAACAAGTTTCCAATCAATCTACAGTGTGGCATTTTTTTCAATGCCCATCTACTGCCAACTTCTCTCCATCTCACTCCCTCTAGCCCAGGGATGAAGCCGTTGGGACCTCCCCATGGTGGTAGCCATCACAGAACCCAGTTAGTACTGTTCCACGATGGTGGCTGACTGTGGATTTGTGCAGCACCTCAGAATTTTTGTGTATTTTTCAAGAACATTTTAGTCCTCGTGTTTTGGTAATGATAGAAGGCAGTGTTGCGTGTGGAGTTCCATCTGAGTTAAGTTTATTTTCGAGCTCTGCTGCACAGTAGCCATGGGTCTTGGATAACTCATTTGGCGACTGTGCCTCTGTTTTCTGGTGAGTGTAATGCTGCGTAGCGCTATTCTCTACCCCATCACACCTATGTCACCAGATTCACAGCTGGATTAAGATGAACTCGAGGCCTCTGAGCTCAGGTTGGAAAGACCTGCCTTTAGTTCTCTGGAAATGTTATTTAATGTCTCTGAGATTCACTTTCCTCATCTGCAAAATTGGTACCAAAATACATTTTCTGCCTATTTCACGGGTCTGCAAACTTCAGGGCCAGGACGAATGAAGAATATGAGTGCCTCACTCACCTTGGACATAGAATATAAAGGGTTGCCTATAACCCTTTAAATGCCTTAACTTTTATTTAAAAAAAAATATTGCATTGAAATAGTATCTTCATTACTGAGGTTTTTGGAGCCCCTTTAAATTTTGCATACAAGACAAATGCCCATGTGCCTCACCCTAGTCCCAGCTCTGTGACACAAAGGTGTTTGAATGAGGTACTAATGAAGGGAAAGGCTTTTAAACCTAAGTGCTGAGCAAATGCCATTTTGTTGTGGTAGTAGTTTATTTTACATTGTTTGCTTATCGTTACAGTAATACACTTTTAGATGAGAAGAAATTTTTTTCTGGAGAGCAGGAGGATTTTCCAAGTCTTAGAGGTCTGAGTTCTAATAATGGGGTTGCTATAGATCAATTCTGTGACCTGGAGCAAATTGTTTAACCTTTTAGTTTTCCTATCTGCAAAATGGGTATATTAACACTGACCTCACAGATTTCCAATGAGGATTGATTTGCTCTGATAATGCTTTCAATTTGTCAATACCAATAAATGGCATGCAATAGGGCTTAGAAAATAGGATTTCCTGTTTTATCCTTCTTTAAATACACTGAAACAGCAGACACCCTTTGCTTACCTAAAACCCTTGAAATCATTGATATATGGATCATCTTTAAACAGCTTTCTGTCTTGTGTCTGACAATGGAAACAAAAGTTAAAATGACCACCAAGAGGCCAGGTTCTAGTCTGGTTCTGCCACTAGTCATGTCTGACCTAGAAAAGGCTCTCGTCCTCTCTCTGCCTTGACATTCCTGTGTGCAGAATAAAAGAGTCCTTTTTTCTAGTTCTGCTCCATGGCGCTCTAGAGATTTCAGACCCCCAACCTCCATTTAGACTGGAGCATTGCTCTTTTATGGCTTTATTCAGAAATGGATTTCCAATTAAAATTATTCAAAGGAAAGTGTACAAAAGCAGTGATAATCCTAACAATGTCCGCCAACCTTAAGATCTCTGAGTTCCCATCCGTTCTGACATTTGGAAAGTGCGATTTTAGTTTAGAAAGATGAGTGTGTTTGCCTCTACTGGGTTTCTGTCTAGCTGCTGTTGAACATCTGTTCAGCACGGTAGGAGACACATGGCCGGTTCAGGAGGGATTAGCTGGCACTGGAGAGGCATCCAGGAGAAATGGGAGGGGAGATCATGGTAAGGTGGTCTGAATGCCAAGCACGTCTGTATTGTCTCTGCTGAGTTTTTACTCTTACCTTCCAACCCAAACACAATCTGTCCCCGCCTGAGGCTCCCTTTTCAGGCTAGTGATGGGCAGCTGCGTACCACTGCCACCTTCGCTGGTCTGTGGGAGGAGAGGGGTTGGCTCTGCCCTCTTGCCCTCTGCCCATTTACATAGTCTGTACCATCTCATTTAACTCCTTCTTTCTGCTGCTCAGCTTTTGGCTACAACACACTCCAAACTCACCCTCCTGTTGCTGAGAGATATATGGTCCATTGACATTTTTAGCAGGGAGTCACTGGTCTAAATAAAATCTTACGAGAAACTCCAGTTCATAAGACAGATACATGAAGCATTTTATAAGAGTAGAGTCCTATCAAATGTGCATTTTATTTGCATGAATTAGCCTATATATTTTTTATGAGAGACAAGAGACACAGAAACAGACAGAAATTAGGGAGTTAGGTCATTATGACCACTGTTACACTGAGTGAGCATTGATAATCCACAGTGAAAATGAGGTAGAAAACACAAAACTGTGGTCTTTCTTGGTCAGTGTCAGTGCTCACTGTTCAGTGATCACCACTCTGCTCTAAGTGCAATTTCTTTGTTTTAATATATCTTTTTTTTAAAAAAAAAAAATCAAGCTAATTATTTTAGGCACTGAGTCAAATAGATAGAAACAGGGACCTTTTAACTGGATCATAAAAGATAAATAGAAACAGGGACCTTTCAACTGGATCATAAAAGATGAACAGAAATTTGCTTAGCAGGCTTCAGTCTTTCTCTGTAACTTGATGTTCATTTGGGACTGTGTGTCTGGATGCACACACACACACACACACTCATATGTATATAGCCCTCAATAATTTGCAAAACTTTTTCATGTGCATCATTTCATTGATTCTCCCAACCACCCTGGGAGTGAGAGAAGGTAAATGATTGTTGTCACTTGACTGATGAGGAAAATCAGGCTAAAGGTGTGTCGAGTGACTTGCCCAAAATCTCATTAACAGGATTAAGTTGCCAATTCCTGGCTTCCACTGAGCCTGATACTGGTTTAGGTCCAGCAGTTTTACCTGATTTCCTGCTTTGGAGCGAGGAACACATGCTCAGGAGAATAAGAAGCAGGGCCTCCTCCCAGCTGCAGCCCCTCTCTGGTTTCTTCTGGAGTTTTATTCTCACCCTGCTCTCTGCCCCTCTGATGGACACAGAGCCCTGGATGCAGGGAGGCTGTGAGACTGAAACTGGAAGAATGCAAGCTCCAGCTCACCTCCTAGAAGACAGCAAAGGGAGGAGCCCCCGAATCCAGGCAGAGCCAGTGGGAGGAAGTAGATGATGCCAGACCTCATCCCTGAACCGAAGGAAGGAACAACAGATTGAAAGTGTCCTCTGATTACCAAACATGATGAATGAGGAACAAAAAGAAAAAAAATCTGTACCTAGTTGCATTGCAGTGAAATTTCAGAAGTGTATGGATAAAAGAGGGGAAAAAAATGTAAAAACTTTTAGAGAGAGAAAGGGAAAAAAGAAAAAAAGTTGCCCCCAACAAAGGGAGAAGAGACAATGGAGTTTCTGGTAAATAAAATAGTAACAGAACAATTTACTGAGAACATTCTTCAGACCCAGGTAATCGGCATGGGATTTGTGGAAGCCTGTATTTTCTCCACCTGAATTGAGAACAGTTTGAAAGATTAGAAAAAGGAGTCAAGCAGATGGAGATTAACATTTTGCCTTTATTACTGCAAAAGGTTAGTTTGGAGGACTTGGCAAAAATGGGTATTTTCCCACTCAGGGTAAGTGCTGAGTGCCTGGCACCCTGTCACATGGGAATCTGTTACCACAAAACAAAAGGGGTGGTGGAGCAGAGCAGAAGGCTGCTTTTGGAGGGCAGCTGGTTCCTATGGCAAAAGAGGCAATGAAGGGAAAGAGTTATGCAAGCTCACGTCCTCATTGCAGATCCACTCTGCTTCAGTGGGGAGGAGTAAAGGCTGTTAGCCAAGAGAGAGATTTTGGGGAAATTTATCCCAATCAAAATCTGGGGTGTAAAGAAGAAACATTTCCTAATACTATTCAGAGTGTTTAGATGTACATCTTCATTTAGTTCTCAAAACAAGACAATACACTAGGACCCTCATGATACCCATTAAACAGATGAGTAAAATGAGGCTCCTAGAAGCTTTTGTAATTGACATTTACCTTTTGCTGTTACTTTTGTAGCAGCTCTTACCCTGGGTGGCTTTGGTAACTTTGTTATGTAGCCCCATGAAAGTGGCAGGGTGAGGACATTTACTGTAGCTCTGTCTGTCTCCACAGATCTTCTAAGCCCCTCTGTGCTGCTTCCCCGAGTGCAGGGCCCTGAAAGGCAATGAGGATAAAGGGAAGGTGTGCTCACTTAGTGGCCCTCTGACAGCCCCGAGTCAGCAGCTTCTGGGTCAGGACAGAGAACAAAGAAGAAGCTTATGACCAAAATAGACGAGAATTGTATGTTTGTTAAGGCCAAGTAATGAGATTTGACCACCACTGGCATTCTTGAAAAAGAAGCTTCTTTCTACTCTCCTGCACTCCCTTCTATCCTCTCTTACCTTTCACTCTCCCCTCCTTTCCATGTTCCCTTTGCTCATCACCCCTTTCCACTCTCTTAAACTCTCCTTAAACTATTGGCTACTCGGACTTCCCCAGTGACAAGCTCCTTCCCTCTTTATCCTCACCAAATTCTACAAAGTATCAATTCTATTTTGGATTTTAAATCAATTCAAACCAGTATATTGATTATTTTGTTTTATTTTTACAATGATATCAGATAGGTTTACTTGTCATCCCCGTGTTCTAGATACAGAATAAAGTAACTTGTAAGAGGCACACAACCGGTAGAGTAGCAATAAAATTTGAGCTAAAATTTTGTGGATTCAGAGTTCGAGCTTTAACCAAGAAGCTACAGTGGCATACACAAATAAGAAGGAAAGGATGCCAGTCAGGGATGGCAGGTATGTTGGCAAATGTATGCCAAAGAATGGCCTGGGGCCGTTGTAGACAGCTGTGATCTTGGCAATAGTCCTGGTCTCTATTACGAAAAATTTCTATTGATTTTGTCACTCAGTAGAGTGACGCATGTAATCCTAAAGAAGACACTACTGCTAACATCACGTCATAGACAGGGAAAATGAAATATAGTGAATCAATTGACCTGCTGTGATCAGAAACTCAGGAAGCACTATAGATAAGATTTAAGTACTCTTCTGCTCCCAGACCAACCCTACCTGATGATAATGTCTCCTGCAGGCAGAAATACCTATTTTTAATGAGTATCCCCTGGTGATTTTTATGACCAGGCAAGTTTGGGGATGATCAGCTCTATCTGGGAGGGTCAAGAAGAAGATACACAAGTTGTGTCTTAAAACGCAAGTGGAGTTTACCATGTCAGAAAGGATTTATTGTGTATTTTGTATTGTTTTCAGTCCATAGCCTTCCCTGTGGTGATGATGCTACCTTTTCATGATATATGCAGTGTCCACTCTCTCTGACTCAAAAAAGCCACTGAAGATGAGAAAAGATGTCTTATTTCTATTCTCTCTTAGACCTTGTCTTTCCTGGCTCAGTCTCTTTGGTTCACCTATTATGGGTTACTTGAGTGACTCTTGGAATTAAATAATGGACCTAGATATCCTTCCTCAGCATAGGGGGTTTAATAGAGTCCTGACATAATCCATGTCCACTCAGAACCCAAGAATGTAATCTTCATTGGAAATAAGGTATTATAGATGTGATTAGTTAAGGATCGTACAATGAAATCATCCCTGACTTAGAGTGAGCCCTAAATCCAATGAGTGGTATCCTTGTAAGAAGAAGAGGGGACACAGAGAGACACAGGGGAGAAGGTGGTGATTTGAAGATGCAGACAGATTGGAATGATGCTTCCATAAGTTAAAGAATTTCAGGAGTCACCAGAAGTGAGAAAAGGCAAGAGAAGATTCTCCTGTGGAGCCACTGGGGGAGGTGGGCCCTGCTGGTACCTTCATTTCAGACTTACGGCCTCCTCAACTAAGAGAGATAAATTTCTAATGATTTAAGCCACTCAGTTTGGGTGATTTTTATTGCAGCCTGAAGAAATTCACACATCCAGATTCCATGGAGGCTCAGGATCAATGGGACTTTTTTTTTTTTTAAGTAGGATCTTACCTCAAATTCCTGGGCTCATGCAATCCTCCTGCCTCAGCCTCATGAGCAGCTGGGACTAGATGTGTGCCACCATGCCTTCTTTATTTTTATTTTTTTGTAGTGATGAGGTTTCACTATGTTTCTCGAACCAGTCTCAATCTCCTGGCCTCATGAAATTCTCCCCTTTCAGCCTCACAACATGCTGGGCTTACACGCCTGAGTCACCGCACCTGGCCAGGAATAAGGACTTTCTCTGAAGTAGTCCCAGTACAACCAGTTCCTATTCCATATCAGTCCATTTCCTCAGGACATGGTGATTGGTTCAAAAAACACAGGACTCTGAATAGGCCAGGAACCCAGGTTAGTTATTCTTGAGTGAGTCTAGACCCCTCACCAGTATGGGTTGGAGATGGATTGGAGTGTGACATGGACATTTATTTCAGTAGCTATGGAATCAAGTTCATCTTCATCTAATTAATCCGCAGATTAGACAGTTCCCAGGCTCTTCCAGACCTCATCTTTCCAATCTCAAGCTCAATGAGCTCTTCAAATGCTGTCCTGTTGGGTGGCAGTTTGGGGAAGCTATGGCTGGCCACTTAAGGCTACAATGTGCTAGAGCTTTGAGTTCCTGCATTGTACCCTGGGATTGTGTTAAGGACACTGCCCAGTCTTGGGTAACCCAGCTGGGACTGGACATGAGGGTGGATCTTGGAAAGCAATAGATGTATAACCTTGAGGGAATGTGGGGAGCAGGACTTGGGAGATCCAACTTGGGGCAGTCCTCTGTGTGACAGCAGAGTCTCAGGGAACAGATCTTGAGGTTCATCACTCATGGTACGGCTTGGGAATGAGGGGCATTATCAGTGTTACAACTGAGATGTTCTCTGAACCAGGAAAGAAAGCATGGTCTATCAGATTCCCCTGCAGCCTGAGCCCTGGGTTGCCTGTCCTGCCAGCAGGAGTGGAAATTATCTCAGGGGTGAGAGGAGTTGTTAAGAGTAAGGTGGCAGGTAGCTGGGCAATTGTCTCTACTACCTGGACTACTCAGGAAATGTTGAACTCCACGTTTTCAAATACTCAGGAAACAAATGGCAGCAAGGTGAGAAGGAAAGAATGAATCATACCAGCTCAACCCCAATGGGTACATCAAGGACATGGCCAGCTTTTAATTCCTGCTCCTGTCATCCCACAAATCAGCCTCCCATTGACTCCTCTCTCTTTTCCCTTCTCATTGATGGCATCTTATGCTTGACTCTCTGCCCCTAGTAACTAACTTTCCAGGGGTTTTCTTGATCAGGCCCAGTAGGGGAGATCCTGAGACCATCACAACATACCTCCAAGACAATTGGCAGCTACAGCATCAATGCTGGAAAGTGGCAGCAAAACAGTGCCTCTGAGAGACCCTATTGTGTGACTTGTAATAGGGTTTGAAAAAGTTTGATGGATAGATGATGGAAGTATCAAAAATATTGGAAAGCCGACAGCTTTGTTTCTTTTGTGACTTAAGTTACTCTGCTTGAATTACCTGTGGTTTTAGGAGTCTCTCTCTTTAGCAACACCTATACTAAGATAGGTATAAATTACTCTACAACATATATAATTCTTTTAGAAACATGATTATCAATGGAGTCCTTACTTAAAGAGGAAAAGGCACCTGTTATTATTGATCATTTTAATGCTGGGGGAACTGAGGCTGAGAAAAATAATGTGGCTAGCCAAGAGATGTACAGCTAATCAGCCAGCCAGAATTTGAAACCAAATCCAGTGTTTTTTGAGCCACATTATGGATATCCTCTTTCACCCCCTCTTGCTAAAGTCCTGTGACTTCCCTCCAGATATAGTAGCAGTAATAATGAATAGATACAGCTATTAGTTTGCTTTCTCTGTAAGGTGATTGTGCAGGAGCAGTTGGATCTAACATCCTTTCACCCCTTTACTTTCTGGCTCAGTATCTTCTAAGTATTTATAAATAAATAAGTAAATGATTAAACAAACTTGGAATTCAGACCACCTCTTCCTCTTTGGTCCAACAGTAGAGAAGTAAACATCTAGTTATCACATTTGTGTCTTCATTATCCCTACACCCAGTACCCCTTACCCGGGCACCAAAAGGGAACTAACAACAATTTTTCTCTATTCACTATGTATATTCCAGGCTTTTCGGTCCTGGGATATAGGCTGAGAATAAGATTGATAAATAACTCATATCTAGTTCTTATCCTTGAGGAGCTACTAAACCATTTTTAGAGACATCTGTCTATTTACTTATGTGTCTATTCATCCATCCTCCATCCATCCATCCATCCATCCATCTATTCATATACCCCAAAAATAATTATTAAGCATTGACAAAACACTGAGTGCTGTTCTTGGTACTGAAAGACAGTAATGAACAAAACAAAGGCCCTACATTATGGAAGTTCCACTCTATTAAGGCCATAAACAAAGTTAACACATTAGTGTATAAATAATAAAAGGGAGAGGCAAATCATATAAAGAAAGTTAAAGCAAGGAAAGGAAATAGAGATCTGGTGATGGAGACAAAGGTGGAGGGCACCTTTTTCAGGTGCAAAGGGAAGTCTTCAATGATGGGACTGTGTCTTGGTGATAGACCAGCAATCCCTGACCCCGACCCTCACCCACACTAACTCCCCTAAGCCCCACCCATGATTTCTAAAGAAGCCAGCCTCAGACCCACTCTGCTGCCAGCTTCCTTCAGAAGCTCTCTCCCCATATAAAACTTATTTTTCATGTGTTAGTATTAACCAGGCTCTTATTGGCCTCCACCCTCCTCTCATGTCTTTTCCCTACTTCTGACCTCAGAAGGCTTTGTTGTTGGCACAGTATTTTAAGACTGGCACAATATTAAGAATCTCACCTCAGCCCTGTGAATCTGCAACACATTCCCAGGGAATGATGTACTGAACAAAGGATGCAGCCTTTTCATTCTGCTGACTCTCTAGACACACTGAAAGTTTCAAGATTATTGCAACAGCATGCAGCAGATAAACTTAGGATTCTGGAATCAAATGTGTGTCCTCTCAGTGATTTTGCAGCCTTGGAGGGCAATACTCCCTCTTGAAAGGCTCGTTTTTGTCATCTGTTAATGAAGTTAGAAATGCCTAGTTCATTTGCTTGCTATGGCCACCCTGTTAAAAAAGCAAACAAACAAACAAAAAACCCACTTTATGAGGACCTGTGAGCTTTCTGCAAACTTCTTTTACTTTATAATGGGGCAAGGCAAGGACTAGGACTTAAGTTTCCTGATTTCTTTGTCAATATGTTTTTCATCTGCCAGAATTTTTTGAATCATCTTTCATTGAACATTGACTGTATTCCAGACACTATGCTGGATATTGTTTTGCATTCACTTGTTTAATTTTCACAATAGTCTATTTCAGCAACGAGGTGTTAGTCTCATTAAGATGAGAAAGATGAGTATCAAAGAAATTTAGTGGCCTATCCAAGGTTCCGTAGCTGGTAAATGACAGCATCGGTACTCAAACCCAAGGCCATCAACTCCAGAGCCTGCACCATTGACCGCTACACAGTTTAGTCTTCTGTCACATTTTGGGTATGATTGTACTTGATTGGATGGGCACGTTCACCATACCTTTGAACTTGACTATAACTAGAATTGCAAGCAAATCTTTTTTTATCCTCACTTTCTCTATGTTTCACACTTGGAAGCTGTGAGAAACTCTTTGCCCCTTACCATGTTTCCGTCTCACATGGAGCTTGCTGAACTATGCACTGTGATAACCACCTGCTTACTTACCTGCTTCCAAAAACCAGCTGTGAGTTCTTCAAGGGCATACCTGTGCATTTCTAAGTCAGTGCAGAAGGTTTGGTACAGCGTCAGGAAATTACAGTAATAGTAGTAAGAGTTAAGCCAACAACTAGCATATATTGAATGTTTTCTGCAGGTCAAGGGCTGTGTGACATATTTTACACGTATCACTGTATCCAATCCTCACAATAGCCTTTTTGGTGAATGGTATTCTTCCTGTATTAGAGCTATGAAAACTGAGCATCACAGAGAATGTTCCAAGTTCCCATTACTGGTGAGTGGCAGAGTAAAAATGGGAACTTAGGTCTGCCTGCTTCCAGGTATGCCCTTACCCTGGGGAATAAGTAAATCAGTGAATGAAGGCAAAGCTCTTCTCTGACCACTTGGGCTCATCTGTATATTTTCATGACTCAAAGAATGGGAAGAAACGCAGTTCTCTTAAAGATGTTTTCCCCCACCTTCTCCATTCATTGGTCCTTCAGAGTGGGATTTGTGACAGAACTTGAGAGGCCACCTGAGGACATGTGGTGGGATGCTGACTTGAGTTAAATGGCTCATATGAAATACCTTCAGCCCTCTCTTACAGACAGATAGAGGACTGCCAGACAGATGTAGGTGTATTTCAGTCACCTACCCTTAGAGAGGGCTTTATGATGGATTTATTCATTCTTTCAACAAGTAATTGAGGATCTACTACTATGTGCTGTGTACCATTCAAATTCACCCAGAAATAAGTAAAACTCTGCCCTTCCTTTCATTGCCTCTCAGTGTAGAAATACAATAAGTATGTAATGAGGGCTACTCAGTGTCAGACCCTGAGCTAGATCCTGGGAAAACAGAGATGATTAAGAATACCCTCAATGGCACTAGGGTGATGGGAGGGGGTCAAACTATGATGCAATGTGCTGCATGCTCTGCCAGGCAGAAGCATGAGTCACTGCGAGTCCTAACAGGTGGGTATTTAACCCAGTCAGAGAAAGCAGGTTTCAGAGAACTCCTGCCCCACAAGTTAAGGCTTAAAAGACTGGACGAAGAAGTGAGGGGAGGACATTTCAGATAGAGGAAACATGAGCAAAAGCACAGAAGCGTGAAATGGTGTGAAGGATACAGGATGGTTAACTGGTTTAATATATGCATTTACACCTGTAATACCAGGCAGGATGTCATTAAATATATGTATTTCATCTCTTCCAAAACGCTTTCCAGTTTACTCTTGCCTTTCTAATTTTCTAGAGTATTAGACCTGGGATGGCTGTTAGAAACCATCCAGTCCTACCTACTCACCCCAAAGATGGGAAGGGATCACAATCACATCGTTTTGAACGTGTGGGAGGAATGAAGCTGGGAAGCTGCATAGAGAATATGTGATTGTACAGTGGAGGGGAGGTAGTGGTTTCACCACTATTTTGTATCAGATTTTTTTTAGGAAACAAGATCTCACATCAGTAATAAAGGTCCACTCCTTGCAAGCTATTAGCTAACTGTGTTACACACTTTGATCTCATTTAATCCTCCACAGACTCTCCCACTTAGGTGTTAGTAACCCAATTCATAGATGAGAAAACTGAAGAAACTCAAGTGATGTATCCAGAGACACAAAAGTCAGATAGACATAGGTTCCAGTCATGACTGTTCTAACTAAAAGGTCAATTAACCTATGTCTGTCTGACTTATGGGGAAACGCTGGTGTCGCCAAGCATTCTTTAGCTTTCTCCTTGATGAATTTATATAGAATTCAGCATGCTCTCCCAGGATTTTGACCCTGTTCTAATCTGATCTAAATATGATTGAAGAAGATTGGGCTGGAGGGTAGTGGGTGGAGGGTGAATGCATTCCAAAGAACCACTGTGTTTTTGCTTTACTCCTTTGGCATCATCTGTGGAAGTAAAATAGTATCTCTAATAGATACATGGTAAGTAGATGACTTGTTTAAAAGAGAAATGTTTCATTTTCTATAATGGGACTTCTTAAATAGGTCACCCTATATTTGTCTAGAGGCAAAAGAAGAAATATAGATAAATATAGTTAACTATAGACATATTAACATAGATGTGAGTATATTTTTACAAATGTGAATACATACATATACAGACACACATATACATGCAAATTCTTATTTGTTGTACCTTTTTCTTCTCTTATTGTTCACACGTGTAAATGCACCTCTTCATTTGATTACATGCTGGTATCTTGTATAAACTTTTGGAAGATTACCCAAGAAAACATTAGATATAGATAGATAGGCTCCTCCCTAATCCAGTGACAGAATGTAGACCTCAGTGTCATTGTGACACCCCCTTCCCTGCCAATAGACACAAGTCTTCCTATCGTGTTAGCTGACTCACCACTTTTACTGCCTTACTTCCGGTCTCATCATCTCTCTCTTAGACTAGGGATTCTCAATCTCTGCACTATGGACATTTGGGGCCAGTTAATCTTTTCTGTTTGTGGCTGTTCTGTGCATGTAGCATGTTTGCAGATTCCCCAGCTTCTACCCACTAGGTTCCAGTACTCTCTCCCCTAAGTTGTGACAACTAAATATGTGTCTATTACCAAATGTCTCTTGTGGGTCAAAATTGCCACCAGCTGAGAACCGCCATCCTAGACTATTGTTAAAATCTACCTCAATGGTCTCCCTGTTTTCAGTCTCCCCATCACGTCCACTATGATCTTTCCAAGGTATACAGCTGATTTGGCCACCCTATGGCATATAAAAAAAAAAATCTTTAGATCCTCAGTGCCTAGAAAATCCTGATGCCCTTTGCAATATGTTCTGAAATTTGTTATCCTCTTATTCTCCAGCCGCTCCCTTGAGACATTCCCAGTTTCTGAGATAGTGAACCTGCAGTTTATTGAGAATTGCCCCCACAGGAAAATCATATCATATATATTTTCTACCTAGTTACATGGTTTTCATCAGTTTCTCTTCTGAGTCTCCATTTGTTTTTTTCATCTGTATACAGGGCATAATAATCTAACCTGCAGGGCATAATAATCTAACCTACAGGGCAACTAAGTAAAGACCATCAACAACTCTAATATAAGGTAGAAAATGCTGAAGCTGTATAGGTGAGGGTTAAGGCAAAGCACTGTGGGAGTGCAGAGGATAAAGAGATTCCTTCTGGCTGCAGCTGGGGAGGGGAAGAGCCTAGGAATTCATGACGGAGATGCATTGAAGTAAACAGTGAAGTATGGGTGGTATTTGGATGAGTAGATGTAAGGGTGAGGACTAAGAATGAGGGCATCAATCCAGGCAGAGGAAATGGCTTCCACAAAAAAATCCTCAGGACTGACAGTTTGGTCCCTGGCAGCCACAGTGGCATGATGGTGAGAACTGGTGATCCACTGGGCCAAATCTTGTCCACTCACCTAATGACAGAGCTGGTGGGAAAGGAGGCTTAGGCTCCAAGTTCTCTAAAAAGTCTCTTTTCAGGCCCCAGTCTCTGCTCCCCAACTTACTGGGAGCAGAAGAGTTTCAATGTGGTTGGATACTTAGCACCATGCCTGCTCTGTAGCAAGAGCTCAGTGGTTGCATGGATGAGCAAAGCACACATTTGAAGAAGGGTATCTCAAACGCATACGTTCGAGACAAGGTTATCCGCAAAGGTAGATGATGAGAACTGTAACTGTCAAACTACTGGACTTTTAGCTTGGTCAATAGGGAGGGATCAGTGTCCATGTGTGCCTTAGTTATGGTAACTAAGATGGATTGAGAATAGTGGAAAAGGAGGAATAAAGCCTGGAAGATCATTCAGCATGTATTCAAATTATCATGTTGAAAGTCCATGAAAACTGGGGCATAGGACAGCCACAGAGTAGAGAAAATGGATGGTTATAGAAGTGATTTTGTAGATCAAAAGGTCACAAAAATTCTGTCTCCAAAATTGTTTTAGGATGTTTTATGATATTGGTCAAGTCACTTCCGTCCTTTGAGTCTCAGTTTCTTTTTTTTTTTTTCTAACACTAAAGGCTTAGACTATTTTCCAATAATTCTTCCAGCTTAAACATAGACTAGGGCCTTGAAAAAGAGACATCTCAGATCACTTGGATCCTGGGCCCCCTTCCTCACTAGCTCTGTCATTAGGCGACTGGCCAAGAGAAGGCCTGGTGGGTCACCAGTTTTCAGCCATTATGGCATCGTGGCTGCCAGGGACCAGAAACAAGTGGCAAGAAGAGAAGGACATTACTTGGGAGAATATGCATGTTCACAGCTCTGAGGATTAAAGGCCCATGTTCTTATCACTGCAGAACAGAGTATTATAAACCCAGTCTTAGAATACCAAATCCCCTTGCGGCTGAGACGTAGTGAGGGAATATTAAAAAGGCCAGAGACAGAAATAATCAGTTTCCGAATGACACATTGTCAAATAAAGCATTTTTCATATTATCCCTTTCTTTTCTTTCTCTGGTTCCTTCTTTCATGCCTCGATATTTTAACATGAAAAATAGATTAAAATGAGGCCAGGCCAAACAGCATACTGAATTTGACTTTTCAGAAGGCTCTCTTGGTGGGGTGGTTTAGGGTGCTTTATACTTTTCATCTCTCTGCGTATTTTTCAGTTTTGGAGGTGGTGTATATAAGCAAACCAGCTGAAGTCACTGGCATTGAAGAAAGTCAAAGCAGCAAAGGGCATACAAGGCTTGATCAGGTGTCCTGTGGATGCTGGGGTTAGAGCGAAAACAAGGACTTGCGTTTGCATTCCTCTGGAAAGTCTGGTGAAGATTTTCAGCTTCTGGATGTGTTTATTAAGCACTTTCCCTGGGCCAACCACTGGGTCTAAGGCTAGATAAATGGTAGGGCTAAATGGCAACTCAAGGTCTTGAGTGGGAAAATGGTCAGATGATTGGATCACAGCAGAATAGCCAGAGGACTGGAGCTGTGAGAGCCTCACCCCAACATGAAAAGGCAGAGATGTTGCCTGGGGAAGAGATCAACAGGTCAAAGGTAGTGCATTAGTTTCTTGGGGCTTCCATATTAAATTACAGCACACTGAGTGTCTTAAAACATGAGAAATTTATTCTCTCATGGTTCAGGAGGCCAGAAGTCCAAAATCATGATGTCAGCAAGGTTTGGTCCTCCTGGAGGCTCTGAGGGAGAATCTGTCCCACGCCCTTCTACCAGCTTCTCATGGTTGCTGACCATCATCAGCATTCCTTGGCTTGTAGGTGCATCCCTCGGCTCTCTGTCTCCATCTTCACGTGAGCGTCTTCTCTGTGTGTCCACTCCTGTCCTTATGAGGACACCAGTCATTGAACTTAGGGTCCACTTTAATCCAATATGACTTCATCTTAACTAATTACCTCTGCAAATATTCTATTTCCAGATGAAGCCACCTTCTGAGATTCCGGGTGAAGGGAGTGAGAAGGTGCTTCGGGCTGAGGGGGTAGTGAGTGCGGAAGAGGGAGCATCACACCCTGGAGGATACCAATTGCTCAAGGTGACTCCAGGACAGGTAGGACAGGTGGGGCTTGTGGGGAGCTGGAGAATGAGAAGGAAGCAGGGACGTAGTTATGAGGGGCTTTGGGTGCCAAGCTAGGGAACCTGGACATTATTTAAGCACCGCAGGAAGCCAGGAGAGGGATTTAAACAAGGGAGACTGGGGTGAAAGGATTTGGTTTGGGATAGACAAGTAGGGAAGCTGAAGGAATGATGCTAGTATTTGTTGACTTTTCTGGTGTCAGATCCTTTATCCAGACCTTTGATTGCCTTGTTTAATCCTCAGCATAACTCTTCACACTGTGAACTATCAACCTCATTTTAATGGGAGCCTATTGCAGTTCAATGCAATAGGTAAAATGTAATGAGCTTGTCACAGCCAACAGCAAGTAGGGAGGCAGGGATTCTCACGCTGGCCCGTATGCTCCCAGGCACCTGGTTTCCTCATCAGAGCACTCTGCCCTTGACATCTCCCACCTTCGCTGTTGTCTGGTTCCACTGGGGAATCTGAGACTCGCTGTCAGTAATAGAACAAGAGGAGTGGGCTGATCCTGCCTAGAGACACTTGTAATGGGGAAGGTTCCAGAAGGGATGGGAATGCACTTTCTTTCTCGCATCTTTTCCCCACTTCCTCCCTGAAAGCTTCTTGAAATTCTCGTAAGGTGATGGTAAAACAAATCACCCCAAGACCTGCCCAGCTGACAGCCTCACAGAAGCAACCCCCTAACTAGTAGACTGGTTTTATTATTTCTAGAACTTGCAGTGACTTCTTCAGCCTTGTTTGTCTGGGGACGCCCTGGAGTGAGCACACTCCAAATCGGACTTGGCATCCGGTCGTCCCTGAGGTCAGCAGGGCCTCAGCTTGTCACCCGTGGAGATTTGACCTCTTCTTAACTTGCTTTCTAAAAATTCACAGCCATCTTTCTATGTCTTTTCCTCCCTCCTCAACTCCCCTCTTGCCCTGCAGCATTTTTTTTTCACTGCCTGGGCCTGTGTTTGCTTCTGGTGTGGACTCAGGTTGGACATGCTGGCCCTGCTCAGCACCGATCGATTGCTCTTGCTTCTCTGTTTGCTTGCCTCGGGTGTGGGAAGCCGATAAAGAGGGGAGTGTGTGACTGTATGGGTGTGGACTGGGACAGCAGCCTAGATCAGTGCAGGTGGACACTGTCAACACTTCCTTCCTGATTCTGAGTCACTCATCTGCATTCTTTGGATGAGATGTCTCACTATGACAGAGGCAGCCAGACGGTTCTCTCGAGCTCCTTTGCTTGTGCACAGCACTCTTCAGTTTTTACGGGATGTCACAGATGTTTTCAGATTTGATTTGCACAGCAGCCCCCAGGGGGTACCATGAATGAGGATTTTCTTCTCTCACAGGTTTGCCATGTGCCAGGTACTGAGCAAAGTATCCCATGTCCATTAGCTAACATCTCACTTCCTTCAGTAAAGAAGTCGATGATCCAATTTTATAGGTAATAAAATTGTTATTCAGAGGAATTAAGTTCTTTGTCCAAGACAGCCCAGCTTATGTTTGCAGCATTAGATTTCAACCTCGTGTTTCTGACCCCCAGTCTTAGCTGCTTCTGTCTGATACAGTATTACAAATATTGACCAAGTCCAATTTACTGATTAATAAACTGAAGGTCCATAGGAGCAAGCCAAGATCAGACAGTATGTAAACTTGAATTTAGAACCTTTTTCCCACATACTCTGAGACTGTGTCCAATTTCATGTATTTCACTACTTTCTCAGGGTCTAGGGAGGAAGGGCTGGTCAGACTGGTGCTTGTAACATTACCTAAGCTGCTACCATGTCTTAAATGATGCCACCTGAGTTCTTCAGAAGCCCAGCCGGGGCATGTCTGTTTCAGTAGTCAGTGGCACGATGAGCCTAGAATACTGGAATTCTGCTTTGACCAAGCAATTAAACTCGAATCTGTAATGGAAACCGTGTGGTCAGTGACTCCGCTGGAGGTGATGGAAGCTGAGTTCAGGGCAAGCTGAGGAGTGAAGACAAGGAAGCTGTACCCTAATGGGATAGCCAGAGCCACTGGCTTGGGCTCATATCAAATGGCAAGGCCAGGGGCTAAAGAATCAGTGGGTCAATAAGCCAAAGAGAACCTCAAGCTCAGTGCCTGCCAAACCAGGGGGTCCCTCTACCACGTTCTTCTGGAAGTTTCCTACGTTGAGAAATCTGTGCCTGAAATTTTTTAGCTAACTTGATAAGGCAGAAAGGAGGCTGGACAGTGGTTAATTAGGGTTTTGCTTCTGTCCCTTCTCCACTCCAAATACAGTTTTAAAGTCATGCTGCAGTTAGTTTGAATCTCAGCCGCACTATCTTGAGTAAATGGCCTTTTGTCTCTGTCCCTCAGTTTCTAACTTAACATAGGATGATGACAGGGAATGAAAGAATGCATATCAAGCATTTGGTCCAGATTGAGAAGCGTGTAGGGATCCAAGGCAAATTGTACAGAATGAGTATGTATATAGGGCCAGAAGGTCAAGTCATTTATTCATTCATTCCTTTATTTATTCATTCAACACTGGATGTATATTTGCTGAATTCTGTTGACAGTAACAATAGCTAACAACCTGTGATATGATGTGATCCTACACTGTATTAAGTACCTCACAAGCATCGTATTTAGCCCTCATGACCCAGTGAGGTGGCCCTATGACTCTTGTCCTTGTTTAACCCATGAGAAAGGCAAGAATCTAGAAAGATAAAGTGACCTAGTCAAGGTCACACAGTGTCTAAGCAGTGGAACCTGGGTAAAACCATGTCAGTCTGATGCCAGCTCTTAGCCATTTACTGCTGGAAGGCTCTCAAGGCAAAGGATGTGGCTCCTTTCCTTCCAGGAGCTTCTGGTGTGGATGTATGAACTGATGCAGACTGCAGGGGCTACAAGGGAGGGGTTGTAGGGATAGAAGAGGGGAAGGAAGGGGCCGTAGTAATTGCAGGTGGATGGGTTAGGTAGGCCTCATCTTTCCTAGGTCAGCATTGGTGCTGGGATCTGACCACAGAGTCCAACAACCGTAATCAGGATGTACTGAGTGGGGTAACACACGACAGGTGTTATGGGGATTACAGACGTGTTTTGAAAATACCTCTGCCCTTAAGGAACTCACAGACCAGGGTATTTCATGAATCATATGAAGATGTAAGATGAAGATGTATCTTACATGAATCATGTAAAATATGTGCCTTAACATATTAGCTTATTTCAAATTAATGTATGATATGCAGACTCAAACATTTAGGAGTTGGGTGTATCAAAGAAAAAAATATATATATATATATATATACACCAATTGACCTTTGAATTCTGATTAAAGGAGCCCTAGAAAAGTGTATTTTCACTCACTGATTTACCAAGTATTTCTTAAGGACCTACTTTGTCCCAGTTCCCTTGTTGAGATTCAAAAATGTAAAGACTAGTGTTTCTGAAAAATACAGACTATGCAGGAATTATGTTTGATTTAATAATGCTGTCTTATATTTGCAGCAAGATGTAAGAAAGTCTTCTACTGTCTCTTGAAACTTCAATTAACTCACTCTAGAGATGAGGAGGCAAGGTCAGAGGAGCGTAGGCTTTGGATCGCTCAGTTGGTGGGAGGTGGAGTCTGGATTCAGACATTCACATGCGTGAAGCCGCAGCCCTGACCCTTCCGACACTGAGCCAGCTGGATTGCCTTGACATGATCATCATCCATTTGATTTGCTTCCTATGGCAACCTTGTGAAGAAGGAAGAGCAGGGATTCACTCACCCTTTATACCTATGGAAAGCGAGTCTCAGAGAAGTCAAGAAGTTTGCCCAGGGTAACACAGTTTGTTGGTGAAAAAGCCAGGTTTGGAAACAGTGTCTCTCTAGCTTAAGAACCATGGCTGGTGGTTCCCCGGGCACTATGAGCCAAACCCAGGGACCCTGGCAGAGTGTAGTGGACAAGAAAATCCACTGTGGCCCCTGAGTCCAAAGAACAGTGGCCCACTTCCGTGTCCTTCCTTCCTGCTCCAGGGTGGCCTCATTGCGCTGTTGCTGCTGCTGCTGGTCTTCACCGTGGCACTGTATGCCCAACGACGTTGGCAGAAGCGTCGCCGCATCCCCCAGAAGAGTGCAAGCACAGAAGCCACTCATGAGATCCACTACATCCCATCTGTGCTACTGGGCCCACAGGCCCGGGAGAGCTTCCGTTCCTCCCGGCTGCAAACCCACAATTCCGTCATCGGCGTGCCCATCCGGGAGACTCCCATCCTGGATGACTATGACTGTGAGGAGGACGAGGAGCCACCTAGGCGGGCCAACCATGTCTCCCGCGAGGATGAGTTTGGCAGCCAGGTGACCCACACTCTGGACAGTCTGGGACGTCCAGGGGAAGAGAAGGTGGACTTTGAGAAGAAAGGTGAGTCCTCCATGTCACAGCCCATTTTTCAGGGGGCATTTTGAAAAGATGGGAAGAGGTGCAGAAGCTGGGCAGTTGGGGACCACGGGCATTGTTTTCTGAGATAAGCCACTTTGGATTTATGGCTTTGGATTTCTGTTGGGTTATCAAGTTTGTCTTCTCTGATCCTTCAGTAGTGATGGGAGAATAATAGAACATCAGTACTCTTGGAATTGGAGTTGTAAGGATCCTCAGAGGGTCAGTCCAATATCTCTCCAGTGTCTCTTGATTACCTCCCTTGACAGCCTTCTCACTACTCAGAAAAAAAGGCCATCTCATCCCCACACCATTACTGACTATTAGAGGATTTCTTTTATACCAACTTGAAATCTGTGTTCATGGTCCTCCATGTCCAAAAGGAAAGTGATCTGATGTTATTTCCAAATCAGTTCTTGGGAAATTTGACAACAAAAATAAAAGAGCCTGTATATTTTAACCAACCTAACCAACTCCAGTTTCTTCAAATAGTGTCATATGAAGCAATTTTCAAATATTTCACCTTCCTGGTCACTGCCTTCTAGACAGAAATTCTAATTTTTCATACCCTGGGCCATCACACCCGAGCTGACACTCTTCTTCATTGAGGTGGGAATGATCCAGGGCTGAGAAACGTGGGGTTTTTGCCTCCCTCTTGCCAACTGTTATACTTCTGTCGATGCAGCTTGAGATCACATATGTTTGTTAGAGTTATTGGGGGCTCATATTAGACATCTTTTATCCTCTTTACACTGACAAATAATGTTTGTACATATTTATGGAGTGTATTGTGATGTTTTGATCCATATAATATGTGATAATCAGATCAGGGAAATTAGTATATCAATCATCTTAAATATTGATCATTTCTTTGTATTGAGAATGTTCAATATGCTCCTAGTTATTTGAAACTATTTATTACATTAATAAGTATAGTTATCTTTAAATAGTATAGAACGCTAGAAATTCTTACTCCTGTTTAGCTGTAATTTAATTTTTTTAACAAATTTCTCTCTATTCCTCTCTCCCTTCTATCTTTCCCAGCTTCTGATATCCTCTGTATCCTACTAGTAGCCTCTAGCATTCTTTTACTTCTATGAGATCAATTATTTTCAACTTCCACATATGAGTAAGAACATGTGGCATTTAACTTTCTGTTCCTGACTTATTTCACTTAACACAATGTTCTCCAGTTCCATCCAGGTTACCATGAATGAAAGGATTTCATTCTTATTTATGGCTGAATTGTATTCCATTGTGTATATATACCACATTTTCTTATCTAGTCATCTGTTATTGGACACCTAGGTTGATTCCATATCTTAACTATTGTGGATAATCCTGCAGTAAGCATGCAGATGCAGATGTCTCTTCAATAAGCTGATTTCCTTTCATTTGGATAAATGCCAAGTTATGGGATTCCTAGATATATGGTAGTTCTTTTTGTAGTTTTTAGAGGACCTTCCAAACTGTTCTAGTTTACATTCCCATGAACAGTGTATAAGATTTTTCTTTTCTCTGCCTTCTCTAGTTTACATTCCCATGAACAATGTATAAGATTTTTCTTTTCTCTGCCTTCTCACCAGCATTTGTTATTTTTGACTTTTTTATACTAGCTTCTAAATGAGGTGAGATTATCCCTCATTGTGGTTTTGATTTGCATTTACCTAATAATTACTAATGATGAACATGTTTTCATATATTTGTTGGTAACTTGTATGTCTATTGAGAAATTTCTGTTCAGATCATTTGTCCATTTTTTAATTAGATTGGAGGGGTTTTTTGCTGTTGGAATGTTTGAGTTTCTTGTATATTCCGGATATTAATCCCCTATTGGATAAGGGGTTTGTGAATATTTTCTCCCATTCTCTAGGTTTACTTTTCATTCTGTTGTTTCCTTTGCTGTGCAGAAGATTTTTAATTTGATAGATAATCATGTCTACTTTTGTTTTTTTTGCCTGTGGTTTTAAGGGCTTATTTATAAAATCATTTTTTAGACCAATATCTTGAAGTGTTTCCCCTATGTTTTCTTCTAGTATGCTTATCATTTCAGATCTTACATTTAAGTCTTTGATCCATTGTGAATTAATTTTTTTATAGGATGAAAGGTGGGGGTCTAGTTTCATTCTTCTGTATATGCACATCCAGTTTTCTCAGCATGATTTACCATTTCCCCACTAAGTGTTCTTGGGACCTTTGTAAAAAGTCAGTAGGATAAATTTCTGGGTTCTATATTCTGTTTCATTCATCTATGTGTCTGTTTTTATGCCAGTACCATACTGTTTTGGTTACTACAGCATTGTAGTGCATTTTTAGGTCTGATAGTGTGATGCTGCCATTTTGTTAATTTTTTCCTCAAGATTGCTTTGGCTATTTGGGGTCTTCTGTGGTTCTGTACATTTTTTTTTCTGTGAAGAATATCACTGGTATTTTGATAGGAATTACATTGAACTTGCAGATTTCTTTGGATTGTATTTTCATTTTAACAATATTAATTCTTCTGACACATGAGCATGGGATGTCTTTTCATTTGTATTGTCTTCAATTTCTTTCATCAGTGTTTTATTCTTTTTCTTGTAGAGATCTTTCACCTCTTTGGTTACATTGATTTCTACATATTTTACTGTATTGTTTTATAGCTACTGTAGTTAGGATTTCCTTCTTGGTTTCTTTTTCAGCTAGTTTGTTTAAGGAGAGAAGTGCTTCTAATTTTTATATGTTGATTTTGCATTCTACAACTTTACTGAATTCTTTCATCAGTTTGTTATTAGTCTGTTCTCGCACTGCTATAAAGAACTACCTGAGGCTTGTGTAATTTATAAGGAAAAGAGGTTTAATTGACACACAGTTCTGCAGGCTTTACAGGAGGCATGGTTGGGGAGGCCTCAGGAAACTTAAAATCATGGCAAATGAGTGAAGGGGAAGCAAGCACTTTCTTCACAAAGCAGAACAGGAGAGAGAGAGCAAAGGGAGAAGTGCTATACACTTAAACAGCCAGATTTCGTGATAACTTACTCACTATCATAATAACAGCAAAGGGGAAATTCACCCCCATGACCCAATCACCTCCCACTACCAGTTCCCTCCCCCAACATTGGGGATTATAATTCAACACGAGATTTGGGTGAAGACACAGACCCAAACCATATCGTATTTCTGAGACCTTTGGGTAGAGTCTTTAGGTTTTTCTGTGAATAAGATAAGAGAATTTGACTTACTCCTTTCCAATTTGGATGCTCATTATTTCTTTCTGTTGCCTAACTGTTCTGGCTAGGACTTCTAATATTGCATTTGACAAGAATGATTAGAGTAGGCATTTTTGTCTTGTTCGGTAAGATGTTAGCTGTGGATTTGTCATACATGGCCTTTATTATATTGAGGTGCTTTCCTTCTGTAACTAATTTATTATGAGTTTTTATCATGAGATATTTAATGTATCAAAAGCTTTTTTTGCTTTAAGACAATCATATGGTTTTTGTCCATCATTCTATTGATTGTCCTTCATTCTATTGATGTGAAATATGTTTATTGATCTGCATATGTTAAACTATCCTTGCATGCCTGGGATAAATACTGCTTGATCGTGTTGTATTTTTGACATGTTGGATTCAGTTTGCTAGTACTTTGTTAAGGATTTTTGCATATATTTTCATCAGGAATATTGGCCTGTAGTTTTCTTTGTGTGTGTGTCCTTGTTTGGTTTTACTATCAGGGTGATGTATGTCTTATGGAATGAGTTAGAAATAATTCCCTCTGCTTCAATGTTTTGAAATAGTTTCAGGAGAATTGTTATTAATTCTTCTTTATATGTTCAGTAAAACTCATCAGTGAAGCCATCTGTTCCTGGACATTTCTTTGTTGAAAGGCTTTTTATTATTAAGTCAATTTCATTACTTGTTTTGGTCCGTTAAGGTTTTCCATTTCTTCATGGTTCAATTTTGCTGGGTTGTATGTGTCCAGAAATTTATCCGTTTCCTCAGTTTTCAAATTTATTGACATATAGCTGTTCATAACAGCCTCTAACTTTATATTTATTTGTATCATTTTATATTTCTGTGATATCCATTGTGATGTTTCCCTTTTCATTTCTGATTTTATTTATTTGAGTGTTCTCTCTTTTTATCTTAGCTGGTCTAGTTATTAGTTTGTTAATTTTTTTCTCTTTTAAAAAAACTTTGTGTTTTATTGATCTTTTGTTCCTTTTAGTCTCATTTTTGCTCTGATCTATGTCTTTCCTTCCACTAATTTGGGGTTTGATTGGTTCTTGCTTTTCTATGTCTTTGAAGTGCATTAATAGATTATTGATTTGAAATTTTTCTAGTATTTTGATATAGGCATTTATTACTATAAATTTTCCTCTTAATGCTTTAGCTGTGTTCCATGGATTTTGGTATGTTGTGTTTCTGTTTTCATTTGTTTCAAGGAATTTTTAAATTTTATTCTTAATTTTTGTCTTCACTCATTGGTCAATCAGGAGCATATTATTTAATCTCCATGTATTTGTATAGTTATTAATATTCCTGTTATTAATATCTAGTTTTATTCCACTGTGGTCAGATAAGATATTTGATATGATTTCAGTGTTTTAAAATTTTCTGAGATTTGTTTTACGCTCTAACATATGGCTAATCCTGGAGAATGTCCCATGTGCTGATGAAAATAATGTGTCCTTTGCAGCTGCTGGGTAAAATATTCTGTGATTGTCTATCAGATCCATTTGGTCTATAGTGCAGTTTAAACGTGATGTTTCTTTGTTGATTTTCTGTCTAGATGATCTGTCCAATACTGAGAATAAGATGTTGAAGTCCCCATTTATTATTTTATTGGTGTCTATCTTTCTCTTAAGATCTAGTAATATTTGCTTTATGTATCAGGATGTTCTGGTGTTTAGTGTAAATATATTTACAATTGTTATATTCTCTTGCTATATTGATCTCTTTATTATCATATAATATCCTTCATTGTCTCTTGTTACAGCATTGAACTTGAAGTTTGTTTTGTCTGATATAATTCTAGCTGCTTCTTCTCATTTTTGGCTTACATTTGCATTAGATATATTTTCCATTCATTTACTTTCATTTTATGTTTGTCTTTACAGGAAAAGTGAATTTCTTATAGGCAGGATATAGTTTTATCTTTTTTAAAAAATCCATTTGGCCTGTTTATGTATTTTTAATGGGGAACTTAGTTCATTTACAATAATTCTTATTGTAGATAGGTGAGAACTAATCAGTGTTTCACTAATTGTTTTCTGGTTGTTTTGTGTATTCTTTGTTTCTTCATTTCTTATTGTTTATTTTTGCAGTTACGTGGTTTTCTGTAATTATAAAGTTTGATTTTCTTTCAAAAATATATTGGCTCTACCAGTGAGTTTTATAGTTTTGCAAATTTTCATGATCATAGTTGTTATCTTTTCACTTCCAGTTGTAAGACTTCACTGAGAATTTCTTGTAAAGCCAGTCTAGTGCTGATGAATTCTATTACTTTTAACAGGTTTTATTTCTTCTTATTTCTGAAGAATAGCTTTGCTCAGTATAATTTCCTGACTGACAGTTATTTTTTTGCAGTGCTTGGAATATATCATCCCATTCTCTCCTGGTTGAGAAATCTACTGTTAGTCTAATGAAAATTCCCTCATATATGACCTACATTTTTCTCTTTCTACTTTTATTTATTTATTTGTTTATTTATTTTTGTTATTTACTTTTGACAATTTGACTGTAAGATTCCTTGAAGAATATCTGTTTGAGTTTAACCTATTTGGTTTCCTGTACCTTGATGTCCATCTCTTTTCCAAAACCTGGGGATTTTTTTAATGCTATTAGTTCATTAAATATATTTTAATTGCCTTTTCCCTTCACTTTTTCTTCTGAAACACCCCTAATATGAGTATTTTTCACTTACTCATGTCCCATGAGGCTTTCTTTTTTATTGGTATTATTTATTTTTTCTTTTCTTTACTTTTGACTGCTTGTGTTATTTCAAAATATCTGTCTTCTGGTTTAGATTTTTTTTTTTTTCTGTTTGGCCTAGTCTGTTGTTGAAGCTCTTGATTTAGTTTTTTATTTCCTTCATAGAATTCTTTAGCTCTTGGTTCCTGTTTGGTTCTTTTTTTATGGCATCTCTCTCTTTGTTGAATGTGTCGTGTAAATTATGAATCACTTTCTTGATATTGTTAAATTGACTATCTTCTCATATCTCACTGAGTTTATTTAACATTATTATCTGAATTTTTTGGCATTTCATATGCTTTCTTATGATCAGGGTCTGCTACTAGAAAATTATTGTTTACAGTGACATGTTTCCTTGATTTTTCATGTTTTATATGTGCCTATGTTGATATCTAAGTATGTGGTAGAAAAGTTATTACTTCAAACCTTTTGAGTAGGTTTCATAGGGAAAGACTTGTTTGTATAAATTGTTCTTGGGGTGTCAATTTGGTGTGGTGTGTTTTCTTGGATTTTAGATAGATGCAGTACTATAGTTTCTATGTAGTTAATTTGGCTACACGTTTACATTAGTGATATTTGTAAGTTATTCAGTGGCCTAGGCTGAGAGAGTTTGCAGTGATGGTGGTGCAGCTTTTCTAGGATTGGGCTCAGTGGGCTATTTCTCAGATCAGAGGGATGTTAATGCACACAGTGCATAAAGCAACTTGGGGTCTGGTTCTCTGAGACTGGGGCCATGGGGCTGTTCCTCTGGCCAGGAACAAAGGCATGTGGTTACTCAGCTGGGCTGGCAGTGTGCCTGCCAGGAGCTGCTCAAAGTGATGTTTCTCAGGCTCAGAATGTGGGAGTATAGCTTTTCAGCTGGCCTGGGGATGTTTCTCCCAGGAGGAGTCCATAAGGATGTTTCTTAGGGCTGGAACATGGGCATAAGTTTGCTTAGTTGGTCTGGGTGTGTATCTACCAGGAGCTGCCTTTGAGACTGTTTCTTAGGCCTGCTATGTGGTTGTATGGCTGCTTGGCTGGCCTGAGAATGTGTCTAAGGGGGACAAGTCACAGGGCCATTTCTCCAGCTTGAGACATGGGCATGCAGTGGCTTGACCAGCCTGAGTGGGCATGGCTACTATGGGTGGGCTGTTTCTCAGGCCCATGACATAGCTGAGCAGTTGCTTGGCTGGTTTGGGGTGTTTCTGTGGGCGGTGGCCCACAGGACTCTTTTTTGGGCCTGGGACATGGCCATATAGCTGCTCGTCCAACCTGTGGGCAAGTCTGCTAGGGTGGCCCAAAGGGCTGTTTCTCAGGTCTGGGTTATAAGGACAAGGCTGCTTGGCTGACTCAGGCATGTGCCCATCAGGAGCAGCCTGCAGGGCTGTTTCAGGCCTGGTATGTATGTGTACAGCTGCTTGGCCAGCCCGAGGAATGTCCAGGAGGAGTGGCTCATGGGGCTGTTCAGGTTCAGGACATGGGCTCCTGGTTGCTTGGCTCTTCTGGTGGTATGCCCACCAGGGATGTCCTGTGGGATGGTTTCTCAGGCTCTTTTGTGGGGCACAGAACTAGTAGGCAGGCCAGGGGTATATCAGTAGTGGGTGGGGGAACTCGAACTATTTCTCAGGTCCTGGGCATGGGCGTGCAGCCATTCTGCTGGCCTGGGTTCAGCTGCTTGGAGACTCACAGGCTTCTTCCACTTGGGGGTGAGTGAGCAGTGGTTTGGCTGGCTCAAGGCAGGATAACTGTGGGTGGGACTGGTACACTGTTTCTCTGGCTGGAAGTAGGGTGGTGGGGGTTGGTTCTTCTACTCTGTAGGACAAGAGTCACAGCCAGTTTTAGGTCCAAGCTCTGTAAAGCTGGGGTTGTGACAGTCACCCCTGTGCGCTTGGGGTAATACAGATGGAGCCCCATTGCTGGAGAAGTGCCATGGCTATTGGCCCCCAAAGCAGGGCACACTCCTGAGGTGTGTACTGTGCTGCAGCAGCTTGGCGCACAGGGTGGGTGGAAGTGAGAAGTACACATGCTGTGCTTCTAATCCATGGCAGTGCAGCTGCAGAAATTCTTGGTGGCTCTTTAAACTGGGCTCAGGGCTTGTGAGGACTGTGGAATTCTTCTCTAGTAAGGACTGTAGGTGTTTGTGGTAGCAATGGGGGTGGATAGAGATCTTCTGCTTATCTTTTCCCCATAGTGAGAAGTTTCTCCTGACTGTAGGCAGATCTAATCCAGGCCAGGGAGATGGTGCTTTGGAGGCTAGGTGCCACCACATTGCCCTCCGGGACTTCCAATCACCACAGATGCTTCTCCACTCTATTGCTGCATTTCAGTGCTCTGCCTTCAATGACACTCCAGTCAAATTCTAGCTGTTTATTCATTGCCTTTGTCCTTTCTTGTTGGAATATAAATGCCAAGTGTCTCTAATCAGCCATCTTGGTGACATCACTCCCCTCATATTGGACTTTTTGATGACTAATACCTCTTGCTCCTTTTCGCATATGTTGCTGCAAAGACCCATTTCTTTTGTTTTTTGGGGGACAATTGATTTTTTGAACATAAGCACAGAATGTGTTTATATTTGTCTTTATTGCCTATGGTTGCAGCTTGTTTACAGATAATTTAGCTATTTTCCTTTAGACGAATGCCACCAAGGCACAGTTCTTCTTTATCTCTTCATTCCTTGTGAGGCTGGTGACAATAATGGGTGAAAGCTTTGAGCAAGAGATCCCAGTTCAGACACTGACCACTACTTTTGAGAACCTAGAGGAGCCCTTGTTTTTTAGTTTGGCCCATTCCCTGGAGCTCTGGGTTCTGCATTCTTCTTTTCTACTCCTAAGATTCTCTGAGGCCCATCTTTCCATGATGCTCAGTGGACAAGTAGGAATAGTGGGGGCTTTTTAAAAAGGAGATTTGTTTCTTTGTTGTTAAGCTTGGAAACTCAGGGAGAAACTAGAGTGGTACAGTAGATGAGAGTAAAGATTTTGAAGTCATCTGGACCTGGGTTCAAATCTCACCTCATTTACTTATAGTGTGATCTTGGGAAAATGGGAATGTAACCCTCTTGGCCTCAGTTTTCTCCTTGAAAGGTTAAAGGGAAGATTATATCTAAAAATATGTATAACATACCTACCCCATGGCTTGGCACATGGCAAGTGTTGAACCCCAAGATCTGTATGTGTAGAACTTAGTTCTTCAGTTTCACCTGGGCTTCTGAGATTCTCTTAAATCTAGCTGCAACATTTATCTCCAGCTTCCCTTCAAGTTCTAGCCACCATGATATGCTCACTGCTCTGGAATGCTTTGAATGTTCTCCTTGTCCACCATAGTCTCTTCTGTGTTTGAACTACTGGCTTGTTGACACTATCCCCAATTGTTTGCCTTCTCAAGTGTTATTTATCTTTTTTATGTGATTTTCCATCTTACAACAAGGACAGCCTGCATTTATTTTATTTCTTTACATCCTGTAATTCCTAGCACAGTGCCTCCCACATAGACATTGCCCAGTGAAGGTCAGACAATAAATATGGCCTTGAAAGGGTTAGGATGTTCATTTGGAGGTAACACCAGCAGGCCAAAACCTCATGCTTCCTTTTTCTAAAAGAAAATCACTTAGATAAAGCAGAAACCATCTTCCTGTATTTTTCAGTTTTGCTTTTGCAGCATAACTCCTTGAGCCTTGCTGTTCTTATATGGAAACTGTGTTTTTTTAAAAAAAAATAAAACAGCCAGTCTGCCCAAGTCATAGACTTGCTGTGGGTATCCAATGATAAATGATCTGCAAACACTGGAGGAGTTTTCCAACCCCTAATCAGTTTCTACATCAGTTATCTTCCTCAGCCCAACCCAGATGAGTAATCTACTCCCTCTTCCAGCTCCTAAAGCTGATTGTGATTACTTTGAACTGACCACTTCCCACACTGTACAAAAATAATCAGTTTCTCTTTCTGTCTCCTAAGCTAGACTTAGAGATCTTTGAGAGTGAGTACAGTGTCCTGTATCTTTATTTTTGTAGCGTCCAGCATAGTGGCTAACACTTAGTAGGCACTCTGAAAATGTCTGTTGGTTATGGCTAAGTGATTGATTGATCAGTCAGTTGATTAATCAAAATAAATCAAAGTGGCCGGGGTGGTGACTCATGCCTATAATCTCAGCACTTTGGGAGGCCAAGGCAGGTGGATCACGTGAGGCCAGGCATTTGAGACCAGCCTGGCCAAAATGGCAAAATGCTGTCTCTACTAAAAAGACAAAAATTAGCCAGGTATGGTGGTACTCATCTGTATTTCCAGCTACTCAAGAGCCTGAGGCACAAGAATTGCTTAAACCTGGGAGACAGAGGTTGGAGGTTGCAGTGAGCCAAGATCACGCCACTGTACTCCAGCCTGAACGACAGAGCGAGACCCTGTCTCCAATTAAAAAAAAAAAAGATATAAATCAAAACATTGATTAGATTCTAGAATGCGCAGTTCCAGGCTTCAAGCTGTATCACTTTTATCAAGTTTAGGGACCCTAGAAAGCAAAAAGTTAGCAGAGGCCATTGGTGGTGATGAGCAGAACCCAGAAGGGAAGAGAGAAACCACTGGTTGAAGATGGAAACCCAGGAGGGATCATTGATGCCAGACAAGTGACCACCAAGGAGAAGTATCAAGAAGTAGCCAATACAAGCAACTTCTCTCCTAACACCTACACCCAGCACCTGTGCACACTCCCTCCGCTAGGCTTCAGAGAGAAAACAGCAAACGTCTCCAAAGCGGGGAAATCAGGTGGAAGAAGGGGGTTACTGCCAATAATCTTGTTTGATCCATCCTCCCTCCCTTCCTCCTTCCCTCCCTTCCTTCCTTCCCCCAGCTGGAATGTAATACATTATGATAATAAAGAGCCTACACTCAGGAGGCAGAATGCAACAGAAATTGAGTTTCCTATCCAGTATCACTAGCTATTTGACTTTGGTTAAGTCACATACTCTTCTCCGATCAAAGGGGCATGCTACCAGTATTTTCCCTTGCAGTGTGATTGGGAAGCTTTAATGAGATAACACATGTAAAGTGTCTGGTGCACAGCAAATGTTCCATATTGAAATCATCAATATCAATATTGATGATATTGTTATTCTTATCATCAATCTTCACAGTGGTTACGCTGAGCCAGGCATCATAATAGACTCTAGGATTAGACGTGAGGAAAGCAGAACCTCTGCCCTTAAAGAAAATGTCAGGAGTTTTCCTGAGAGATAAATTTTGGTGGGGGAGGGAGGGTAGGAAACTTAAGCCAAAGCTTGAATAGTGTCCTGAATCTCTGTGCCACACAGCAGAGATGTGGCAAGGCTGAGGTGGAAGCCCAGCTCTTTGATACCAAGCCTCAGCCTCCTGACCAGAGGGAGCCCTCTTGTTCTATACAGAGTCCTTGTGCTAAGTAACTGCCATGCATGCTCAGAATGGGTCACACAGCCTCACGTTAATGGCTTTATTGTGCCTTCCAGGTCCTACACTCCTTGAAGAGAACAGTCTTGCCATTTCAGGTGCTGTACTTCTTAGCTGCCCACAAACTCTGTGTTAGTATCAAAGATGGGTGTTAGTACATGGCTAATGCACAACAGAGACAGCATTGAGGGAAGAACTGTGCTGGATCCAGAGGGTGCACAGGCTAACTCCATAGAAGCCGGGGAAGGTGCTCTTGGCCTTCTCTCTCTGATAGGGTGCTCCGGAGGCTGCACACCTGCAGACCTACCACCCGCATAGCTGAAAGATGACTTTTCTCCTTGTATTTTCTTTCAAGCAAAACTCTTTGCAAACATTAACAAAACCAGGCTCTTAGGCTCTGAACTGCCAACACTACCATTGAGGACAGCACAGGAGGTGTAGAAAGAGACTGGTGATGGATGCATGAGAAACAAGGCAGCCTGGTGGAGTAGAGGGGAGGAGATTTGGACTTGAATCCTGCTCCTTGGTTCACCAGCAATGAGATCTAAGGCAAACCTGTTAACCACTCTGTCTTCGTGTCTTTACATCACCTATTTTCAATGGACCAAAGTGATTATCCTTTTAATGTTTTCTTTTAAGTAAATTTTAAAACACACCACAGTATGAAATAGTACAAATTGCTTTGTTTAATGCTGTATGCCAGCTACTATTAGACGAAGTAAGAGCAGAAAAGGAAGAAACATAGGCCAAAAGAAATGGCATACGCTTCCTGACTCCAGGCAGGAGACTGGTCACCTGTTTATGAGGGGGCAGAGGGTGCTAGGGGCTCTCTCTATAGCATTATTGCTCCTGGTACTTGGTCTTCCTTGCTTGGACAGAAGAGGGTCAATTCCATTGACAGATTACAAAGGATCTAACATCAGCAACTGAGACCAGATGTATGCTTTGTTGCCTGAGAGGGCCTTTGAGAGGAAACCATCATGCTCTCCCTTTTACAGGGTGATCACGGCACAGTCATGAGGTTTGTCAAGAGTGAGCAAGTATTCAGAGGCTGTGAAGTGCATATAAAAGATCCTATAGCCCTTTTGAAATTTTGTTTCCCTGGGCTAATCTCACCTGTGCATTTCATAATTGGGAATTGCCTTTAAATTCAAACTGCTTCATCATACTTGAGTTCTATCAACCTACTTTTCATTTTGGACCTGCAAATAATAGAGTCTGGAGACTGAAATGAGAAAGTTTGATTTTACAAAAGGGCAACAGGTTGGGGCCCCAGATCTGAAGAGTACTGTACTGAGCAGGGCTGACATTCAACTGATACATACTGGTGTTGCTATATCCTTTGTTAAACTTCTGTCTGTGTCAGTTGGTAAGTGGTTTGTTGCCCTGAGCACCCGAGTGCCGCCTCCTGCTATCTGGCTGGCAGATGCCTTCCCAAGCAGTCTCCAAACTCCCCACAGCTCAGCAACATGGTGGCTTTAGGATCCTTCTCCAGCACTGTGGCTGGCATGCTTTCTGGCTACTGCTTGTGACTTAGACATTTTCGGGCATTTTGAATATCACCTCTGATATCACCTTAACAAATTGCTGAGAATCTAACTGTGTTAATTTGTGACTGCTGTGTTCAGTATATAACAGAAACTCTATACATTTTAATTCCAATTTTCCTTATCCTTTCTTAAATTTATGTCTCCCTTCCCCGAATATTATGCATGGAAGCATAAGAAAATTAAAATAACAAATGTATCATTTTATTGGGGGATGGGGTGGGAGATGGACAAATGGATATTGAGTTCTTAAAATTTTGTTTTATTATTGTGAAAGAAATGGATGCTGTTTGTAATAGAAGGAAGCAAGGATAGAAGAAGGTAGAATAGTGATTGGAAAAGAGGGAGGAAAGGAGAAAGGAACGAGTGAGAGAAAGAATAAAGAAGTCTGGGGAGAGGGGCAAAGATGGACAACTAGAAGCAGCAGCCATCAGAGGCTCTCATCAAAAAAAAAAAAACAACAACAACAACAAAAAAAACATAAGTGTGTGGATCCTTCACTGGCAACCAAAGTACCCAGGTTCTCTCATCAAAATTGACTAGAAGGCTGACGTGACACATGGAGAGAAGGAAGAGCAGTGTGGTGTGGCTGCCTACCTGAAAGCCCACCTGAGAGCCACATGGGGAAGGGGAACCTCCTCCCCCCAGCCAAGGGAAGCAGTGAGTGAGCCTGCTACTCAGCCAGGGAAACTGTGCTTTTTCCATGGAACTGTGCAACTCACAGATTGGGAGATACCACTTGTGAACTCATGCCACTGGGGTCTAGTGTCCCATCTCCGGAACACGCAGGTGCTTACAACCTCTCAGCCGGAATCTGCTTAAGCCTACTGAACTCCTGTAGAAAGGGGTGGCAGACATGGGGGCTGCCTGCTGTCTAAGCTTTTTGAGTTCCTTGGAAGAGGAGCAGCAGCCAGCACTGGGACTCGCAACTGCCTAACACGCTAAGCTCCCTGGGTAGGGAAAGGGTGGCACCCATCTTTATCCCTCCAGGCTGGGCTTTTCCCCTGCTGGAGCCAGGGAGGCTGGACAGCTTGGTCCCAAGACCTGTTCCCACAGCCCAACACACCAGCTGTGGCAGTAGGAGGCCAGAGGGCCTCTTCAGGTCTAACCCTGACCCATCCTTCCTCAGTGCGTGGGGCTTCCCTGCAGGATCTCTAATAACTCTAGTCAGAGGCTCTGGGACAGAATTTGGATCTCCCTAGACATGAAACCCTGGGAAGAGGGGTGGCTGCAATCTCTGCGGACCAGCAGACATAGCCTCTTCTGCTGGTAGTTCTAAGGAATCCAGGCAGCCCAGTCGAGTGGGTTTCTCCCCAGCAAAACACACCCGCTCCACCAAGGGACAAAGTGCATAATTAAATGGGTCTTGCTCCAACTGGGTGAAACTCTCCAACAGGGGTTGTCAGACACCCTGTACGGGAACGATCCTACTTGCATCAGGTTGGTGCTCCTCAAGGTCAGAGGTCCCAGAAGTAGGAGCAGGCACCCATCTTTGCTGCTTTCCAGCCTCTTTGAGTGACATCTCCAAGCACAGGAGTGAATGAATGGGGCCTGAAGTGAATTTCCAGCAAACTGTAGCAGCCCTACAGAAGAGGGACCTGACCACTGAAGGAAAAACAAGCAAAAAGCAACAACAACAACAAAACACCCCCACAAAAATCGCATGCAAGGGCCAGCAGCCTAAAAGACCAAAACTAGACAAACTCATGAAGATGAGAAAGAATCAATGGAAAAAAAAGCTGAAAACCCAAAAGGCCAGAGTGCCCCTTCTCCTCCAAAGGTCCCAGAACTGGACAGAGGATCAGATGGATGAATTGACAGAGTAGGCTTCAGAGGATGGATAGTAAAAAACCATGATGAGGTAAAGGAGCATGTTCTAACCCAGTGCAAAGAAGCTAAGAACCTTGATAAAAGGTTAGAGGAATTACTAACTAGAGAGGAATATAAACAACTTGATGGAGCTGAAAAACACAGCACAAGAACTTCATGAAGCATACACAAGTATCAACAGCTGAATTGACCAAGCAGAAATAAAGGATATCAGAGTTTGAAGACAATCTTACTGAAATAAGACATGCAGACAAGAATAGAGATAAAATAACCACAAAGAATGAAGCCTTCAAGAAATAGGGGACCTCATAAAAAGATCAAACCTATAATTGATTGGAGTACCAGAAGGAGACAGGGAGAATGGAAACAAGTTGGAAAACACACTTCAGGGTATTATCCAGGAGAACTTCTCCAACCTAGCAAGACATGCTAACATCCAAATTCAGGAAATACAGGAAACACCATTAAGATACTCCATGAAAAGATCAACCCCAAGACACATCATCATCAGATTCTCCAGGGTGGAAATGAAGCAAAAACTGTTAAGGGCAGCCAGAGAGAAAGGCCTGGTCGCCTACAAAGGAAAGCCCATCATAACAGCAGACCTCTCAGCAGATACTCTACAAGCCAGAAGAGACTGGGGGCCAATATTCAACATTCTTAAAGAAAAGATTTTTTGCAACCCAGAATTTCATATCCAGCCAAACAAGCCTCATAAGCAAAGGAGAAAGAAAATTCTTTCCAGACAAGCAACTGCTGAGAGACTTTGTTACCACCAGGCCTGCCCTGCAAGAGCACCTGAAAGAAGCACTAAATACGGAAAGGAAAACTGGTACCTGCCACTGCAAAGCACACCAAAATACAAAGACCAATGACACAATGAAAGAACTGCATCAACTAGTGTGCAAAATAACCAAATAGCATCATGACGACAAGATCAAATTCACATGTAACAACACTAACTCTAAATGTAAATGGGCAAAATGCCCCAACTAAAAGACACAGACTGGTAAATTGGATAAGGAGTCAAAACCCATCCATGTGCTATATTCGGGAGACCCATCTCACATGCAAAGACACATACAGGCTCAAAATAAAGGGATAGAGGAATACTTACCAAGCAAATGGAAAGCAAAGAAAAAAAGCAGTGTTGCAATCCTAGTCTCTGACAAAACAGACTTTAAACCAACAAACATCAAAAAAGACAAAGAACGGCATTACATAATGGTAAAGGGAATAATTCAACAAGAAGAGCTAACTATTCTGAATCTATATGCAACCAATACAGGAGCACCCAGATTCATAAAACAAGTTCTTAGAGACCTACAAAGAGACAGATTCCTACACAATAATGGTGGTAGAATTTAACACACCACTGTCAGTATTAGATCAACAAGACAGAAAATTAACAAGGATAATCAGGACTTGAACTCAGCTGTGGATCAGGTGGACCTAGCAGACATCTTCAGAACTCTGTACCCCAAATCAACAGAATATATATTCTTCTCAGTGTCACATGGCAGTTATTCTAAAATCAACCACATTATTGGAAATAAAGCACCCCTCAGCAAATGCAAAAGAACTGAAATTATAACAAACAGCCTCTCTGACCACAGTGCAATCAAATTAGAACTCAGGATTAAGAAACTCACTCAAAACCACACAATTTCATGGAAATTGAACAACCTGTTCTTGAATGACTCCTAGGTAAATAATGAAATTAAAGCAGAAGTTAAGAAGTTCTTTGAAACCAATGAGAGCGAAGAGACAACAGAATCTCTGGAACACAGCTCAAGCAGTGTAAAGAGTAAAATTTATAGCACTCTATAAATCCTGGTTTTGATATCAGGATGATGCTGGCTTCATAAAATGAGCTAGGGAGGAGTCCCTTCTAATGCTATAGCACTATAGCATTTGGAGCCCACAGCAGAAAGCTAGAAACATCTCAAATTGCCACCCTAACATCACAGTTGAAAGAGCTAGAGAGGGAGGAGCAAACTAATCTGAAAGCTAGCAGAAGAAAAGAAATAACTAAGATCAGAGAAGAACTGAAGGAGATAGAAACACAAAAAAACCTTCCCAAAAATCAGTGAACCCAGGAGGTGGTTTTTAAAAAAAAATAACAAAATATATTGACTCCTAGCTACACTAATAAAGAAGAGAGAGAGCAGTCAAAGAAATACAATAAAAAATGATAAAGGGTATTTCACCACTGACCCCACATAAATACAAACTACCATCAGAGCATACTATAAACACCTCTGTGCAAATAAACTAGGAAATCTAGAAGAAATGATAAATTCCTGGATGCATACACCCTACTGGGACTATACCAGGAAGAAGTTGTATCCCAGAATAGACCAATAACAAGCTCTGAAATTGAGGCAGTAATTAATAGCCTACCAACCAAAAAAAGCCCAGGACCAGATGGATTCACAGCTAAATTCTACCAGAAATACAAAGAGGAGCTGGTACCATTCCTTCTGAAACTGTTCCAAACAATTGAAAAGGAGGGACTCCTCCCTAACTCATTTTATGAAGCCAGCATCATCCTGATACCAAAGCCAGGAAGAGAGACAACAAAAAAAGAAAACTTCAGGCCAATATCCCTGATGAACATCAATGTAAAAATCCTTAATAAAATACTGGCAAACCAAATCCAGCAGCATATATAAAAACTTATCCACCATGATCAAGTTGGCTTCATCTCTGGGATGCAAGGCTGGTTCAACATATGCAAATCAGTAAACATAACCCATTACATAAACAGAACCAAAGATAAAAACCACATGATTATCTCAATAGATGCAGAAAAAGCCTTTGATAAAATCCAACATCTCTGTATGTTAAAAAATCTCAAAAAACTAGATATTGATGAAGCAAATGTCAAAATAATAAGAGCTATTTATGACAAACCCATAGCAAATATCATATTGAATGGGCAAAAGCTGGAAGCATTTCCTTTGAAAACCAGTACAAGACAAGGATGCCCTCTCTCACCACTCCTATTCTATATGGTATTGGAAGTTCTGACCAGGGCAATCAGGCAAGATAAAGAAATAAAGTGCATTCAAATAGGAGGAGAGGAAGTCAAGTTGTTTCTGTTTGCAGATGACATGATTTTATATTGAGAAAACACCATCATCTCAGGCCAAAAACTTCTTGAATTGATAAGCAACTTCAGCAGAGTCTCAAGATACAAAGTCAGTGTGCAAAACTCACAAGAATTCCTTTACACAAACTATAGACAAGCAGAGAGCCAAATGATGAGTGAACTCCCATTCACAGTTGCTACAAAGAATAAAATACCTAGGAATACAGCTAAGAAGGGATGTGAAGAACCTCTTCAAGGAGAACTACAAACCACAGCTCAAGGAAATAAGAGAGGACACAAAGAAATGGAAAAACATTTCATCCTCATAGATAGGAAGAATCAATATTGTGAAAATGGTCATACTGCCAAAAGTAATTTATACATTCAACACTATTCCCATCAAACTACCATTGACAATCTTCACAGAATTAGGAAAAAAAAACTACTTTAAATTTCATGTGGAATCAAAGAAGACCCCATATAGCCAAGATAATCCTAAGCAAAAAGAACAAATCTGGAGGCATCACAATACCTGACTTCATACTATATACTGCAAGGCTACAGTAACCAAAACAGCATGGTATTGGTACCAAAACAGACATATAGACCAATGGAGCAGAACAGAGACCTCAGAAATACCACCCCATGTCTACAACCATCTGATTTTTGACAAATCTGACAAAAACAAGCAATGGGAAAAGGATCTCCTCTTCAGTAGTGGTGCTGGGAAAACTGGCTAGCCATATGCAGAAAACTGAAACTGGACCCCTACCTTATACCTTATACAAAAATTAAGATGGATAAAAGACTTAAATGTAAAACCCCAAACCATAAAAACCCTAGAAGAAAACCTAGGCAGTACCATTCAGGATATAGGCATGGGAAAGGCCTCATGACAAAGATGCCAAAAGCAATTGCAACAAAAGCCAAAATTGACAAATGGGATCTAATTAAACTAAAGAGATTCTGCACAGCAAAAGAAACTATCATTAGAGTGGACAGGCAATCTACAGAATGGGAGAAAATTGTTGCAATCTACCCATCTGACAAAAGTATATCCAGAATTTACAAGGAATTTAAACATATTTACACTAAAAAACTAACAACCCCATCGAAAAAATGGGCAAAGGATATGAACAGACATTTCTCAAAGAAGCCATTTATGTGGCCAGCAAACATGAAAAACAGCTCAACATTACTGACCATCAGAGAACTGAAAATCAAAACCAGAATGAGATACCATCTCATGCCAGTCAGAATGGCAATTCTTAAAAAATCAGGAAACAATAGATGCTGACTAGGCTGTGGAGAAATAGGAACGCTTTTACACTGCTAGTGGTAATGTAAATTAGTTCAACCATTGTGGAAGACAGTATGGTGATTTCTCAAGGATCTAGAACCAGAAATACCATTTGACCCAGCAATCCCACTACTGGGTATATACCCAAAGGAATATAAATCATTCTACTATAAAGACACGTGGACATGTATGTTTATTGCAGCACTATTTACAATAGCAAGGCCATGAAACCAACCCAAATGCCCATCAGTGATAGACTGGATAAGGAAAATGTAATACATATACACCATGTAATACTCTTCAGCCATAAAAAGGAATGAGATCCTGTCCTTTTCGGGGACATGGATGAAGCTGGAAGCCATCACCCTCAGCAAACTAACACAAAAAGAGAAAACCAAATACCACATATTCTCACTCGTAAGTGGGAGTTGAACATTGAGAACACATGGACACAGAGAGAGGAATAACTCATACTAGGGCCTGTTGGGGGGTTGGGGATGAGGGGAAGGAGCTTAGAGGACCAGTCAATAGGTGTAGCAAACCACCACGACACACGTATACCTGTGGAACAAACCTGCATGTTCTGTACATGTACCCCCCAACACTTTTTTTTAGAGGAAATAAAGGAAAAAAAAGCCTACATAGTCATGTCTTATTCAAGCAGTTAGAAAACAAAGGACAAAGAAAAAAATTATAAAAGCAGCCAAAAGAAAAAGATATATTACCTTCAAAGAAGAAAATTAGACTTAACAACTAATTTTTCATTAGCAATTATTAAAGCCAGAAAACAATGGAATTACATCACTGAAGTTCTTATGAGAAAGTAATTACCAATCTATAATTCTGTACCCAGTAAAAATATTTTTCAATAGTTAATGTGAAATAAAGACCTTTCAGACAAACAAAAGAAGAAGTCTGGGTTGTATAAAGCAACAACTAGATGTTCTACCCTTGGCTGTTGATTCTATTTCACTGACAGGATCCAAAGGCTAATATATTGTTTTGTTTAATTTATATTTTCTGGCATTTTCCAATATAGCAATAACATATGTACATATGTATATGGATGTGTGTGTATAAGTGTATACAATTGTATATACACACACACAATTGCAACTACATATATATTAATGGAGTCCATGGGGGTCATCTCACCCACATATATCAGATTTATAGATTCAACACATATATCATTCTGCAGCAATTTGGTAGTTTATTAAGCAATGTATATAGAAAGTATCTTTTCAAGACAGCCATGCATACTTACTCCCGTTGAAGTCTGTATTAGATCACATAATATGAGCACACCAAATGTATCAAACTTTGCAACCCCCTTTTGTTGACCATTATCTGGAGAGCTTGTTTAGAGGTTCAAGCAGCTACTTGTATACCCTTTACCGAAGACCAGTCCTCCTCTATGGGGAATGGTTGTCCTCTTCAACTGAGCACGCAGCTTCAGGAGGAATACACATGGAGCGCTGAGGGAGGAAGGGGACACCCACTTAGCCAGCCAGATCAGCTGAATCAACCCTGGTGATCAATGGGGTGACAGATGTCACAGCCAGATTACCCTCGCATCCAACCATTGTCTTAATTTTCTACACTTACAGTGGGTCAACAAACATCCTTGTACATATACCTAACTAGCTAGATAGCTATTCTTGCAAAGCATGAGACTATTTCTGTAGGACAGATATGTACCAAAAATCAGAATCACAGCATCAGAAGGCACACACATTTGTAAGTTTGATAAATGTTGCCATATTTACTCATGTTAAAAGTGTGTTTTATTCTCTCAATGGGGCTGTGTATGCTTTTCCACACAGACCTACACAAACAACCCACTACCCCATCAAACTGACTGTTCTTATATTACAATGGACACTTCAGATCTTTATCATTGTCATTTTATATGTATAATTATATCTTTCATTTGTTTTTTCCCTCAATTAACATTGGTCCAAATTCCTTCCTTTGTCAAAAGTCAGTCCTCATAGTTACCATGAACAGTAATTCTTTTGGTGAAGTGATGCAGTATAGCAGCTTTTCTCTGCTCTCCTACCTCAGTTTAGAATCTAGGGTGGAGGCAGGAAAGAGATATACCCTTGAATACCAGCAGTGGCTGACAGTGATAGATAGGAAGGCATTGTGGTCTCTGGGACATGGGACCAGTAGATTAAACTTTGCTATTTCTCAGGATCTCGGTTCAAGAAATCTGAGTGGGATGCTTGTTGATAGAAGGGGACAAGGGACTTTTATTGAGTGCTTGTGGGAAGTCAGCTGCTGTCCTGTACATTACCTCATTAAGCCATTTGCAATTAACCCTGAATGCAAGATGGATGGAAGGATTGGCTAGGCTAGGATACTGTTGCTGCTGCTGGTGACAACAGCTGATTTCTACCATTCTTCTGGGAACTTGCCATGAATTATGTCATTTATACCTCACAATAACCCTATGAGGTATGTACTGATATTATCCCTACTCTACACAGGAGGAGACCAAAGCAAAGAGGGGTTAAGTAACTTGCCCAAGGTCACACGGCTGGAATATGGCTGAGCCAGGTGAAAACTCCGGCATGAGAGCTATTGCAGTAAGATGCAGAGCTGGGATTTGAACTTAACTACACCACACTGAGGTTCATAATCCTTGGGACAGCAATGAGCTCTTAAAAGTTTAGGGAGAGCTAATGCATAGCAACTATGGGCTTGCTTCAGCTCACAAATCTGGGAATAAAAAACAGGTAATTACCATGTGTTCCCTGAGGCAGGAAACTGTTACACAGCAATTCTGAGCTCCTAAATTGCCAGAAGGAACTTTGCAGCAGGGAGATCCTATTGTTTGGAGTGTTTCTAGTGGTCCCCAAGGGTGCCGGGAACTCATGTTTGGTGTCAATAGATCACTCTTGGGGGTCAGAAACAGAGAAGCTGTTTATTAACTCACCCTCTGACACCCCCTGTGAATGTCATGTAAATGTCATCTTTGTGTAGCCTTTCATGAATTTTCAGAGCTCTTTCAGAGTCAACACCTCATTCAATGCTTTATCTGAGTATTCAGATTTCTTCACACCAAGGCTCTAGCCTGAGTTTCCAGACTCCTCACCTTCATCCCTGCTTCCCACCCAATGCCCATCCATTTCTCTTCAAGCCATGTCAATCTTCTTGACATCCTCACAGTCACCTCATCCTCACATACCTACTTATTGGCCTTCCTGCTTCTGTCCTGCCTTCCTCATCCCTTCTCCACACTGCAGCCACTCTCTTGTGGTCACTCCAGTCACAACAGTCCCAGCTTAAAGTCACCCTCTATGCTTCAGACACAATGACCTCCTCTTTGTCCTTCAGACTAGCTAAGCTCCTTCTACTACCTGCCCTTTGTATGTGTTATGATTATTTCTGCCTGGAAAACTACCCTCTTTCCTTCCCCAGTCTGCCAGGGCATGGCTGACTCTCTCTCATTCTGATCTCAGCTTAAATCTCATCTCTTCAGACAAAGTTCTTCTCTCTATATGAGTTCTTCTTTTTTGTCTTCCATCAACTTTCCTATTTGTTCTTGTAATAGTACTTTTTATGTGGATTTGTTAATTTAAGTTTTTTAATTATCTTACTAGACTGAAAGTTCCGTGAGATCAGTGCCAAGTTTGGTTTGTTCTGTGCTTAATACAGTGCCTGGCACATAGCAGGTGTTAATAAGTTTGTTGGGTCAGTGGCTAGAGGAATAAATTAGTGACTGAATGAATGGACTGATGAATATTTTAGTCTTTCCACTGATTGGTAACCTCTATGTGAATTTTTTTATCCTTTCTCTGCACTGGACAAATCTTATTTAGCATTTTCAAGTCAATGATTTGTTGAATCTTTGCATCCCTCTCATAAAGAAGGTATAATCTTTAACAAAATTTAGAGATCATCTCAAATGTATACAGCTACAAGTAATGAAGCCAGAACCTAAACCCAGCTTTGTCTGATACCCAAGTCCACACATGTTCTGAAGATAACATGACATGCATTACTCCTGTCCTTTTATAAGCAGGAGAGAAAAGACGTGAGCTTAGATGCCAGCAAGCTAAGTCTCTTAGAGCTATGTTTATCGACAGTGTTGAACAGCAGACACAATCAAAACTATGTTTTACACTGTGAGCCTGCACATATACACGTGTGAATGTGTGTGTGCACATCTGTAAAATAAGTTTTGCAAAATAATATGCATCATCATTACATGGGACCATGTTCTGATAGCTTCTATTCTGTTGATGGCATTTTTGTAATGCTGATGGAGCCACTGAATTGATTTCACAGTTTGTGAGTGGGTCATAACTTGAAGTTTAAAAACCTCTTTCTTAGAGAAGCTGATAAAGTGCCAGAAGCCACAGCGAGAACAGGTGCATGACAACTGGATCTGAGGTGGCTTGCAGGAGACATTTCTTTCCCTGAAGGGGAAGGATGAAGATAATTCAAGGGCTTTGAGGTGAGGGGTTGGTGGAGGAGCTGGAAATGGGGCCGGAGCCAGGCAAGGCCCACATGAGGGCTTTAGGTCTTACCCCTGCCATTTCTATGGCCAGCCCACCGTGTCTTTCACCCAACCCTATAGGCCGCTGGACCCATCATTTCCACATTTGCTCTTGTGAAACGTGCTCAGCCTGCCCTTTCTTGTGCCTTGTGCCTCTGAGATCTTATCTAATTTTTGTAGGATGCTCTATCTTCTCTGAGGAAAAACAACAATAACAATAACAAAAACCCTGCCCTCTGCTCCCTGCAAGGGAATTACTGCCCATCTTTAACCTATACTGTGTCCTGAGTCCCCAAGTGCAAGTTTTCAGAGAGCCTGGGGACCTCCCTTACTAACGACAGCTCCCATTTGACGGTGCCTTGAGGGTGCTGCCAGGAACACATACAGGGCGAGGGGAAGGTAGAATGGGTAGAATTGCTTCAACCAAAGCAAGACTGCTTTAAAGTGGTTTGCACATGAGCTTATTTTTGAAAGATAGGTCCTCCAGGATAAAAAAAAAAGAAAGAAAGAAAGAAAGAAAGAAAGAAAGAAAAAGAAAAATTAGGAAATGGGAAATGACTTTCTTTTTTTCTCTTTTTTCTATTTTTGAGGCAGAATCTTGCTCTGTCGCTTAGGCTGGAGTGCAGTGGCGTGATCTTGACTCACTGCAATCTCCGTCTCCCGGGTTCAAGCGATTCTCCTGCCTCAGTCTCCTGGGTAGCTGGGATTACAGGTGTGCACGACCACACTCAGCTAATTTTTGTATTTTTAGTAGAGACGGAGTTTCACCATGTTGGCCAGAATGGTCTCCATCCCCTGACCTCATGATCCACCCACCTTGGCCTCCTAAAGTGCTGGGATTACAGGCATGAGCCACTGCACCAGGCTGGAAATGACTTAACACCAAAGTGCCCTTATACCAAACTGCTTCTCTCCTCTCCCTGTTTCCAGTGCTGTTTGAATTCTGCATTTTAAATGTCCTGAAGACTGATGGTTCTGCCCTGTCTCCTCTATTCCTTCGTTAGCCATCTCCACAGCCACAGCAGAGACAGAATGGCATTTACTTCCTAAATCTTCTCTTTGGGTACACCTCTCCCTACCACTCATTCATTCATTCATTCATATTCACTTGTTTCTCTAACAAATGTTTACCAGCACCTACTATGTGCCAAAGACTGTGTTTAATGTAGACATACATAACAAAATAGGGAGCAGTCTTTGCCTGAAAGATCACAGTTTAGAAGGGTATAAAACAGTAATAGCTGCTTTATTTTTACAGCTCTTTAATATTTATAGAATGACTTCATAAACATTATATGGTAAACTATGTGTTACTGAACCCTTTTGAGAGACATAGAACCTTGTCCCAGCCCTGAGACATTAAGTCACTCATCCATGAAATACAGAGTTTGATGGTGCAATTGTTCTATACCCACATCCCTTGAGTCCAAGTTCACTACTCTCTTTGTTTTGCCACACTGTATTTATCCCTGTGGCATCCTGAATATTATTTGACAAACAACTTGTTATATCTACATTGCGCTCCCCTTCTTAATCTCAAAAATTATAAACTACTCTTTAGAAATATTCAAACAAGATCAGGTAGACATTTGTCAAAATGGTATAGCATGGAGAGAGATCAGACATAATTTAAGTAATCTCTTAATTCTCAGCTTGTAAAATTTGAGCTTCATTTATTTCTGTTTAATTTTCATCTTAGGACTTCTTATAAAACAAGGAGGCAATATCTGTGTTTGAAAATGGGTTCCTTAGAACTAGCCAGCCTGGAAAGTATTCAGAATTGAGTTTTCTTATTTTTTTTTTCTTAGCCAGTGTTTGACAAATCAAATATCACTTATAGAATGGCAGAACATTCATTTTTTTGCTCCAATTAATTGTACCACATGGTGGAGTTCACAAGGCCATCCAAGATCAGATCCTGCCTTTGTGGCTTTTTTGCTTTGGTTTCTTAGCTTGTGCCTTCTCTTGGAGGCTTGGTCCTGGTGTTTAAATGCCTAGGCTCCAGCAAAGCAGGTGGCAGCAGTGCCTCCAACAGACAGGAGCTTGGCATCCCCTGATAGCCGTCCTCTGAGCTGTATCTACACTCTCTAAAATAAGATATAGACAGAGATTTGTCATGGAATCACAAACAGGAATGTCACCAAAGCTGTCACCAGAGCCCCTTAAAATGTCACTTCCCAGCATTAATTGCCATGATAGCAAAACAAACGGGCATGCTCTGAACGTTTGCTCTTCTCCTTCCTTTCTCCTGATCCTCTTCCATCTCCCTGTCTCCCCTATCTCCCTACTCCCTCAGAGCCCCCCCCCTCCCGCTTCTCTTTATCTCTGGGGACCCTTGCACATTCTGACTTGATCAGACCGTGCCTGGCAAGGCAATATGACCGCACAGTGACAGATGAGGGTGAAGGAGGTTTGGTAAATGTCAGGGACTGAAAAGACTGTTGTCTGATTGATCAGAGCTGAAGCAGTTTCCCAGCAGTCAGGGGACTTTGTACCTCCTGTCTAAGGATCCCTGAAATGGCTGGAAATCACCCAATGGGGAACTGACTGTCACTAAGGAAGTCCAGGACAGCTCAACCTCAATGCTTCTTACAAAGAACCAGCCTTCTCTGGATTTGATATCTTTATCCACTGCAGAACTAAGTCATCCTGCTATCACATTATGATCAGTCCTTATTTTCTCTAATATTTCTTAATTATTAATGTTATGCATGTTCATTAGTGAACACTTAAAACTAAAGAAAAGCATAAATTAGCAATATTTTTTGTATGCCCCATCAAATAGCCACAGCAACTCTTTACTAATTTTTTCTGTCTTTTCTCTATTATATCTTGAAAGTGATAAATTATTTATTGTTTTCTATCTTGCATTTTTATTTAATATTATACAATAAGTATTTCTACACACATATAATTATATCTCATGACTGCATCATAGTTTATTGATGGACATTTTAGCTGCTTTTTTTTTTTTTTCTATTTTGTATTCAACAGCAACAACCGTTTTTAGGCTTACATTTATTTTCACCATTCTGTATTATTTCCTCAGGGTATATTCCCAGGAGTGGAATTATTGGGTCAAATGGTCGGAATGTTTTAAAGTTCTTGACACATGTTTAGCTCAGTATCTGTTGGGATGTCTCCATACACAGTTGCTAAATAAGGTAACACTTATTCATCTATTTGTTCATTCATTAATTCCACAAGCTTTAATTAAGTACCTACTGTGTGTCAGGAACTATTTAAGGCACTGAAGATAGAGCAATGAATATGATATATGCAAGTCAATTTCTATAGCACTTTCTTTGTAGTGCAGAAAGACTATAAGTAAATGACCAAAATATATGTATATATTATATATATAATAACGAATGATAATTGCATTGAGACAGAAAGAAAACAAAGTAGGGAATTCGTTTCCTCAGGAAAAGTCTTACTCATCAGGTAACACATGAAAACTGATCTACAGGAGATGAAGAGGCAAGTCATTTGAATATCTGAGGAAACAGCTTTTCGGGCAGAGGGAACAGCATGTGTAAAGGCCCTGTGACACCAGTGTGCTTGGAGCACTCAAGGATTAGGGAGTAGTGGCATTGAAAGAGCACTAGAATAAGTTGGGCTATAGGAGCATTGGAAAGAAGGTCATGTAGAGCCTAATAGAAAGGGACATTGAGTGTTCCTGTGAGTGACGTGAAAAGCCATTAGAAAATGGGGGAGTTAATTTTTGGCAAAAGTGGTAAACAGGGCCAAACTGAGGAGGAGAGATTTGGACATAGAGTTGCAACTCAGAAGGGAGGATACTAAAGAGAGCAGAGAATAGAGATTGTACTATGGAAACTCAGAGGCAGAATTTAGCCCCTAAATAATGTTTCATTTTGTTTTTGCTTGCCAACAGGGTATATTTTTAATTTTTGAATTCAGTTGTTAATATATATAAATAGGGAAATTGCACATAGAAATCCACATTTCTGCCTCACTTGGTGACTGAAGGATCTCAAAACCTTAGGCTCATTCTTGTGCCTTCCAGCACTTAGCAGGAGCTGAGTGGTAGCAACTGCTTTGGAAGGGCTGCTCTCTCTACCTCATCAGGAACACCAGCTGATTAAGTTCCTTAACCTAAATCCTCGCTGCATCCTGAGAACTTGGAACTCACATCTTCTCCCAGAGGAAGGAGAAATTGAGACAGCCCTTATGATCTGAGCAGTGGGAACCCAGAAGTGCAGAGGAACGATGGATCCACCTATTTTGTGTAGCAGGAGTGGGAGGCCTTAGGATCTTTAAGATTTTCTAGAAGTTGTATATCTTCACCCTCCATTAGTACAAGGGTAGGGATGCCCAGATCAGTCTAGGAAAGGATATCACTCTCTCTTCAACTCCTTGAGTTTTGTGTTACCAGCCAGACAGAGGCTGGCAGCAGATGAAAGACAACAGACCTTTGAGAACTTTGACAGCAGAGGATAAAGTGGTTAAGAAGCCCAACTCTTGAACCAGACACACCTGGGTCCAGTCTCGCCTCACTAATGCCTTTGAGATTCAGCCTCTTCAACTCTAAAATGGGATTGCTTGTTTTTCAGGGTTCTTTTAAAAATTAAGGAAATCATATATGTAAAATAGCACAGTGCTTTGACTCGAAATGGAAACTATTGTTGGCGTATTGTCCAAAATACTTATTTTATTACAGAGACCCAGAGAGGGGAGAGATGGATCTGAAGTTACACAGCAAGTGTAACTTATGAACGTGTGAAAAAGTTTTTCACACAAAACTGGGTTTGTGTGAAATTCAGGGGTTGTGGGGAGTGGTGGCTCTGATACGGACATTCTAAGTTTTTATTCAATGCCATCTTAACATTTCAACCACACCACTTCTGAAGGAGTGCTTTTCTATCCATATTCCAGCCCATGCTTTGGTCTTGACGCACTGCAGGAGATTGCTAAATATGTTTAAAATGAATGGGTGAATCAGAGAATGAATGAATGTATCCCTGACTGGAAGGGACTAATTTGCTCCCTGGTGGAGAGTGGGATAGACAGCAGCTCTCCTGATCCTATCTCCTGAGCACTTTCAGTGCCATTGTTTTCTTTCTGTATAGCCTACAATCCTCACCTTTTTTTGCGTGTCCTTTTAAAAGACATTATTCAGGATGTAGGAGTCTCTCCCATCTGGTAGATTAGGATGTCTGGCAGACAGGACCTTCTACCCACTCTCCCAGTGTGGGGCAGGAGGTGCCACTGGAATTATGAAAGCCTAGTGAGCCTGGAGGGCCAGTCTCAGTCTCCAAGCTCCAAAATCACTCAGGCAGATGTAGTACTGCCCACTGAGCATGGCTAGAAAGGCCACCAACTTGCCTACTAACCGATAATTCCCATGGGTATCTGGCTCCCATGCGACTCTTACAATGTGGATGCTTTTACAGTCAGTAGCCCATAGAAATCATTATTCCTTGGCATTTCCAAGTCAGACTTTTATTGAATGCCCTTTCTTCTCCACATTTAAAAACTATAGTACCTTAAACAAGTTGTTTATTCTCTTCTATGCATGCTTTCGCATCCGTGCAATGAATACTGAAGACAAAAATACCCCTGTAACTTAGCTAGGAGCCATCCTGGTTGGTTAACATCTTTGGCTGGACAGGAGTTTGGTTTCTGAAGAGTTCCCAGCTACAATGTTTCGTTGGCATGCAGCAACATAGCAGTGAGGAGACAGGCATCTTGTTCCGTTAGCTGCTGTTCCATACTGAAGTAGTGGCCAGGGACCAGACAATGGAGATGATAGCCCCACTATGTCCCTCATCTAACTCTCCTCCACCCTACCCCATAAACTACATGACCCCTTCCAGTATTAATATACACAGGCAACTTCAGAAAACTCCTCATGCTCTGGAAAGGGTGATGGTTTTAAACTTTCCTGACTAGGAGAGATGGGTCAGATTCTAACCTTATCTCCTTATCTACTCACTAATTTTGACATTTTGAAATCTAGGACTCGTCACTTTGAAGTGGCTTGGAGAGTGATTCCCTCCCTCTCTCTCTCTCTCTCTCTCACACACACACACACAGATACACACACACACACACACACACACACACACACACACACACACCCTGCACTGGAGACTTTTAACAATGTCTGAAGACTTTTTTGTTTGTCATGACTGGGGAGGGGTTAGGCCGGGGATGCTGCTCAACATTCTACAATGTGCATCACTGTTCTTTCTTCCTGAACAGTCCTTTCCTCAGGTCTTTGCATGGCTTGTTCCCCCAGTTCCTTCAGGTTTTTCTTCTTATGTCTCTCTAAGGTCATCCCTGATCACCCTGTATAAAATAAAACAATATACATAATCACACACACACACACATGTACCACACTCTATTCTCCATGACCTTAATTTTATTTTTCTTTATAATTTTTTTTTTTTTTTGAGACAGAGTCTCGCTCTGTCATCCAGGCTGGAGTGCAGTGGTATGATCTCAGCTCACTGCACCCTCCGCCTCCCAGATTCAAACGATTCTCCTACCTCAGCCTCCTGAGTAGCTGGAATTATAGGTGTGCGCCACCACTACTGGGTAATTTTTGTATTTTTAGTAGAGTTGGGGTTTCACCATGTTGGTCAGGCTGGTCTCAAACTCCTGACCCTGTGATCCGCCCACCTCAGCCTCCCAAAGTGCTAGGATTACAGGTGTGAGTCACCACGCCCAGCCTTCTTTAGAATCCATTATAAGTATTACCTGCCCCTCTTCAAGAATTACGTCTGTTTTTTCTCATGCTGTATGCTTCTTGTTTAAAACACTGCCTAGCACTGTGTTGAAAGCAAATAAATAATTGAGGGGTGAATTGATAAAATAAGTGAGTAAATAAATCAATGAAAGGCTTACCCAAAATGTCTTAATTCTGTTTCTTTTGGTTTTAAATGATTGGCTATTTAGTTCAGCTGATGGGATTTATTTTTATTAGAAATAGGAGTAATGTTAGTTATTCTGTATGGCCAAGTTGTGTGACCAGTACTTAATAAATATTTATACATTAAATTTTCAAAAAATTAATATGGTCATTACTTCTAATTGCTCCCTTTTTCAGATAAGGAAACCGAAGCAAAGGGGACTCTGGTAACTAGCCCAGGATCATGTACCCAGTTTTTATTAGAGCCGGGATTTGAAGCTAGGTCTGTTCTCTCTTTTCACCAATAACTCTGCTTCCTCTACTTCCTTTACTTTTCTGTTCATTGAGGAACACAAGGACAGTTATGACCAGAAACAGTCTTAGGCTTCATGGAGGTACAGCATCAATTGGATATAAAAGCATTGCTTCTGCCTCAAGTAGTTCTGCTAAATTCATGAATCTGGGCCTCTTTTTCTCTGTTCTACTTTGGCTTCCACCTGGAAATAACTCTCCATACTTCCTAATCTCTGCGTGCCCATGGCTTCTACTGCTTCACAGCTTCTGTGCCTCGCTCATCTCCATTCCTTGTGAGACATGCTCTGCCTGCCTCTTACTCTTCTCTCATGACTTCTTTTTAAGCACTCCACGAAAGAATTTGTCATATCCAATACAAAATGCCCTAATGAGCAGATCCTCACACTAGGACATGTCACCAAACACAAGCTAATCTGGAGCTGTATGACATTGTGCGGTTACAGAGCTCTGGTCCCATCAGCTTTGTCAGGATGGTGGAGTCTTGGGGTACCCAGCAAGGCACCCTCTAGGTTATGATGCACCTGCAGCTCCTTTTTACTAAAGCAGGCATCTGTGAATGTGGCAGACCCTCAAAGCATCATATCCTATCCAGAATAGTAGGGAGTTCATCTGCCCAGAGCAGGGCTAATGTGCTTTGCTTCAAAGGAGACTGGTTTGTGAGAAGCTCAGCTTAGCAAAGAAATAAATCAGGAAGTGACAAATTATTTTCCTAAGTGATTATTTTACAAAAGCAATTCACCACAGGATTCCTTTCAATATATAGCACTAGGAGTGAACGCAAAAAGGAAGAGGATTTAACCAGCTTTTAGCTTATCAAAATGTTTAAAGACACACTAGTCTATAAACCAAAGCCAAGGTATGTCAGGGCTTTCTGGGATGATGCATAGTAGCAGGATGGGTGTGAAATGGGCGGATGTGGGTATGAATCCTGTGCCTCAATTGTGGACAGATTAACTAGCCTCCTTTAGTCTTGGATTCCTCATCTGTGAAGCTGGCTTTAATAGTGTTGTTTTCAGAATGAAATGCAATAATATATGAAGAGTCTGGTGTAGAGGCCACCTGCCATAAATAGTAATCGTCTTGGGAAAATCATATCTCCTCCCTGGGTATCAGTTTTCCCATCTGTACCACAAACAGCTTGGACCCTTCCTTACTTGTCTAAAGCTGCATTCTTTAGTGGAGCTGTGAGGGTGTGAATATCCATTAAAATCGGGGGAAGGTGAGTTGGAACTCAGTGTCATATACCCTGCAGGCATGACCAACAGTGTATGTAGTGGGAGAGGTTGTTAGGAAAACCAGGGAGAGGAAGACTTTCGCTCATGTAAACCCTTATCTACTCATAGCTCATTTTACAGAAATGATGCAAAAGAGAGAAAGGGTGTCAGTCACTGTCATTCTGAGATGGCTGAGGCCAGTCTCCGGCCCATGTCAATAGCTTCCTGGCTTCAGGAATGTCCCTGAGAGTGTCCCAAGGAGGTCAGCAGACAGAGATATCACTTCCTCATGATTTCCCTGGTGAATGAAGACTTCAGAGAGCAGATGCATCTACTTCATTATAATTATGTTAAGTGCTGCCTGATTGGTGCTGTTCATCACCCCAGGAAGCAGCCTCGCCCCATGGATAGACAGGCTTCCTGCTTTGGCTCAGCACAGCTCCAGCTGTGTCCTTGGCAGTGTCTCATTGCTGTACCCCCGGCTCTGCTTCCAGGGAGAGAAGGCAGTGGGCTGCAGAGGGCGGGCACTCAGGTGGAAATGAGAGAGCCTGGGCTGTGCCTTCAGCATGCTTATGGCCTAAGTTGTCCTTGTCAACCCTGGGCCTCAGCCTGTTTGTACGTGGATGGATTGTGAGGTTTCTATATCTTCTTCTGTCTCTTGACCTGTAGGTGTCTCAGAAAGGAAGTGAGAGGGATATTTGAGAAGGAGAGGGTGCTCCTAAGTGTTACGTTGGCTTGGTCCTGAGGTCTGGGTGTCTGCCCATAGGACCCTGGAAGAGAAAGCAATTTCTGGACTGTGTCCTCACATTGCAAGAAAATGAGATTTGCTCCACCCATAAAAGATCCAGAGGGAGGGCAGTAGAGAGTATTCTAATATCAGGGCTGCATTTCATAACCCCAGCTGTCCGGATGTGGGAAAAGGGGATGTAAGTTTTTAGACGTAAGAGAGTGAGACTGGCAAATCAGGAAAGGCTTTGTGGAAGAGAAAGTCTTCAACCAAGGTATCTAAGGCTGAACATAGAGGGAAGGTGAAGGGATGGAACTAAGATCTCTCTAGAGAGTGGTGGTTAGAAGTGTGGACTCTGGGACTAGGCTGCCTAGGTCAACTCCTGAAATTTACTGATACTTATTAGCTTTGTATAATCTTGGGCAGATTAATAAACACTCCCCTTCCTCTCACTGTCCTCATTTCTAAAATGGAGAAGATAAGGATGTGGATTCCTGAGTTGTTGTAAGACCAAGTGATATCATTTATGTAAGACTAAATGATTAATACATGTCACAATGTTTAGAAGAGTGCTTATCACAAGGAAAAGGGTCAATTAATGTTAGTAGTGCATTGTGAGCAAGTCCTCTGCAGATAATCAGGCGCTTTATATGCTTCTTTATTTAATTCCCTCAACTACTCAGCAATTCATTCATTCGTTCATTTACCAAATACTCATTAGGACAGAGCAGTGAACGTGCAGGCGTGACCCCTGCCCTCGGAGATGCTATCTTCTAATGAGGAAATCAGACTTGAGACAGGAGACCTGAACCAACTTATCATACAATTACTAATTTAATTAACACAAAGCTGCCAGGAAGGAAACATACTGCATGCTCTAGGAGAGGAAAGAGGGTACTTGACCTCAATTTGGCTGTTTAAGAAGGCCTTTCTGAGGAAGGAAGATTTAAGCTGGAATCAGAAGGGTATGTAGCATTTAACCAAATGAAATAAAGAACAAAGTTATCTTCTGAAAAGCTTTATTGTATTTTTAATTGACAAATAACAATTGTCTATATTTATGGGGCACAATGTGATGTTTCTGCATCAGGAAGAGACTCTTGAAATAAAAACGTGGCTTGCTTAAGGGCCTAGAAGGCCAGCGTGGCTCAAACACAGTAAGGAAGCCTGGGCCAGTGTAGTCTAGGATGCAGAGACAGAGACACCGAGACACTCCAAGCTGAAGTGGCTTTTAAGAGGTTCCATAACTGGAACAGAAGGACTGGGATTGGCCTAAGATGAAAGCTTTCCTTCTGCCCCACTGTGGCGAATACCACAGAAAGTGATTGCTTGTACCAGGAACAGAGAACGGCTGAGGCTGAGGTCAGGCATGCTATACATAAAAGCAGTGATTCGGAGGTGGTGGGGCAGGCCTTGAGTGCCCAGCTGCAGTTTGGACCTCATCTGTTCTAATTCCCCTAGAGCTATAGGGTGGAACTGGATTAATTTCAAAATAATTCTGTCCATGCCCCAGGGTTTAATATCTCCTGTGTCTCCTGGGTCATTCTTGGTGTGAGAACACTGCTCAGATCAGTGGTATATAAAGTGTTTTCAGTTTTTCATTATGCCGTGTGTGCATCTGTGTGTGTGGTGTGTGTGTCTGTGTCTGTGTCATTTTCTTCCCTGAAGCATGCTGAGTTCACTGAGGGAAATGCCTGGGACTTGGGTGAAACCTTATTTATTTTTTTGGAAAGCATGCAGTACAAAATCATTTCTCTCCCTGCATAAATATGCAGGAGGCTGGCCTGCTGTCATTCCCTCAGGAAGTGTGGGCAGAGGGAGAGAGCCCCATATGACTAGTGTCAGGGCCCCGCCTGTGGCTGCTGGTACCCCATTCATCAGGGGGGAACAGCAACCTTGTGAACTGTGAAATTGCCAGCCCCCTGACAGCTTTGGGGCCCAGTCGAGCAGGGACTCCATTTCACAGCTGGAAGGTGGCAGCATGGGGTGGGGAAGAAGGGCACTGGGCTCAGCGGGCCAGAGCAGTCATGCTCCCACTCAGCCTTTGTGAATCCCAAATGAGTCTTGCTGAGAGGACGCCTCTTGATTAAGGTGAGCAGAAGAGACAGAGAGAAAGAAAGGGGTAAGGGAAGGAACACAGTTGAATGATAATGGCCATTATAACACTGAGTATCCATGATCTATTGAGATCCAAGTGTTATGCTGTGAATTTCTTTATTTAATACTCATGAATTTTCTATATAGTATCATCATTAACCGTATGAAACAGACCAGGCAAAATAGGACCTGCTTTAAGCACCAAGAAGTGGTAGAGCTACAACTGTATATATATGTATATATATGTGTATATATATATATATATATATATATAGAGAGAGAGAGAGAGAGAGAGAGAGAGAGAGATTAATACCCTCAACAAGTTTATGGTTGTGTGTGAGAGAGTTGAGTAAGCAGGCAGTTACAGCAGTATGACATGTATTGAAGAGTTTCACTGGAGCACAATCTTAGCTCTGATACTTACCAGCTCTTTGACCTGGGACAAGGTATTTGACATCTCTGGGCCTCAGTTTCCCCATCTCTGAAATACTTATGTGAGCATCTCAGCATATACATTGCTGTGAAGAATAACTGAAATACTCCAGATCAGTTGTTTAGAATGGTGCTCGGTGCATAGTAAGCAGTGAATGAATGATTGCTGTGAGTGTATTGAAATACGGATATGAGCAAGTATTCTGGGAGCACAGAGGAAATGCATTCAAATGTGCTGAGGATGTGGACAAGAGCCTCCCTCAGGAGGTGACACTTGAGCTGAACTTGAAGATAAGCTCATCAGTGAACCCAGGGGCAGGGAAGGGAATGTGTAAAGGTCCCAGGGCAACAGTCAGAGAACACTGTAGGAAGTGTGAGAAGTTCCAAGTGGCTGATATCAAAGGAACATGAACAGAAAGAGCAGACTGTGGAGGAAGAGATGGGTCAGGTCACTGGGGTCCTGGACTTTAGCTGGGAGGCCCTGGGGAGCTACCGAAAACTTTTAACTCAGAAGTGCCATGCCCAGATAGTCTTCCTCCCAGAAAGATCATTAACATGATGGCATAAGCTTAGATCACAATAAAGGCAGAGAGATCAAGAATGGAAGACCACCCCTGTGAATCAAATGAGAGATGCCGGGTTAGCATGTTCCAAGAGAAATGGGCCTCCCTGCATTTTATTCAAAGCTCTGCTGCGGATCTGCCATTTGAATTAGACACCGATAGATGGACCTCAGTTTTCCCGTCTTTCAAATGAGACCCAGTGATCTCTGAAGGATCATCCATCTCCTACATCCTAAATCCTTGAAGAGGAAGGATAATGTCTCAGATAAGGAAATGGCAAAACTGTGAGCTTGGGGGTAAAGTAAGTTCCTAAACACCAGCTTTCAGCAGCTTACACATGAATGACAGATCTGCGGTGGGGTGTGAGGGAAACTTTCAGAATCAGGCAGAAATGCCCTGCCTTTGCTGTTAGGCCCAGCAGTCCTGGAGTGCAGCAAGCGTAGGAGAGAAGTGAGCATAGGTGGGAAGCCTGGATGTCCTTACATTACACTTTTATTTATCAAAGGTGAGAAAGGAGATGGGGGCAAGGAAGAGCTGCCAAAAGGAGAAGCAACCAAGAAGCGGAAGAAGGGAAGACTTCCTTTTAGGAGGCAGGAGAATATTGCTAATCCCTTCCCTAGTGTTACAAACGATGGGGTCTCCTATTAGGACGGTCTCATTTCTAAGTAATCCATTTTACCTCTTGGAGACCGGTTCACCATGTGGGAGATGGAAATGGCAACGAGCTGGGTTACTTATCTCAAGATGACTATATATAGAAAGATATGTGGATATACACACACACACACACACATATATATATATATATATATCCCCATATATGCATATATATGTGAAAATATGTATATATCAGCATATCATTATATATATTTATATACATGTATGCATACATACATACGCTATGTACATATATAGTCTTGTCCTTCCCAAAGTAGAAAGCAAGCTCTGGTGGTTGGAATTCTAAGTCTGTTCACACATACTCTGTACTCAGCACATGGGATATTTCCTGGCACATAGTAAGCCTTCAATACATGTCAGCTGAATACATAAATAAAAGAAATGAGCTAATGGTGTGTCACGTGGACTGTTAAGGATTGTGTGCATGTACGTTATCTCTGTTACTACTCTAAGGGAATATCTACCTCATCTACTATGTTTACAAAAGAATAAGAAAGGAGAAGGGAAAACAGGCTGTGAGAGGGCTGGAGGCAGCTCAGTTGGAGTCCTGGGTTGGCAGCCTCCCACAGAGCCATTGCTGCCCACGATGGTGGACCCAGGAATACCCTGGATGCAGCCGCGTGTGTCTAATTACTTAATTAGGGCTGGTGCTGTTCTGTGCAGCCCAGCTGGGCCCAGCCCTCTCCCCTGCAGATGCTGTTTTGCCAGCCCTTGGCACTTTGATTTTCCTGCCTGTTTCTTCTCTGTGCCCTTGCTAATTGGATCTGAGTGGTGAGGGTTCTATGCCAGAATGGGCAGGCCAGAATTCCGCTCTTTTCCTGCCAGTGGAGATCCTAGAACTTTGTCCCCTCTGATTTTGTCCCTCTGAGCACTTATGCATTGTTCTTTCACTGCCTGCCCTGGAGCAGTTAGTGAGGGGTGTTGGAGATTTTGCTGCTGATTTTTGTCTATGCTGGCTTCTCCTGTTGGACATAATCTCTTGTCTTTAAGTGCTTGAGGGTGAAACCAATCTACTTCATAAGGCTGTCAAGATTCGGCACACAGTTCTGTCCAAAACATTGTCCAAAAATTTATAATCACAAAAACCAACTCACTTCCCTACCTCTCTCCTTTCCTTCTGTTCACTGACACTCATTGAGTGCCTGTTCTCTGCTGGGTGCCTTTCAGGTGGCAGGGACAGAGCAGTGCTCAAAATAGACCAGCACTTGTCCTTGTGGAGCTTTCATTCTAGTGGAGAGCATTGGACGTTAACCAAGTGAATGCATTCATAGAAATGTTCATGCAGGAATGGGGTGGAGAGAATAAAGAGTGGGAAGGGAGGAAGGACTGCTAATTCAGAGAGGATGGCAGAGAGCAAGAGAGCATTTGAGATAAGGCAAGGCTTTGAGATAGATTCCAACAACAAGGGACAATAGGATGGATTGGGGTAAGAAAAGGGGAGAATTACGGTGACATTAGACCTAAGCCAGGTCCTCATCACACAGGGCGTTGGAGTTGAGGGTAAAGACCTGGGATTCTGCTCTAAGGGTGAAACCACTGTAGAGTGTGGAAAAAGAAGGCACAGGATAAACAAGTTCAGATTTATTTCTGAAGGAGCCCCTCCTGCTGCTAAGGGAAGCATGGAAGATTAGAGTCCGTACCTGGAAGCTGGGAGAACAGGTAGCAGATTGCTACATATAACAATAACAAAAATTATGACTCTAATCACAACTAGTAGTTACTGTGTACTCCTACTATGTTAATTATATTAACAATCCTTCCAAGTTAAGGCTCCCCTGTGGTGAATATGCAGACACATAGATCAATGACCGAGAATATGCAATTTGTTCACTCCTTTCTAGAGTAGGATTTTTAAAATGTGGGGTTCATGTTGAGTTTTATGCTGAAAATATTTGCAAATCATCGGTACCTTTAGTTTCTTGGGGAGGGGACTCTATAGATTTGGTCACACAGTCTAAGGTCCCAGACACACCTGGACCATCTTTCTTGGAGATCATGAAACTACTTCGTGAAGCTCGCTTTGCCTTAATGACATTAATACTGTACAATGGAGAGAATATATTCTGTTCCAGGCTTCTCCACTTCACAGCTATAGGACAGAGGCAAGTTATTTAACTTCTTTGTCCCTCAGCTTCCTTACACATAAAATGGTGATAATAAAATAATAAGGCTAGCTGTAAGTATTAAGTAAGTTACAGAACATAAACTGTTTAGACACTCCTTGACCTATATAGGTACTCCTCTTATCATTAGACCTCATTGCAATTCACTCTAATTTCATAGAGGGTCTGGGTGAGGACATTACTTAATAACTCACACAAGATATGAAATAGGAACATTGTCCTCAAGAACCAGAATCAGGATTACTGTTCTTTGGCCAGATTGTTGTTTTAAATTTTTTAGACACCTGAATACTATAATTGGTTTTCCCTGTTTGTACTGTCAGCTAGGATGCTTAGCACCTAATTTGAAACAGAAACTGTAGGAAATATACCAGATATTATATGTATTATTTTCTTTAATTTTAGAGACAAGATCTTATTCTGTCACCCAGGCTACAGTGCAATGGTGTGATCATAGCTCACTGCACCTCCTGGGCTCAAGCAATCTCCTGCCTCTGGCTCTCAGACAGCTGGGACTACATATGTACATCATTATGCCTAGCTACTTAACACAGGTTTTTAGAGACAGGTCTTGCTATGTTGCTTGGGCTGATCTTGAACTCCTGGCCTCAAGCGATCCTCCCACCCCAACTTCCCAAGCTGCGGGGATTAGAGGTGTAAGCCACCCTACCTGGCACCATAAGTGTTAATTTTTAGTGCTGATCTTTCCCTAGGTTTCATCTTTACATCCTCATATCTATCTTTTTTCTCTTCAATTAAATCTTTTTAAAAATACTTCTAAAATTTACTTTATTTTTAATTACACATTACTTTAACCATGCAATAAAGTAAATATAATTATATATATTTTTACCACCCAAATTAGAATACAGAAATTTTGTGGTATGTGGCAGATTTTTTTTTTTGTATTTAAAATGTTAAATTACACATAGCTAATCATCTTCACTGATTCTGTTTCTTATTACGCAAAGGTTGATGTTTCTAACCTATTTGGATGTTTATACTTTTATCTTATATCAGATAAGATAAAAACATCAAAGGTGGATGTTTCTAACCTATTTGAATGTTTATACTTTTACTTTATATATATCATTATCTTATCTAAGATTTTCCTTTGCTTTAGATTTTTTGTCTTCTACCAGCAGTGAATAAAATCTCTCATTTTCCCAAATTCTCAACAACTCATTATATTTTTCTAATCTGTAAGATATGAAATTATAACTTCAATGATTATTTAATTTGCATGTCAAAGATAATAATGAGGTTAAACATTTTTTCTTATATTAAATTTTCTTTTTTTTTCAATTTCCTGATTATATCTTTTGCATATTTTTATGATTTTTTTACCTAGTCGGTAAAATTTCTTTATAAATGTTGAAAACGATCATATTTCTACACACAAGTAGGCCTCTGTTATGTGAAAATATCTTCTTTCAATCTATGACTTATGTTTTAGTTTTCTTAAGAAAATTATTGCCTAATTTTGAATATTTTCATTTCAATTCTACAATTTTTTAAATTTGTAGTTTATGCTTTTTGTGACAAACTGAGGAAATTAGGATGTTTCACTATCCTATTATTTAATTACGCACCTATAATGCTCAGGACATGCAAATTTGTTACATAAGTATACATGTGCCATGGTGGTTTGCTGCACCCATCAACCAGTCATCTACATTAGGTATTTCTCCTAATGCTATCCCTGCCCTAGCCCCACACCCCCACAACAGGCCCCAGTGTGTGATGTTCCCCTTCCTGTGTCCATGTGTTCTCATTGTTCAACTCCCACTTATGAGTGAGAATATGCAGTGTTCGGTTTTCTGTTCTTGTGTTAGTTTGCTGAGAATGGTGGTTTCCAGCTTCATCCATGTCCTTACAAAGGACATGAACTCATCCTTTTTTATGGCTGCATAGTATTCCATGGTATATGTAAGATAAACTCTTAATTATGACAAGGCTTGCTGTCACTGGAATTGGGATTACATTAAATTTACCCTTGCAGAATTCACGAAACTTAGACTTCTCACCCATGAAATAATATATTTATTTATTTGGGCCTTCTAGTATGGCTATGAATAGATTAAATATTTAAACATTTCATCTATACATATATCACAAACTTTTTATTGTATCTAATTTCTAGGAGCATCATTATTTCTGTGACTGTTGCAAATTTTGTTTTTTCACTTGTATTACATTTCATAATTGTTCTTTTCTTGTGAATAAGAATACTAGTTTTTCTTTGATTGAATCCAGAAGATGTGATTATTTTATTACTTTTGGCCTCTAGATTTTTTTTAAATTTTCATGGGAAAAAATTTCAAAATTTGTCATTAATAGTCTTGCAAATCTTTGTATCTTGTATTTGAATGATCTTGTACTAATGCTCTTCCAGACTGGACTCAGTGTTGAAGAAAAATGATGGCAGGCCATGTCATTTTCTTGTACCTGACTTTAAAGGGAATAAACCGAAAGCTCTATCACTATAGATCATAACATATCATAATCATAGAGTTTTAGGCTTTTGTTAGATGACCAAATAGTAAATGTTAGTAAGCTTTTTACAAGCAAACAGATTTTCCTTCTATTCCTAATATACTAATTTTTAAAGCCATGATTGGAGATTAAAATTTATTAAATATTCTTTCAGCATCAAGTGTGATGACATCTTCTCTTTTAACCTGATTGTGTAGTGGGTTACTGTAGTTTCTATTAGTAAACTGTCCTTACATTGTTAACATCTTTATTAAGTTCCAATATTATCATTATCCTAGCTTCATAAAACATGAGGTTTACACAGCCTTTGTTCTTGTGCTGTCATGTTATTGTGTATAAATATTTGTATGCGTAATTGTGCGAAGTGGATATATCTCATAAAGTTTGCTAGTATTTATGTTTAAGTCTATTTGTTTGACATTTTTCTATTTGTTAGATGGTAATTTCTGACTACTGGTTCAAATATTTATACGGCTATTTCAGTTGTCTTTTTCTTCTTAACTCTGTTTTAGTATTGGTTATTTTCCTGAGAATCACTTACTTTTTCTAAGTTGTCTCATTTACAGACATAATGTCTTGTGTTTTTAATGTTATTTGTTAAATATTTAGCAGACAGTATTATATATGCATCTGTGTTTATATGCCTGTGATAAATATGTATATTCATGTCTATCTATCTACCTATCTATCTATCTAGTTAGCTATACATATCTCAAGTCTCTACCACATCTATAATTCTCTCCTCATTTTAATTCCAGAGATTTTGTTTTTATGCCTTGTCTCTCAATCTTGTTGGTGTTATAGTATATCTATTTTATTAGGGTTGTTTTTAGTTTTGCTTTCTGTTTTTTAGTCAGAGAGTAAAGGAGAGACATCAAGCTGTAGAGATAAATGGTTTAAAAAAACTTTGCTCGTGATTTATTGATATTTATATCATTTCTTTTCTATATCATTAATTTTTATCATATTTTGTTCATTCTACATTTTTTATTATTATTGCCACTCTTTTTTAACTTCTTGAATTAAATGCCTATATCATTAATTTTCAATCTTTCTTTTAACAATATTTGCATTAAATGCTATAATTTTCTTAAGCATTTCTTTATCTCGAGACCTCAAGTTTTGCTATGTAGTGTGCATGTTGTTGTTTAATTCTATTTTAAAAATTTTTTTGTTTAGTCTTTGGACATTTTTATTTACATTTCTAGGCATATGTTTAGAAAACTTTTTGTTACTAACATTAATTTTACCGTATTTTGTCAGATAGTATGTTCTGGGTACTATTCTTTGTTATTAGGTTTGTTTTGTAACCTGGAGCATGGCTACTTTTTATAAATAGTTTCTGTGTGATTGAGAAACACTGTGCATTTTCTAATTATTGGACAAAAGATTTCATGTGTAACCATTAGATACTACCTGTTACTTTTATTGACCAAATTTCTATTTTGTTTTTGCCTGCTTGATTTTATTTTTTTTGTAGTTACTCATGCTTTTGAGACAGATGTGCAAAAATCTTTCATTCAAACTCAAGATTGGTCAATTTTATTTATTTCTAACAGGTTTTGCTTTCTCATTTTGGGGCAAAATTCCTAAGTGAATGAAATTTTGGATTGCTATGGTTTTATTTTTATTTTTGTAAAGAATTGGTCTTTTACCATTAAGTAATAAGAATCTTTATTGCTGTAAATACTGTTTGCCTTTATTTTAGTTACATTTTCCAATGTATCTTCTTTTATCCTTGCTTTTATTTTATAAATGAGAAACTCTAAGTCTAGAAGAACAAGAAGGCTAGGTAGCTCCAACAGGAAGCAGGATTCAAATCTAGAACATAGTAATTGAGAATACTTAGTTGAGTCTGATTTCACACAATTTGGCCCATGGTCAAGTTACTTAGGTAGGGGATTCAAGGGTTGGCCAAATTGTGAGATGAGCAAAGATTCCTAATGAAAGCTTCAGGGAAGCCAGAACTTGCCCCTTTGTCCAGTGTTTTATTTTAAGCATCTAAAACAGCATCTGGCACTCAAACGGTATGTTCTTAATGAACAAATTGTTGAATGAAATCATCTCAGCAGGTTATTTTGCATTGCCTTTTTCCCATTGATGAGAAAAGGCTTGTATAGAAACGTTACCCGCTCTGGGATTCACAAGCCACGTGACCATTCCCAGATCACATCCACCTCTTTGAGCCACAGCTGAACCAGTTCAGAAATGGGGACAATAGGGATCTTCCTCTCTACATTCCCTCAAGTTTGTGAGGAATGTATGAGGTGATGCAGGTAGATTTATAATCGTAGCTAATTTTTAAAAAGTAACACTCAATAAAGTATATACAGTACATATAAATTGCACGTCTTAAATGTAATTCTTGATTTTTTAAAAAATACGCCTATATCCAAGTAACCACCATCCAGGCCAACATATAGGTCTGCACCTCCCAATAAAGTGGCCATTGAAATTACAATTTTGAAGGTTAATTAACCTAAAAATCCAGTTCTTTGGCCAAACAAGCCAGTTCTCAGGACCTGGTAGCTGCATGTGACTATTATACAGTACCTACTGTATCATACAGCACAGAATATGAAAAATGTCATTTTCACAGAAAGTTCTGCTGGGCAGCTTTATGATAGAATATGCTTAGCACCTCTTATGTTTCATTTTTTGTACCTTCCTAGACAATGTAAAAGTAAACAGTACTCTGACTTCTTATATTATAAATGAGTATTTCCTATGCTTCATAGATACGGGATCCTACAGATGTGTTATTTTGTGTCTGCCTTTTCACTCAACACATCATCTTTGAGATTCATCCATGTTGTTGCAGGTACTGATAATTTTTTTTAATTGCCGTGTGGTGTCCCCTTATATGAATTTACCAAAATGTGTATACTCATTCTTTTAAACACTAATGTTTAGATAGTGTATTAGTCCGTTTTCACTCCACTGTAAAGAAATGCCTGAGATGGGGTACTTTATAAAGGAAAGAGGTTTGATTGAGTCACAGTTCTGCATGGCTGGGGAAGCCTCAGGGAACTTAAACTTACAATTATGGTGGAAGATGAAGCAAGCACCTTCTTCACAAGGCAGTAGGAGAGAGAAGACGGAGCAAAGGGGGAAGAGCCCCTTGAAAAACCATCAGATCTCATGAGATCTCACTCACATCATGAGAACAGCATGGAGGAAACCAGTCACCTCCCACCAGGTCCCTCCCTTGACACATGGGGATTATGATTTAAGATAAGATTTGGTTGGAGACACAGCCAAACCATATCAGATACATTACTCCATGCCAGGTACTAGGTTAGGCATTTACTCAAATAATTCATTTTACATTAACACCAGTCCTTTGAGAAAAGTATTGTTATTAGTTTCATTTTATAGATTTATCCACAGAGAGGTTAAACAACCCTCCCCAGTCACACAGCTAGGCCAGGAACACATGTAGGCAGTCTTTCTCTGGCGCCTCTACTCTTTAAACATGACACTAACCCTTTACCTGTACTCCGTGAAGTGTTGCGTACCTGTGCAATTAGTTGGGCTAAAGAGCATATTTTTATTCTTTGCTTCCTCTTAATCTTTTTCTTTTGCCTTTGTTTATTTCTGGCCTTATCTAAATTCCTCCTGCAAAGTGCTAACATCCTGATAAGTTATTCCAAATGCTATGGGATGTTACTGAGAGTTCTCATCCTTGCAGAGCTCAGGATCTCAGGATGGCATCGTTGGTGGTAATGATGTGCTTCCCAATTCCTTTGACTCCAGTCTAGAACCATGATCCTTTGTCACATAAAGTAGGGGCAGAACACATCTAGGCTTCTGTCTCTTTGTACATTTATTTGTGGAACCTAAGGTGGACAATGGATACAATACATATCACTTGGCAGGCTACAGCGTGCTTTTATTAGTGTGTGGGAAAAGCAGAGTCATTCTGCAAAATCAAATCACACTGCTCCTTGCCTCATTTTCGAAGACCAAAATGAGAAATGGGCTGCGGTCAAGCCTGCTTCTGCCTCAAGGTGTTTCACCTGCTGTTGTCTCTGTTGGAACGCTCTTCTCTTAAATACCTACCTGGCTGCTTAGTTACCTCTTCAGTCTCTGCATAGATGTTACTTTCCCCTTAAGTTCTCCCCCGGCCTTCTCATTTTAAATGTGCTCACCCCAGCAATTCGTGCTTCTCCTCCCTGCCTGATCTTTCTCTTTAGTGTTTAGCATCATCTGACACAGCATATATTTTACTTATTGATGCAGTTATTGCTCTCTTTGCCCCATTAGAAAACATGCTTCATGCAGGTAGAAATTTTGTCTTTCTTCTTTGAATCCCTAGTGCCTTCATCAGTGTTGTCACCTAGCAGGTGCTCAATCAATATTGATGAATGAATAAATTAATTAATAGATACGTTCTGAAGCAGAGTGAGACTGGGGTCATGTAAGGAAGATACTCAGTGAGAAAGAGAGGATGTCAGTGATATACAAGCACATTGTATTTGGAGTGGCTGGAAGGTGGGTACAATTTGAAATTGAATTAAAATTCTCAAGCAAAGGAAAGGAAGTATGAGATTTATTTAGTGCTTATTATGTGCCTAACCTCATCTTATTACTATTAAATACTTGCTATTTATTCATTATATACAGTGTGTTTAGCAGTTCACATAAATTTTCATATCTAGTCCTCACAATGACCTTCACCAAGAGGTATAACCACAGCTGTGTCATGAAGAGATGACTGTATGCTCAAGATGGCAGAGCTAGGATGTGCTGGAACAGGGATTCAAATCTAAGACAGCCAGGTCCCAGAGGCGCTCTCCTTCCAAGACCAGGATGCTTCCTAAGAGGAAGTCCTCTGTTATACCATTCCCAAAGTACTTTGTTCAGAGGCAGTTTGTTGTTTACTTATTTCCTCCTTGCTTTTGTTGGGAGCTCCCTCCCTTCACTGGAATGTAAATTAAAAGCTGTCTCTAATTTATCATGGAAACCTTCCCTCCCTGCAACAGCCCCCTGCCCCACCCTATCATGTCTGATGTAGCCTCCAAGCTGCACATAGTAGGCGCCCACAGAATGTTTGTTAACACGAGTTTTGCCAAAGATTGACTCTGTTTGAAAGCATGTGTTGGCAATTCTCAGGCTTTTTTTCTAGTGACTTCCTTCTGCCATATCATCCTGTCATTGTTTGGGGGAACAGCATGGGCTGTTTTATCTGGTCTGTGTTTTAATAATTAATACCCTCTGTTTGGAAGTGAAGTTTATCCAAGAACAATCATAAGCAAATGAAAGCTAAGCTGTGCAATTGTGGCTGGAAAGGGAAAAGCAGAGAGTCACTATAAATAAACCCCAAGCCCACGTGCCTCTTTCTTTCTTTTTTCTTTTCTGATTCACACACAACTATAAATGTTTGATAAAGCGTTTTACTTATTTATAAATCCTGTCACAGCAAACAGAGCCATTTGGACTGAGTTCCCCTCCCCACAGCAAATAGCTATGTTTGGAAGACAGAAAGACCCCCTGGGTAGAAAATGAATGAGATTTTTTTTTCCTTTTTCTTCTTCCTTTTTATTTTCCCTCGTGCAAGAGAGATTTAGCTATGCTCTAATTCCCCCACTAGCAGCCTCTATTTATAATCACTACAGTTTATTGAACACCTAGTCTGTCCTATGTAGCTTATGTAGTGATTTCCCATAATATTACCTTAATTATCTCAATTTTTAAGGTAAGCGCCATTATCCCCATCTTACAGCTGAGAATATTGAGGCTCAGAGAGGATGTGTATTGTCCAAGATTGCACCAGCAATTAACAGATAAAAGCAAAACTGAAAAATAGTCTTATCATTCTTTAAACACTGCTTTTCACACTACAAGTTAGGTTCAATTTATGATAATTAGGTTGAATTTAAAATAATGATAAAACAAACTGCAGTGACATTAAATAGAGAACAATACAGCAGGAGAGAATAGGAAATATTATAGTGTATCACAATAATATTGCTTCATGCAACTTTTGTTCAGTTGGCTAGAAATATAAAATGCATATTTTTTACTCTAGGTTATAATCTGACAAGTTAGAAAAGTCCTGCTGTAATGACTGAAGGCTTTATACAAAACCTGAAATTTCTAACGTGAGGTCCCTGGATGGATTCCAGGGCATATGTGTCTGGAAACTGGTGAGGATTATAGGCATTGTCCTACACAAAGCAGTTTTCTTAAAAAAAAAAAAAAGGAAAAAAAGGCTTTGGCATTTATTAGGATCTCAAGGGTGCAGAACTGTCACCTCCAAATATAAGTTAAAAACCCATACTTCATCAAAGGGGTATGACCCTAAGTCATCACAGTATCCATTGCCTTGTGGAAGTGAAAACACTGGTAAAGTAAATTTTATTCCCATTAATTTGACATGCACAGCATTTTCAGGTTGTGAAGCATTCACATATTCATAACTTTCTTGGCTCTTCCAGTATCATCCTAGTTCCTCCCATCATCCTCTGAGCTCATCCCTCATCCTTAGAGCTCTGCCTACTATTGTTTTAGCTCCTCCTACCAGCTTCTTAGCTCCTCCCACAATCCTCTTATCTTCTCCAGGCAGCTCTGCAATGGAGAAAGGATTGTAACCTCCATTTTAGAAGTGAAAAAACTGAGTCTCAAGCTGACTTGGTTAGTGGCCTCTGTAAATGGTCTCTACCCTGCCATACTGCCCACTGCCCTGAGTTTCTTTTTCTTCAAAGCCACCTTGATAATCTCTCTGAAATTTAGATCAGTTCTTACCACTCCCATGGCTATAAAGCATTGCTTTTAGGCTAAAAGTCAAGCCAGATGTCAGCTTGGATATTCTTTACTCGGGAAAAAGTTTGCAGAGATCCCAGATAACATCAGATTTCCCTGTAATGTGCTCATAGAGCATTCAATGTGGTGCATGGTATTCATGAAATTACTTGACATCTCTCTCTACTTATGTAACATAAGTTCTTAAGATTAGGGTCAGTGTCTTTTTTGTTCAGAGCCTGGTCTGTCATAGGTGCTTAATAATTTACTGAATGGATAATTATCTTCTTTCCTGATTCAGTCTGTTTTGTCTATCACACTCAGGTTCAAAAGAGGAAATGATGTTTTCAGCCAAATTTTCAAACTCCCAGAAAGTCATTTCATGTTTTATGAGTTCATACCCCCACTGTATTTTGAGCATTTATTGTACTCTGATTTTGCTCATTTCTTTAGTGCAGCATTATGTTAGGAAAGATGGTTACAATGAAGAGAGAAAAAGATAGTAGTTTTAGGAAATTTATTAAAATCATTTCAAAATCTCCTGACCCCTAAAATGTAATTGCTAAGTAATGTTTTAATGATTTAACTGTAGATGACTCAGAATTATACGGATGTCATTTCTCTTTGAACTCACAAAAATTTAGCAATTAAGGAAATGTTTTGAGAAAAGTGGTTTTACTGTGATCAACATTGGATACAGGTAGATAGATAGATAAACTGATGATTGATGACAGAGGGAGAGCATTATAGACACATTGATATAGATAGTGTATTTCACTCAGAATATTTTGAGATTTTTTTCAGAGTTCATTGATGGTATTTTTCTTAATTACTCAATCTTACCCCTCAACATTTCTAATTATCTTTTGGTTTACTTTGGTTTTGCCTTTTTAGATCATCTTTCTAAATTACAAAATAAAATAAATATCACTGCTAAATGAACAGCGACTGGGAATTTTTACATTACACTTTCACATGTCCCTTTATTTTCACACCAGCCCAGTATGGCAGGAAGAATGGATGTTGTCAACATAGTTTTACCTTTGAGGAAACTGAGCCTAAGAAAGAAAAGAAGTCAAACATCATGTTGCATGCTTAGTATTGTGTCAGGTTCTTAAATATGGAATATCTTATTTGATTCAAGGGAAGTTTGCAATCTATGGAGAAGAAGATATTGAATAATAAGAGTATGTTATGAGAGAATAATTAGATGCTGCCATTTAACAAAGGGATCCACCTACTGCAGAGGGTCAGGAAAGACTTATCTGAGTAGCTCTCTGCTACTCAGAGATCTGAAGGACGTGTAGATCATAGCTAAGGGAGAGGAGAAATAGGAAGTACTTGGAGTGAAAGAAAAAAATTATATGTGAAGGAGCTGTGAGAAGTTAGGTTTGGCTTCGTTTGGTTCAAAAGGAAAAAATATCAGCAAGTGATGAAGAGGCTGTTACAGAGCAAACTATCAAGGGCCTTCCTTGCAAGACATGTGCAAGCATTTGACTTTGTCCTAAAAGCAGTGGAGAGTCATGAAGAGTCTTTAGACAGATAAATTATAAGATTCTATTTGCATTTTTGGCAGATCAAACTGACTACAATGAAAAGGATGAGTTAGAAAGGCTGAGACTCAAGAGGAGAGAGACAGGGGAGTCATACCAGAGGATTTGCAGGATGGGAGAAACAAGCCCGTAGGTCCCGGGTTCTTCTTTGTGACCTGACCCTTCAGACTCCATATATGCATTTTTATTTTTTGTGTCTCTTTTTCTCTTCTACTGTTACTATAAATTCACATGTTCTAGAACTACAAATGTTATTCAGATGCTTGGTATTATGATCAGCATCATTATTATTAATTTTATTGATAAGCCTCAATGTCTGTGTACCAAGAAACCAGTTAACTAAGACCTGTCTGTTATAATTACTAATAAGCAGGTTTGTTTTCTATTTCATTCCAGAGATACTTTTTACTCCATGATTATGTTTCACAGGTTTGGAAACCTCAGATAATCAATGGATTGCTTCAGTTGCAGATGTTCCTATGACAACAGCTTGTTATGTATTTATTTTATTTTATTTTATTTTACTGGACACTTACTTTGCATTCAGCATTCTATTTAATAATAGATTGGTTTCTTGTTTCACCGTACAACCAATTTTCTAGGGAGGTGGTGGTGGTCCATTTTGGTAGACATGGACAGTAGTGTTTAAGAACCATAAAGTGACTTGCTCAGCAACTCACAGCTAAAATTATGGAGAAAGAGAATAATGCTTTGCCCATAGAATTTTAAATATCTGTAGTGTGCTGGATGCTGGGCTAAGGATTTGTATGCAATGCAGAGTGAACACAGGTGGCCTTCACTCTCAGAACCCCAAAGTCTCATGACACAAGTAACTATCCATTATCATGAGTTAAGTATTGGACTTTCATGCTGTGGAGTTCTGCATTCCATGAAGACAGTAGCAAGAAAAGAGGAACCGCGGTTTAGAGGTATGGTAATCACTTGAAGTCAGACTGTATGTTCAAATACTTCATCTACCCTACACCAGCCATGTCATCTTGGGGGAAGTATCGTAGCCTTCTAGAGCTGCAGGTTCTTCATCTATAAAATGGTCATAATAAGAAGTTATTTGTCTCATCAGGTTATTGAGAGAAGTGAAAGATGATGCATCCATGCACTTAGTACAGTACGCACATGGGGAGGGCGTTCAGTCAACTTGGCTATCACCATTTGTCCTCTGGAACACCTGCTGAGAATCAGATGCCCAGTGAGGAATGGGTAGGCTCCCAGCAAAGTTCACAGCAGCAGGGGTCGGGCATGTACCAGGAAAATTTCATCAAAGCCTGACATCCCAAGAAGAAGTCAGAGATTCCTGTCTTTATGCCCTGAGGAACCTCCAAGGCTTCAGCTCAGGCCCATGTTTCATAAGGATGCTTCATTCGCAACCTCAAATCTAGCCATGAATAACACACTTCAGAGCCTGCTGGCTGCCTGGAGGGGATTGGGGGGCTGGAGTTTAAGGAGACCAGGAGGCTGATGATCTGTTTTGATTTAATAGCTATTGATCTTTCCCCAAACTTCATGCAACATTAGGCTAGGATTCTGCTCCCCATTCATTAATGCCACAGTGGAAGCTTCCTCCAGGCTTCTGTTCACTTTTCATTTACACCCAATGACAATCTCACCAGGTGATCCCCTGGAGTATGAATCCATAAAAACAATCAACTATATGGGGCCAAAGGGTTCTTCAGTCAGCTGGATGTCACAAAAAGAATGCTGAACTTAGGGACAGATATCTGCCTGCATTCTCATCCTGACCTTGTCTCAATGTTTTTCCCAATTTCTGGGACTCAGTTTCCCCATGTGAATATCATGGTTTTGAAGGTTTCACATACCTCTAAAAGTGGATGCTTCTAAAACTGATTTTAAAACTTAATGAAAGTAATTTTTTAATTGAAACTATGTTTTAAGACCGATCGATCTCTATGCATGAAACCAATTGTTTACCAATCAAAAAGTCACTGAACTCAAAAAGATCAGTGCTTTGAAACTGAAGATGATGATTAATCCATCTATTCATTCATTTATCAGACATACAGTGAGTTCCTGCCAGGAACAATGCTGGTCATTGGAGAGACAGTAGTAAGTTATACAAATATGGTCTTTGCCTACGTGGAAGTCATTTTCAATTGGTAGCAATCACACATCATTGTACATATAAAAAGTGTTACAAGAGTGGAAGTCTATGATAAAATGGAAATATATAGCAAATGTACTTAATCCACTGGGGGGAAAAGGACTTATTAATAGTCAATCCAAGTGTAAGCTAAAGGGAAAAATGCATTGTTTAGACACATAACTTGTATATATCGATTGTCTCATGGTACGGAGAACGGCTCATGAGTTGGGAGATGTAGACTCAAGTCAAATTCTGCCACTTCCCTGCTAAGTAATTTTTATCTGGATTGGTTGTGATGATTTATTTAAAAGCTCTGGCTAGAGTGAAAAAAGTTGTATAAATGTAATAAAATAGTAAGTATCACAAAAATAGTATGAGAAAGCTATAACCCAGTATGCTATCCAGGAATGGCTCACGGCACGCAGTCACAAAGCGTCTTTACTCTAATTTCCTATCACCCTTTATACTTGTTGAGTAGTGTTATGGCATTAGATTTTCCTCTGCCCCTGGATAAAAACTTGGGAGTCCAGTGACTTTTCTCATCAGCATTAGGTAATACAAACTCCAGCATTTACTGAATGTAGAAAATACAGTTTCAATTCCAAGATGTTTGATGCCATATATTAGTCAATTCTTCAGTCTCCACTTAAAGGTGGGGCTCCCTTCTGCTCCCTTAACTGGAGTTGTAGCTGTCTTTGGAACTGAGGAAATGAGGTGAAACTTGCTTGTTTTCTCTTTGTCACTTACCTCCTTTCCTACTTAGTAGCTACTGTTTGTAACCCCTCTGGGGCTTGGGTGTGGATGGAGGCCTGGCCGAGAAAGGTAGGAGGAGCAGGAAGGGTTGATTGGCATTTTCATAACCTGACTTCCACTTCAGTGATCCTGGTAGACATTAAAGATCTTTGTCTGGAGCATTTTCATGGTCTCCTTAGAAACCAGCCCTCATTCTTACCCATCTCTCTTCTGAGGTATTTTTAATGTGGTTGGATGCATGCATGTTCCCCTGTGTTCATTCTTTCATTCTATGAATCCAATTATTTCTCCGGCTTTTCTCTCGTGAGGTCTGTTCACCCCTCCAGGCATCCTTATACCACAGAACTTAGGACAATTTTGATAACTAGCCAACTTATGTGTAGGCCTTACGATGTGCTAAATGATTTACCTATATTTACTCGTTTAATCCTCACAACACACTTTGTACAATGGTACAATTATTATCTCGATTTTCCAGATGCAGAAACAGCCTAAGAAAGCTTAAGATACTTGCCCAAGATCTCACAGCTGGAATGTGAAGGAACCAGGATTTGAGCTCATGCAGTCTGGCTTACAGTCCTTGCTTTTTGTAGCTCTTCTGTATTTTAACCACATGCTGATTTTTTCTGGTTTGTCTTCCTACCTGAGCCTTGGAAAATGCTCTGGGGGTATAAATGAATATCTATATAGATACTTCTGCTTTGCTCTCACCAGAGCAGCTGGCCAGCCCGTCTCATTCTGTACATTTCCCTGTGTAACCTGGACACCAGATCACTGGCCAGGGGCCACCAATGAAGCTCCCCGAGTAGTCCTGAGAGAACCTTTCTCACTACACTTGATTAGAGAGGAGGCATTCCCCTTCAGGAAAGAGGAGGTGAGGCTAACAGGAATGCTGTTTCCCAAGAAATCTCTTGTATCTCCTCTCTTCAAGTTACCTGTCATTGCCCTGATGGTATGGAAAAGTTTAATAGTTCATTAACTGGTTCTTATTTATCTGCTTTTCTCATTATCTATTGGGCAATCTCTGTCCAACTCATTTTGATTTCTGATATGTGTCACTTTGAGGTCTCTACTGAAATTTCTATTTTTCACCCAGCTACAAAGTTAAATTATGCACTGTCTTTGAGTCTCTGTTTCTTTATAAAGTGGTGATATAAACTGTCCTGTATGTCCTACATGGTTATTAGAAGAATCAACTAATATAATAACTTTGGAGTTGCTTAGATAAATCTAAAGATTCAAAAAAAAAAAAAGGAGTGAAAATTGTTTGGACAGTTGTACCTATTATCTGTACCGTTTTCTCTCTGTAGGTTTTCTTGTTTTATTTCCCCTTTCCAGAATTTTGCTCTCCCATCTCACCATATATGAATCTTAAAAACTCTTTAAGAGTCTTTAGAGAAACCTCCTCTTAAGCCTGGTGCAGTGGTTCACGCCTGTAATCCCAGCATTTTGGGAGGCCGAGGTGGACAGATCACTTGAGGTCAGGAGTTCAAGACCAGCCTGGCAAACATTGCAAAACCCCATCTCTATTAAAAATACAAAAATTAGCTGTGCATGGTGGCATGCAGCTGTTATCTCAGCTACTCAGGAGGCTGAGACAGGAGAATTGCTTGAACCTGGGAGGCAGACGTTGCAGTGAGCTGAGATTGCACACCACTGCACTCCAGCCTAGGTGACACTGTGTGTATATATGTGTGTGTGTGTGTGTGTGTGTGTGTGTGTGTATATAGTTTACAATTTCTATGATCATTAGTACCAACATGAAACCACTATCTCCACCCATTATGATCTTCATCATCCCACTGTGTGTCTCACAAAACCTTGTCCTTTCTTCAGAGTCAAGACAGTAGCTAGCTTAGTGCAAGTTCAGTTCTTTGTATCACATATACAGGATATTTATAAACTGAGTTTTGCATACCTTGCATTTCATTTATTAAGAAATCTTTATTGAGTGTCTACTACATTCTAGTCAATGTTTGAGGTACTGGCAATACAAAAGTTAATGAAATAGGAAGTGTTTTCATTCACTTAGCATACATTTGGAAAGTCGAGGGAGGAAAATAATAAAAATATAATATAGTGTCCCTAATGATATGTTTAATGAAGAAATTAAAGCAGAACAAGTAGATAAGACATGAGCACACAAAGAAGCATTTTATTTCTTGAAACGTGGTATAAGCATCATAGTTACCCTCCAGTAACCTTTTTAGGGAGATTGGTTCTGTGTTATTGTAATTTGTATGGATGAGAAAAGTAACAATGAGGATCTGCCTTGTTCCAGGTCACATAACTGTATACCACTTCTGTGTCACCACAGATACCTCCCTTTGGACCCATGCCTTCTAGGAACTTAGACCCTATGCGATTTTCATGGTGTTAAATAATATACTTATAAAATGAAACATTTTATAGGTATGTTATTTAACAGCTTGGATTACCATTCAGTGAATATTCACTCCCCATTGGCCACCGTGGGCAGGGTGGACTTTCCCATCCTATTGATGTTGGGCTTGGCCATCTGGCTTACTTTGACCACTGAGATGTAAGTAGGTAAGACACAAATGAAGGCCTTAATTGCATTTTCATGGTGGAGTATCCTTCCTGTGACTTTCATATCTTTGTGGGAATATGTCCCACATAGTTCATTGGCTTAAAGAGTATGTGAGACGTGAAGTAAACCTGAACTCAACCTGCAGCTTGGAGCAAAACTGAGCCTAGCTGGAACAATCTGAGCTCCACTTGACCCACAAACACATTGATGAATACAATCTTCTTTGGAGTGGTTCTTAATGGCAATAACTAGCTAATGCTGTAATTATTAATGCTGTAACTAGCTAATAGTAGAATCAAGGATTAAATCTCAGCTTGTAATTTCTGGTTTTTTAAGTTGGCCAGCTTTCTTAACCTCTTAGATTCTTAGTTTCTTTATCTGCCAAATGGCAATAAAAAACAAACCTCATGATGTTGTCTTGATGAGGAAATCAGATCATCTACTACCTGATATGCAGTAGATGCTCAATAAATGTTTTTTCAATACCCAGAAATCTTTAGCACACTTCCTGGTTGCTTCCTAGAAATGGCTGATCAAGCTCAGCTTCCTACACAGGGGCTCTGGCCAGGTTTTCTGCACTGTCCTGGCTAATGTCTTGCTCACTTCATCAACCTTCATCTGCCTTCCTCAGTAGACTCCAACACTTTTTCTTTTTCGCTTGAGAAATTACAATAAGCATGCAGCTCTGGTTGGATAGTCTGTGCTGGCATTTGAGCTTCCAATGTGTTTATAATTATTCTGCATTATCTTAATTACAATGATGCAAAGAAGGGGGGTTTTAAAATGAAACCTGTTCAGAAAAATGCTCCATGAAAAATAACCCACAGTTAACAAACAACAGGCCTGCGATAGTGGTCATAATTGGAAATGGCACTATTAATACAATACTTACTCATTCTATATAATAAAAAAAATGGATGCACCTTTCGCAATTATCCAATTTCAAATGAAATTAACATTCCATGGCATTTCCCATAAATGGTTCGTTTGCACACATCAGTGGAGACAATTAGCTTGGAAGTGAATGAGAGCTGTGACTGGAGAGAGGATGAGGTAGGGAGGGTGAGGTACATCCAAAAAGACAAAGACGCAGAAAGGGATGGAGACTTTGCTGGAGGTGGGCAAGCAATGAAGATCAGAGTGAGCACAATGTCTGTTGTCCCAGAAACACAGCGAGACTGCAAGGATTTGACTTACCTTGTAGGTCAGAGCCTCAGAGAAATTCATGATAAGCAAATTTAATAGGTGAGTGTAAATATTTGCATAAGTTTTGTTTACCACAGTTTCAAGTTCAGTCTCTCATCAGCCTCCCTGCATGTTTCACCCATGTTCTTCCTGGCTATCTGCCTGAACCTTCTAGTCTAGCCCAAATCCCAGAGTCTGGGACATGGTTGCCCCCAATGCTCTTCTGCCATGCACTCAGTGAGACTGACGGTGAAATGTGGAAATTTCTTCATGCCATGACATTTTAAAATTTTCCGTGACAAAAAATTTCTTTTCTTTTCCTTCTTTTTTTTTTGAGACGGTCTTGCTCTGTTGCCAGGCTAGAGTGCAGTGGTGTGATCTCAGCTCACTACAACTTCCACCTCCCTGGTTCAAGCAATTCCCCTGTCTCAGCCTCCCAAGTAGCTGGGAATACAGGTACCACACCCAGACAATTTTTGTATTTTTAGTAGAGATGGGGTTTCATCACGTTGGCCAGGATGGTCTCGATCTCTTGACCTAGTGATCTGCCCACCTCAGCCTTCCAAAGTGCTGGGATTACAGGCATGAGCCACTGTGCCCAGCTGAAAGTTTGATTTTGTTCTATAAGGAAGTTGATCACTGTAAGGAACGTATCAATGACAAGTCATCTGTCTGTAATTGCAAAGGGGACCATCCAACCAACTTCTGGATATACTGGGGTATAGTTAACTCTCAAATCATACTTATCTGGCACTCCTAACAGGAAAATCAAGACGCAATCTTGACTTTTTCCTGTCTCCTCCAATTCATATCTGAGTCCTTTCATTGTTGCCCATTCTGACCCCTAAACATATCTTTTCCAAAAGCATATCCTTTTTTTCTATTTCCTCTGATATTGCTATAGTCAAGGTCTGTATCTTTGTGTCTGGACTTGCACAGTTTATTTGAATAAATGCATAGTCACTAGCCTTGGAACTGGGTTAGTACCTTGACTACACTTATAGTTAGTATTGAGTCTTTCAGCACAACTTTATAGGCTTAATTTTTTAATTTTATGTAAGTGTTTACCTTATACTGTTGCTGTATTCAATTGGGAAATGCAGGTAAAATGCCTAGCACGGTTACTGGCACTGTGCCAAGTGCCAATACATGCCATGCCACTTAATAAATTTCAGCTGTTTTCATCGTTATTATCATAATGCATTCTTTTCCCTAAGATCCTTGTTCCATAGTTACGGTTACATTGATCTTTCTTAAATATATATCTGACAGTGTCACTCTTCTGATCAAAGTCTTCTCCTATATCCCTGTTATACAGACTGAACTTCAAATGTTTAGGTTGGCATTTAAGTCCCATGATGATGTGGTCATTCACTCCTCTTCATCTCGTCTATAGCACCAACCCTGTAGGAAAACCGAACTCTAGTCATACTAAATAACTCATCAGTTTCTGAACTGAAAATGACTTTGTACTTCTGCATCTTTATGTATGCCACCTAGGAAAATCTTTCATCCTTCTTTGATGTGCCACACTCAACATCCAAGTGTTGCTTCAGTCCCTGTTTTGCAGGTGAAGGCTAAAGTCACCCAGACAGATTTGAGTTGGCTCTCTGGACATGGAAATCCATATTCTCCCCTTTACATTTTTATTTCAGTGCCCGAGTCATATAAGTTAATTAAAGGATTCATTGTGATGTCCAGTCCAACTCAGTCCAGCTTTAACTCCATCTTGGTATAATTCCTTGCATCAGGCTCTTTTGAGGACTGACTCTGAAATGCCACTTAGATGATTGGCTTCCAGCAGGCTTCCTGCTAACTTGGATCCATGTGTCTTTCTTCATTCCAGTCTCTAATTGCTAGAGATGTACATGCCTCCTTTCTGCTTTCCTCCTCTGTGTTCAAATACAGCTTAGGGGATAGATGTTCTGGCTATGAAAAGAGGCAAGTGGGAGGCTGTGGGCTTCCCTCCTGTCCATGTCTTCCTTTCTTGGGCATCATTAACTTATTACAAACTGGTGGAAACTTGCCAATTTGCTGCACAGCTGATGACTTGCTATTGAATCTCAGCTTTCTTCTGCCCAGAGCTAGATAACGAATCAGATCAATTGTTTTTGAGCCCAGAGGCATGGACAAGAGGGTCTATGTCTCTGTGTATGTGCTGGAGGAATGAATAAAGGGAGTTGTGAATGGCACCTTCCTAACCTCATAAATGTAGAGGCAAGGTGAATTTCTTCAGGTTTCTGCTAAGGAGAAGATATTTCAAATTAAGATTTTTATCTTCCTCTACAATTACTAGACTATAATTACTGAAAAACAGTTTGAATAAAAATAAGAAACTCAAGTTTTAAATTCACAGGATAATGGACTTGAAGCATTGGCAGTGGTCTGACCTGCCTTTTAGTTTACCTTTATCTAATGTTTTAATCTCTTTCTCTCTTTTTTTCTTTTTTGCTATGTGATGTCACTGCCAGCTTACACCCAGTTAACACCTCTACATGGTCTTCTTTCCTTAGTTAGAAAGCTCTGGATGTAGATTCACAAAATAATAGTTGTTATAATAACAGTAGTTATTGCAGTTATTATTATTAAGGTCATGGGCCCTAGTATCAGACAGATCTGAGTTGAATTCTAACCCTCCCACTTACTACCTAAGTGACTTTTTCCATTGGTTCAAAACCTGAGTGGACATTTGGCAGTATCTGGAGACATTCTTTGTTGTCACAACTTGGGGAGAGGGCTGCTGGAGTTTAATGGATAGAGGCCAGGAATGTTGCTAAACACTCTACAATACATAAGACAGTTTCCAAAGCAAAGGATTAGCCGGCTCCAAATGTCAACAGTGCCAACGTTGAGAAACCCTGCCTTAGTCAAGAACCTTAATCTCTCTCAGGATCAGTTTTCCCATCTGTTAAAGAGAGTTATAAATAGTGTTTGTTTTGCAGCATCATAGGGAATGTCATGAAATTATATCTTCAAAACCCTTTAGCAGATGTCTGGGCCAGTGTAAGCATGCAAAAGATACTAGTTCTTGGAATTATAACATACGTAATGCATGAATTGTGGAGCCTGGAGTACAGCTATAGCAATACACATGTTAAACATTAATATTAGAAGTGATGCTAGTGCTACAGCCCTTCATGTAATTGAAGGCCGCTAACTTCTACTCCCTTAGAGTCTTGTTGTTCCTCATGATACCATTAAAATCTTTCATGTCAATCTAGCTTCTTTTATCTGGACCTACTCTACTCTGTTAATAACATGCTTAATGTAACATCTCACAATACACTCCTCCAGGTATGGTCTGAGCAATGAAGACCAGAGCTGTCCTCTTCCTGGTTCTAGACTTTAGTGGTCACCTTACTGTGAACTCCTGTCAACCTCTCTGATGCCCAAAAAATTGAATGAAAACTTAGGAGAGGAGGAAAAATGTCCAGCTGAATGTGTGTTTATTAAATCTACAATATTGGTGAGGACTCCAAAAAAATCTGCTTGGCAACCTACCTGTAATTCAGGGATGCAAGGTCCAATGTCTGGAGCTTTAAATCCATAGGTGACAGGAAAAGGATTAGGAAGAGGAGGAAGATACTCAGAGGGGAGAGACAGCACTTGATAGTCTGTAATCCTGGAATGCCCGCTTATCAGAACAGTGGCTGGGGTGTGAGCTGCCTTCCAAGGTTATCGGAGTTTCTAGTTGCAAAGAGATGAGCTTGGTTTTGAGGTTCTATCACAGCCCCCCCCCCCTCCGTCTCTTGCTTTTTATCACATTTCTCTACCTCATTGTGCACATCTAGCAACATAAGAGCATTCTTCAAGACCCATCCACCCGTACACGCAGGCTCTCTGTGCAAATGGCTCCCTAGGATGAATCTCTATTATTTCACCAAAAAATATCAGAGGAGGAATTTGTTCTGCTCTGCTGAAGACATGATTTCCTGTCCTCCCTACTGCCTCAGCTCAGTTTTTTGGCTGCTCCCTGGGAAGGGGATAGAGAAGAAAGGAGTTATCTATAATATTTAGCTGAGCCTGTTCGAACCAGTGCCAAATTAGGAAAAGAAGAAGACAATTCAGGAATCTAGCCATGGGATAGAAACAATTTCTGAGATGCATATGGGACCCCATATCCATACAGCAGCTTCCATATATGCTTGGGACAGCCCAACACTCCACAGTTTGATCCCTTCTCGGTTCCCTCCACACCCTTCTTTTGTTCTTCTTCCAGTTTGCATTATTTCAGAATGGTTAAGATCATGGAAGTCAGACAAGCTTTGGGCTCTCCCCATGATGTCACTCACTTCCCAGGCTTGTAGTGAGTGGCATATGAGGTAATGGTGCCTGGCATAAACACTCAATAAGCACAAGTGAATGATACTACAGTTTTCTTATTTAAATCCTTATTTTATATATATATATATATATACACACACACACACACATACACATATATATATATACACACACACATATATATATACACACACATATATATATATATACACACACACACACACACACACACATATATATCTTTATCACCATTTAGTAAACAAGGGACAACTGAGAGGCTCAGAACATCAATGTCATTATACTCAAGGGTGAGCAGATGCTAACAGGCAGACCCAGGATTTGGACCTTGGTATATATAGTAAAAAAAATAATTTTGCACATGTTTTAACCATTTATTTTGTCTATCCTTTTGTATGTATACTCTTTAATTAAGGATGTGGGAAGCAGAATTTGTAACTAGTGTTTACTAGTAAAAATGAAGTGATAATATTGCAAACTTTATAGTTACCCAGCTTACCAAATGCTTTAAGATACATGTCACAGAAGCTTTAATTTCCTGAGGCTGAGAGAGGCTTGATGAAGTGTCCAAAGTCACACAGCAACTAACATGAAACTTGAGTGCTATTCTTCTGATTCCAGATCTGCTGAGTTTCCAATTCGGGATTCTCTGCTACACCCTAAATGTTACTCTTTAGCTTCCTGCTTGGGTTTTTGTTGATGTGGCTGCATGTAATCATGAATAATGAAGCAAGCCTGCTCTTACTGTCATGTAGAAATGGGAAATTGAAATTATAAGCCATTAAATGAAAAATCCCAAGCCTCATAGTAACGCCAACTCAGCCTCAATCCATTATTGTCTATATATTTAGCCAGTCTATTTTTAAGAGTTTAATACTGAGAAATAGGACATATTTATAATGTGGTTGCATTAATTATACTCTAACATCCCTGCCATTTGCTATAGTTGACTTACATATGTTTAAATTTATAACCACTCTATTGCACTGGGAAGATGTGCCTTAGTTTAAAAGAAGATGGGTAGAAAATCTGCCAGTTGAAGTAGTGAGAATTCATACAGATTTCACATTCTGCTCTCCCCTCATCCCCATTCCCAACCACATCATGGGTAAGTAATATACTCCTGTCACAATGCATATTTTTATACCCTTCATTGAGTGCTTGGACATACATGCCTGGAAACATTTGTTCATTCATTCGGCAAGCATAGTTCTACTCTAAAAACTGTGAATGGACATGTTAACTGTCTTTAATGCCATTGATGAGGGATACCTCTAGTTTCAGGTGATTGTCAATTCTTGAGTCATCCTCATGATTATCACTAGTGTGGTCTAAAGGAAAGCTGGCTGGGAGGGTGATCATTCCTTTCACCCTCTTCAATATGGAAGTCAATTTATTAAATTATGTTTGTTGTTCTCACTGCAAAATAAGCCCTAAATTAGTATTTGAGGCTATTTGTGCAGCTCTGCTATTCATAGATTGTATATGACCCTTAAAAAATTAATTAACCTCTGTGTGCCTCTCTCACCCATTTATAAGATGGAGATAATGATATGTATCATGAAAGGTTGTGTTTCAGTCAGTCACTACCACAACAGTGCTACATAACAAACAACTACAGAATCTTAGTGTTAGGAAATAGTAAATATTGATTAGTTCTGAAGATAGAATGGATTAGTTCTGAGGATGGAATGGAGTCTTGTTCTTATCTCACAGGCATTGCTCATCATTTGCGGATTTGCTAGAGTTGAAGACCTAGGCTATAGGAGTTAAGGTGACTCTGCTCCATGCTGCAGAGCTATGAGTCTACTGCAAGTTATTCTTCCTTCTTCATCCAGCAGACTAGCTACAACAAACCCACCTCTTGGCAGTGGCAGATGGAAGTGTATGAGCAGAAATATGTGACGCTTCTTGAGGCCCAGGCTCATTAATAGCACATGCTGAGTTCCATACACATTCCATTCATCAGAGCAAGTCACACAGACAAATCCAAGTCAAGAGGCAATGAGGTGTACTCTATCTACACTGAGGCAGCAGCAAGGTTGTGGATTTGAAATTGGGGCTAAAACATGAGGCAGTTACTTCCATGTACCATGGCCATTATGAGGATTACATAAACTGATGGCTGTATTTACCTTAAAATAATAACTGTCATGCAGTAAACACTCCATAAACAGTAAATGTTATTGTTATTGTGATTATCTGAGTGCTGAGACAGACTTGGAAAACAGGTATGGTACATTTAGATGAGCCTGAGAACTTCAAGTTCTTAGGGAAGAATTGATACTGGGAGGAAGTAAAATTGATACCGGGAGGAATTAAAATTAAGAGAGTGGGGTTCTCCCCTTTCTTCCAGCCAGCTGCCAGAAAAACAACATTTTCTGGCACATAACAATTTAATATAAATCTGTCAGCAACAGATTTATATTTTCCCAAGTGTTTGACACATATGCCTAAATTCAGGACCTGGTGATCTTTTGGAGGTCAAAGCACAAACTTGATGAGCATGAAAGAGCAAAATATAAGAGCAGACAGAAGCCCATGAGCAAAGGCTGTGTCTTTGGGACTAAAGTTGCAGCCACATCCAGATTAAAAGTTATGGCAAGATCGAAGGTGTAACCATGAATGGGATTGGATGAAGTAGAATGCAGATGAAAAACTGGATGTTACAGGATCCAGAAAGGATAGTAAAATTTGAACACGAAAGGACAACAGTGAGTCAAAGGCAGTGAGTTACCCAAAAGGGAAGTAGAGAACTTAGTATTTATTGAGCTTTGACCCTGTGCAGGACCGTCTGCAGGCTTATCTCAGTTAAGCCGGATAATAGTAATGATAATAAATGCTATAATTCATTGATTGCTTAATCCAGTTTGGGTAGTGTGTTCAGCACTTTGCATATATTATTACATTGCACTTTAACAATACCAAAAGAAGCAGCTCCACAATTCTTGAGGGAGATTTATGCTCAAGGTTTTACAGAGAAGGAACTGAGGCTCAAAGAATTTAAGGAACTTAACCCAAAGTCACATAATGAGTTCGACGTATAATGAAAGTTTAAGCCCATTTCTGTCCAGACCTCTAAACTGTACTCTTGCTGCACTCAAGGTATCTGGGATAACAGTAACAGATGTAGGAAAGGACAGTGGTTCCGGATAGCAGGGCTATGAAAAGAGGTGGAATTTTTAAATGAGGGTCTTGGAAGAAAAGCAGGGGTGGATAGAAAACAGGAGGCTCTCCTTCTTAGCTTGAAGATGGATTATCTTGGTAACAAAATTATTTCTCACTTTAAACTCCACAAGAACCAAAGTGTGTGGAACTTTCTGTACAACCCTTGCTCCTTTCTCTTGCTCATAATACTCTTGCTGGCATCTTCTTTCCCAGGTTCTATATCCTTTATTTGAGACTGATCAGTTGGTACTTTCTCTGGGAATTTTTTCATAGCCTTTCTACTTTAAAAAGGCTATGGAAAATTACAAGTTCTCAGCATTCTTGTGATACTCTCTACTTAAGTACTTAGCACACTCTGTTTTCATTATCCGTAGCTCCCTCTTCCACTAAACAGCGTCCCGTTTTAACAAGGGACAGTGTTCATTTTATCACTGTGTCCCCTGCCCCTGGATCCAGCACCCACTGATGGTATTGAATGAAGAACTCCAACTGTAAGGTATAGATGGCTCTAGTCACATGGAGTGCTATATGATGTGGCCTTCCTGTGACGTCATGGACAGTATTGATCTGGGAGGGAGGAATTTGGCTAGTGACTCTGACTCCCATTAGATTCCACTGTCCATGCTGAGCAGAAGATCTGGATTTGCTATGACTCACAGTTAAGTTTTGGGTGTTTTTTGTTGTTGTTATTGTTGTTGTTGTTTGGTTAATGGTAGGGCATGGTGGCATGTCTCTAGTCCCAGATACTCAAGAGGCTGAGGTGGGAGGATCCCTTAAGCCTAGGAGTTTGAGTCCAGCCTAAGCAATGTAGAGAGACTCCATCTCTTTTTAAAAAATGTTTTTTGGCGTGATAAAAATGTACTCATTCTCTGACTGGATGTGGTGGCTCACACCCACCATCCCAGTGTTTTGGGAGCCTGAGTGATGGATGTCTTGAGGCCAGGAGTTCAAGACCAACCAGGGCAACATAGCGAGACCCTCATCTCTACAAATACTTTTAAAAAACAAAATTATCCAAGTGTGGTGATGTGCATCTGTAGTCCCACCTACTCAGGAGTCTGGGACAGGAAGATCGCTTGAGCCCAGGTGTTCAAGGCTGCAGTGAGCTATATGATCGCACCACTGGACTCCAGTCTGGGTGACACAGTGAGGCCCTGTCTCTTAAAAAATGTACTTACTCTATATTAGACATGTGATATGCATTTAATGTCTCAGTTAATCCCAAACCGGCTTATTAGAGCTGGAATTGCAAGTCTCGTTTTAACACTTAGGGAAGCTGAGCCTCTGAGTTTATTTGTCCAAGTATCGCAGCTGGTAAGAGACTGTGGCTGATTTCAAAGCCTTCCCTTGCTGCACATTGCTATCAAGGTGATAATGAAGTGACCCAGAAACCTTAGACCCAGGCTGTCTAGTTATTTGACCCTTATTTCCTCAAACAGAATTTGCTGGCCTATAGTATCAACCCCAGACCAACCTTTGGGATGTCCATTACCTCTCTGGTCTCTGTAGCATGGAAGTTCAGTTAGTAAGGATAACATTAGTTGAGAGAGGCGGAAGTGTTTTGCAAACTGAGGAATGCAATTCTTGTAGTTATTGCATTCATCTTCATGAAAGCACATTCATTTACATTTAGAAACACAGGATGATGGAACTGGAGGGAATCTTAGAGACCATCTGTGTTCTGGCTAGGGACTGTGAAACCAGCTCCAGAGAACCTGGAAGGTATTGTGTTTTTAACAGAACAGAGAAAAATATCACTAAATTTAATTCCATCATTCAAACTCAATGCAGTTCTCCTAGCAGAAATCATGACCACCCTACAAGTCTGCAGTATTACTGACAGGCCCAAGATCTTGTATATAAGAAAAGGCTATTCCCAAGTTTTCCAATTTATATTTGCTCCTTTTTGTTCATTTGTCTTGTCTGCAGGCACTTGCTTGAAGATAAGCTATGCCAGGCACCAAAGGTTTAAGAATATGTACAGGAGGAAAAACTAAAATGAGAGAAAATTCAATCCATCAATTTTTACCCCTGAGAGTTGGGAAGAGGGAGCCATTTTCTAAAATGTGTGCTTGGGTTTAAAATTTATTCTAGCTGTGAAGCATTCTCATCTGCCTAAGGAACACTAGTTGTTTTCTTTCTTATTATTTTCAGGAAGAGGTGACTCCTGTGTAAGATGGAATATTGTATTCAGTGAATGGACTCTCACAATTTCCAAATTGGATGATTTTTTTTTTTTTTTGCATTTATGTTGGGTCTTCTCAGCTGAGGTGCACCTTCAGACTAAGAAGTCGTCACTTACGTAACCTTGCTCCCAGTCCTGGCATTTGATTGTGTCCAGTCCAAAGTCTGGGAACACAAATTGAAGTAGCGTTGGTCAGAGTCCTTTAGAGAAACAGAACCAAGAACACAGACACACACACACACACACACACACCACAGACACACACACACTATTGGTTATCTATATTCTCTATCTATTTCCCTTCGTCTCTCTATCTATCTAGAGATTTATTTTAACAAACTGGTTCATGTGATTGTGGAAGCTGGCAAGTTCAAAATCTGTCTGGTAGGCCAGCAAGCTAAAGCCCCAGGGGAGAGTTGATATTGCAGCGCAAGTCCAAAGGTAGTGTATTCCCTCTAACTCAGAGAGGTTAGTCTTTCTTCCATCAAGGACTTTGCTTGCGTGGATGAGGCTCATGCACAGTAAGGAGAATGTTCTGCTTTTCTCCACTTTTGTTGATTTGAATGTTTATGTCGTCTAAAAAATATAGAAAAAAATATCCTCACAGATATGCCTAGAATAATGCTTGGCCACATACCTGGATATCATGGTTTAGCTAATTGGCACACAAAATTAACTATCACAAAATAAATTATGCTAGAATTTGGGAAAGGAGGGAGGAGTAGTGGAATAGGAGATTTGAGTGCTAGATCTTAGTCTGCTGCTAACTTTATCATGAGTTTATCTCTTGGTGCCTCTATTTTCACATGTGGACAAAAGGGGAAATCTGTAATCTCTAATAGGATTTGCAAAGTGGCTATTTTATAATGCCAAGAAAGTTCAAAATGAATGAGAAGGAATGAGTTAAATGAAAAGTCATGAAGCTGATAGGCTGTGGAGAAAAGTGAATAATGACTACTCTTTCTTGAGCATTTACTATGTTCTAGAAGCTCTGCTAGATATTTTATGTACATAATTACATTTATTCCTTTCAAGAACCCTGCAGACATTTACAGAGGAAGATACCAAGGGTTGCAAAAGTGAGAGAAGTAACTCAAGGCCATGAAAATGCAGAGCTGATATTGGAACTTGAGTGAGATTTCTCATTTGCACTAGTGAATACGATCAATGTCCATCTGCTTCTTGGTTCTCTTAGTATAGTTCTATAGTGAGACATGGGCCAACCTTGGAACCTCCATGGTGGACAGTCTTGAGCCAGGGTCCACTGGCATAGCAGGCTAATCTCCATTCAAGTCAAGCCACTTACTGGTTTCAGCCAGCACCAGATCTCCTAGGGGTCTTTGCCTAGATGATCTAAAGAGGAGCTAAGCTATCAGAGCCACTGTCCAGGCCCAGAAAAATCACATCCAAACTCCAAAATTAAGATACCCATCTCCACCCACCAAGCCGACCAGAGAGGGAGTACTTATATAGAGTGCAGTAACGGATAAGGCCAGAGCATTGGAGTCACCACAATCTGAGTCCAAATCCCAGTTCTATCATCTCTAAGCTGCATGACCTGGGAAAACCATGTAACATCTCAGTCTTGCTATCCTTATCTCTTGACAGAAGTGATTGATACTTACCTTTCCAAGTTGTTAGGAGGAACAAGTGTGAAAGCATAAGGCAGTACCAGATTCCCTACCTAGGAAAAAGTTGGTGCTCAAGAATGGTGAATTGTCTTATGTCACAGACTGATGGTGTCTGAAAAAATTAAAGAAGGCGAGCGAAGTGATACTGGAACTTCAACTCAAACCTATATGCATTTCTTTGGTGGAACGTCCTGGGTGGCTGTGTGGGGAAGAAAACTGTGGGTGACAGTTTTTTTGTTTTGTTTTGTTTTTGAGTCAGAGTCTCACTTTCTCAACCAGACGGGAGTGCAATGGCGTGATCTCAGCTCACTGCAACCTCCACTTCCCTGGTTCAAGTGATTCTTTGCTTGAGTCTCCTGAGTAGCTGGAGCACCACCACACCTGGCTCGTTTTTGTATTTTAAATAGAGATGGGATTTCATCATGTTGGCCAGGGTGGTCTTGAGGATGACAGTTTAAATGTATAGTTGTTGGGTATCAGCGTAGATACAACGTGCAGTGCCTCTTCTCTGGGGTAGAAGCTGAGGCTTGCCTGGGATCTGAAAACCCACATAACACTTAGGCCTTTGCAAAATGACTCAGAATCTACCCTCTTTGATGCCTTATTTTTAAAAATAATATTAGCACATAAAACTTGTACACATTTACGGGGTACAGTGATATTTTGATACATGCTCATAATGTGCAGTGATCAAATTAGGGTAATTAGCATATCCATCACCTCAACTTTTGGTCATTTCTTTGTGTCAGGAACATTCAAAATCCTCTCTTCTAGCTATTTGAAAAAATACAATAAATTATTGTTTACTACAGTCACCCTACAGTGCTATAGATCATTAAAACTTAGTCCTCCTATTGTTTTTTTTTTTTAATTTTATTTCCACAGAACAGGTGGTATTAGGTTACATGACTAAGTTCTTTAGCAGTGATCTGTGGGATTTTGGTGCACCCATCACCCGAGCAGTATACACTGAACCTAATTTGTAGTCTTTTATCCCTCATCATGAACTTTTATGCCTCCTCCTTTCTCTTCTTTTGCCTTCTCTGCCTCCTCTCCTGTCCTTTTTACTCCTTCCCTTCTGCGTTCTGCCTCTCCACTCATTCCCACTCATCTTTGACTCCCTCTTTCTTGAATTCTCTTCTTTATGATTGAGCACAGTTCTCTCTGTCGTTGTTTTTCTCTCCTTTTCCCTCCTGTCTTTTCCCTTCCTCTCCTCTCTCTCTAGCTTGGCTTGGAGACCAGGGCTCTTCTCCTCAGGCCCCAGTGGTTTATTACCATTAAGCTTGACAGTTTCTCATATGTCAATTAGAAAGAGGCGGTGCTCCCCCTCCCTCCCTCCCTTTCCTGGGCCTGCCGCGATGCTCAGATCAAGCACCATCTGTTGCATTCATCCAGGCGATGGGTGAGCATTTTGCCGCTCTGGGGAGGCAGAGCTCAGTGGGTACCAGGAGGTAATGTGGCTTGTTTGGACAACTTGATGTATTGATATTGATAGAGCTGCTGAATGGGGTCGGGAGCCATCAGGGATGGGGGGAGTGGTACGCAGGATGAAATCTGCCATGGAGAGGTTTGTAAAGCACTTCCCCCTCTAAGCCTGCCTGGGCTCTTGGCACTGTCACCGAGGCAAAAGCAGCTAAACAGATGGATGGGATTTGCTACAGTGGGGATCAGAAACCCTTGCAGCTCAGGGGAGCTTTCCTTCCTTCTCTGTGTGCCTTCTTCTTCCAGCCAGTCAAATCTGTATCAACTTAGAACAAAGAAAACAGAAATTACGAAATGGAAAGAGGCTGACCTTTAGGAATTGCTGAATGTCAGAGTCATGAAGAAAAGAGGGAAGCTGAGTGATATATCAGGTCCCAGTTGGACAAAGAACACATCCTCAAATGGGATTTTTTTAAAAAGAATTAAATGAAGTGGCTATTTATAGAGGTGTAGGCAAAGTAAAAAGAATCAACATAGGAATTTCAAGGTACCAGGACAAGAAATGTCAAGAAACCACTACTGATTCCTAGAGCTGAAGAGGCAGGGAGAAGACATGGTTTTACTGGCCCATATGAGAACTGGGACAGTGGAAAAGGGATCCTTGGCAGAAAGTTGTAATTACTGAGAATCTCAGTCTCTGTTGGAAATGCAGTACTGAAACAGGAAAGGAGCAAGGAAAGAAATACCTTCAAATTCCTCCCATATCTTGCTGTGGCATCCCATGGGCCAAGCCCAACTAGTAGCCATCTAACAAGGAGCCAGTGACACAGCCCAGAAGGTGGGGGTGGATCTGGGAGTGTGAATGGTGGCCAGCCAGCACAAGCCAGGAATGAGCACAGGTTCTGGTGCCTCCACTGTGCCAGCATAGAAGCTCATGTTCTCCGCCACAACCCACCCTCCCTCTCTGCCTTTTCCAAGGAATGCAGGTATTGAGTCTCCATAGAGTCCAGCTCTCTCCTGTGCGTGTGTGATCCACGTAACTCACTGTCTACCCAGCATCTCCACTTAGACATCTCCAAGACATTCCAAGGTTTTCATATAGAAAACCTACCTATCGAGTACTGTGCTTATTACCTGAGTTATATAAAACTTATGCTTATTACCTGGGTGATGAAATAATCTGCACATCAACCCCCATGACTCAGTTTACCTATAAAACAAACCTATAGCTGTACTCCTGAAAAAATAAATGTTAAATTAAAAATTGAAAAAAGTTGGGCATGGTGGCTCATGCCTGTAATCCCAACACTTTGAGAGGCTGAGGCGGGCGGATCATTTGAGGTCAGGAGTTTGAGACCAGCCTGTCGAACATGGTAAAACTCCATCTGTACTAAAAATACTGTATATGTGTGTGTGTGTGTGTGTGTGTGTGTGTGTATGTGTGTGTGTGTATATATAGAGAGAGAGAGAAAGAGAGAGAGAGAAGGAGGGAGAGAGAGAGTATAGGCATGATGATGTGTGCCTATAATCCCAGCTACTCGGGAGGCTGGGGCACGAGAATCGCTTGAACACAGGAGGCAGAGGTCACAGTGAGCCGAGATCATGTCACTGTTCTCTGGCCTGGGTGACAGAGTGAGACTTCATCTCATAAAACAACAACAACAAAACTCGTGTTCACTCCTCTCGAATATCGTCTCTTACAATGTTCCTCCTCTCACTGAGGAACCGTCAGTCCATATCTGTGCAAACCAGGAGACCAGGAGTCATCTAGTCCTCCTTTTCCCTTACCAATCAGTCTCCACCTTTTGAGCATGTTTTGCCTATAACTTTCAAATTTGCCCACTTCTGTGTCTGTAGTACTTGGATACTTGTGTATACTCTCTCTACTACTCTATCCACTGTCTGTCTCCACCACAGCGACCCTATTCCAGGCTGCCACCATCACACACTAGGATTTCTTTGTGATGGCATTGTCTTCCTAGTTGGTCTTCTCACTCTCATTCCTGTCCTTCTACAATACATTTTTTCTCTTTTCTACCAGAGCAATCATCAGTCTTCCCACTAAATGAAAATCTGATCACATCACATCCACTCTTACCTTTAGCATCCCATTCTTAACAAAGCCTCAAGGTTAGGGTTAGGATTAGGGCTTTCCAATTTTTTTTTCCTCCAGCCTTATCTCACATTGCCTGCTTTCAGTGATTCAGCCCCAGTTGCAGATTGTAGCCCCTTCCATATCCTTTCTCCCCAAGAGGTCTCTGTGTAGACTGCTTCCTCTGTCTCTTTTGCTGTCCTCACTTCACTCCTCCTAATCCCTGCTACTTCCTCTCCACCTGATTAACTATGCTGTAAGACCTTAGTCGCACTGCTCACTTCATTGGAGCAAATTTCCATGGTTTTCCTAGACTAGCTCATAGTGTTCTAATATAGCCTTTCATGTCATCCCTCATCTCTCCTTTAGAGAACATATCACTTGTAAATTTTACATTGAGATGTCAATTATTAATTAATATTGATCTCCTTATCTATATGGCAAGCATTTAGAGGAAATCGTGTGTTTTTTCACCATTTTGCCTCATTATGGACTGAATATTTGTGTCCTGCTTCCCACTAAATTCTTGTATTGAAGCCGTAACCACCAGCCTGACTGTGTTTTAGTCTGCTTAGGCTACAGTAACAAAATACAGGCTGAGTATCCCTCCTCCGAAATGCTTGAGACCAGGAGTGGTTTTGGTTTTGATTCTTTTTTTAATTTTGGAATATTTGCATTTCACGTACCAGTGGACATCCCTAATCCAAAATCCAAAATGTTCTTATGGAGAGGGTATGGGGCAGGTGGGGAATGGTTAATGGGTAAAAAAATGACAATAGTTAGAAATGATAAATAAGACCTACTATTTGACAGCACAACAGGGTGACTACAGTCAATAATAACTTCACTGTGTATTTTAAATAACTTAAAGAGCATAATTGGTTTGTTTGAAATTCAAATAATAAATGTGTGAAGGGATGGATACCCCATTCTCCATGATGTGCTTATTTCACATTGCATGCCTGTATCAAAGCGTCTCTTGTACTCCATAAATATATACACCTTCCATGTACCCACCAAAACTATAAAGAAAATTTTTGTAAATGCTTCCAAAAACATTTCCTTGGATCAGGGGTGTCCAGTCTTTTGGTTTCCTTGGGCCACCTTAGAAGAAAAATGGGCCACACATAAAATACACTGACATTAACAATAGCTGATAAGCTAAAAAACAAACACACAAAAAACAAAAGAATCACATCTCATAATGTTTTAAGAAAGTTTGTGAATTTGAGTTGGGCTGCATTCAAAGCCGTCCTGGGCTGCATGTGGCCCATGGTCTGTGGGTTAGATAAGGTTGACTTAGAGAATAACCTTCAAGCATCATGTCCATGCTCGAAAGGTTTCAGATTTTGGAACATTTCAGATTTCAGATTTTCGGATTAAGGAAGCTCAACCTGTAGACTGGGTGCCTTCAACAAGAAAAATTTATTTTCTCATAGTTCTGGAGGCTGAAAAGCCAAGATGAAGGTGCCAGCATGTTTGAGTTTGGGTGAGGGCCATCTTCCTGGCCTGCAGATGCCGCCTCTCACAGCCTTCCCTCAGTGTGTGTCCATAGAAAGAGTGGGATCTTTCTTTCTTACCCTTTTTATAAGACCTGCTATCCTATTAGATTGGGATCCCACTCTTATGACCTCATCTAACCTTAATTACCTGCTAAAAACCTCACCTCCAAATGCAGTCACACTGGGAGTTAGGGCTCCAATATATAAATTGGGGAAGGCGGGAACACAATTTGATCTGCGGCCGATTGTGTCTGGAGATAGGAGCTTTGGGAGGTAATTAAGATTAAATGAGGTCATGAGAAGGCACCCTGATCTGATTGAACTTTGGCCTTATATAAAGAGGAAGGGAGAGTTTTTTTCTCTCTCTCTTTCTGTGTTCCCCGGCCTTGTGAGGACACAGGGAGGAGAGGGTGGCCATCTGTAAACCAGGAAGAGAAATCTCACCAAAACCATGGCACCCTGATGGTGGACTTCTAGACTCCAGAACTGTAAGAAAGATAAATGTCTGTTGTTTAAGATAACCAGGTTATGATATGTTATTATGGCAGCCAAAGCTAAGCTATGTCTTTGGTTCTCAGCATAGGTATGTAATGTTTTTTTTTCTGTAAATTCTGTTGAATGAATCAATGAAGAAATTAATGAATTAATATTGACAGAATCTGTGTGGGTTACTCCCTTTGAGGATTTCAAACTGTGGATTATTCTGGACTTTTGACCAAAGTATAGCCTACCTATTACAATTTTGGGCAAAACACTTTTCTCTCTGGGTTTAAGGAATCAAAATTGGGCTTGACATTGCTTCTTGAAATTATACTGTAGGCTATAGCTGAAGGATTCTTCATCCCAGGCTTAGAGAAGGGAACCCGTGTCTGGGATCCTCTTGGTTCATCTTCAAGTACAACTAATTGAGATATCTGTGGAGAGAGATAGCAAAAGAGAGGCAGGTGAGGATGCTTTAATGCCACCACATGGTTCATTTGTATTGTCAATTGTCTTTTTTCCTTAGTAATCACACATTTTCCCTGTCACCCTCAAGATGGGACTTTTCGCAGAACCCAATACCAGAACCAACCCTCTAGGTCTGACTTACTCTGCAGACACATCTGTCTAAGCTGATAAGCTTTCCTGGGAAAACAGGAGCTGCTTAGAAATGGGTGCTGGGATGTTTAGGAGCCTTCTTTGTCTAGTCTGATGAAGCCCCTTCAAAGAAACAGAAATCATTGGCACATCCCATCTCTTGGCATCAGACAGCAGGTAGCTCAAACTGAAGAAGAAATTTCTGAGCCTCTGGAGATATAGATGGAGGGAGGGCTGAGTTTGAAGATTTCAAAGTCAGGGCTGTCTTTGGGAATTTCTCAGAACAAAGGCACTGAGGCTATTCAGCAATTTTTCTTTTCTTCTTTTTGGTTTTCTCTCCTTGCCTTTTATGTTGCCTCTTTCCTTCCTTCTCAAGCTTTTCTGTTATTTTTTTCCTCTTATCTTCTAACTTTTTCTCTCTGCCCTTCTGACCTTACTTTCTCCATTTACTGAACTTTTTGCCAGTTTCAATTTTGAAACTTTTGGAAATATGGCTACTAACAGATCATTGGAAGGTATTGTTGCAAATGGAACATTGGACAAGGGGTTAGAAGGCTTGACTCTGCCACTTCCTATCTTGGAGCAAGTCATATATTGTTTTTTGGGGCCTCAACATCCCCTCAATAAAATGGGGATGTGGTGCTAAGTGATTGACATATCCACAGTACTGTGGCTGTGTCTCATAAGACACTGTGTTACCTTCACTGTCACAGTCCTGGTTCAGACCACCATTGCCTTTGGCTGGCTACTTCCAAAGCCTCGGTCCTGGCCTCCTTTCCTGCCTCAGTTTGCATTCTCCATACTTTCGTTTGTGATTGTTTTCCAAGTGACTTAATTTGAACAAGTCAATTTCCTGTTTAAAAACTTTTGGTGATTACCTTTTCCATCAGGATAAAATTTAAACTCCTAATTGTGGCTTACCAGATGTCCTTATCATTCCAGCCTCCTGTCCTATAAGGCTCCTCTTTGCAAGCTCCCTCGCAACTACCTTGAATTACTATCCGTTGCTCAAGCACCGTTCTTCTTCTGGCTTCAGATCATTATACATGCTCCTCCTTTCATCCAGGATGCTGTCTTCTCTGGTCTGTCCAACTTCACCCTGATCCTGCTTTCTTCACTAATGCCTACTCATCCTTAAGGTCTCATCCTAAATATTGCCTTCTTCTGGATGGCTACCTTGATTCTCAGATGGGTGAGATGACCCTTCTTAGTGATCCTCTGGAATTTTGTACTCTTCTATCACAAAAATATTGCACTGTGTTAGATTGTCTGGATATGTCTCCTACTGAACTAAGAATTACTTGAATAATGAATTGTGTCTCATATTTCACTACCAGGCCTTCTAGTCTCAAGAGACTAAAGCACTATCTGCAATGTGGTAAATGTTGAATACATAAGTATGTAATTATGTGGTTAGACTGAAAGCGTGTGATTCTGTATCTTCAATGGGTCAGGGAGGGAGTTTAAAGAAATTAGGGTGGCCAAGCCTAGTCCTCTAGGGGCTGAGGGTGGGCTCAAGCCCTAACCTCAGCCCTGTTGCTACCTTATAGCAGCAGCTGAGGCGACTCAGGAGACAGTGGAGTCCCTGATGCAGAAGTTCAAGGAGAGTTTCCGCGCTAACACGCCCATCGAGATCGGTCAGCTGCAGCCAGCCCTGCGCAGCGCATCGGCAGGGAAGAGGAAGCGGAGGAGCAAGTCTCGAGGTAGGCCCTCCTGGCACATCTGGCCGGGAAGTCAGAAAGCTGTCCCCTGATTCCAAAGAGGCCAGGGAGATCTGTGCCTTCTTCCCTTGCTTCCCTGTGCTCATAGAACTTGTGTGACTCTCTCCCTGATAAATCCCCTTGGAGGCTGCAGACCTGTGCTCCCTACACCCAGAGCTAACCTCTCTGAGCCCTAGATGCCTCATCTGAGAATGAGAATGGATCGTCAAATTTTACAGTGATAGATTAGCAACTACATATGGAAAGTATGTAGCACCATGACCTGTGCAGAGTAGATGTTCTTTACATTGTCGCTTGTCTGGAGAGCGCAAAGTGGCAGAGCATTCTAGTAGAAGTCATCCTCAGGCTGGGAGCCAGAAACAGGGGTCTGAACCCACTTTTTAGTAGGCTGAATAGCAGAATGACCAAGTGGGGTATTGTAAATTAAATAGAATTAATTCGAATTCTGTTTCTGCTGCTACCTAGCTGTGCCACTCAGGGCTAAACATTCTACTTCTCCAAGCCACTCCTGTCTCACAGGGTTGCGAGAATATCTCAGCACAGTGCCTAACGCAGCATTTGTTAAAAGCAGATATTTTCTTCCTGCTCCTTTTCCTGTGTCCTCCTTTCCTTTCTCTTGTTTGTTGTTATTGTTCTTCTCCTTCTATCTTCATCTTCATCTCATCCTTCTTCATCTTTATCTCCTCCTACTTCTCTTCCTCCTTCTCCTTCTCATTCCTTCTTCTTCTGCCATCTGTGTGACTTTGTTTATGAAAGAAACCAATTTGTCACTGCCTAATTTCCAAATCATTTTTTTTTTCTGTCTACTCAGTAGTCTCCAGCTGGTCGCTCCTCCTCTAGCCTCTTACTTCTCCATTTCCTGTAACTTGGCTCTGATCAGGTCATCCCCCTTTTCCCATAGCTTCACTGGTCCTTTAGCGCCTTCAGACATGTTTAGGCTTATGAACATGACACTCAAAGCCACACAGAGCTCTGGTCTCCACTGTCTTTTCTAGATTGCTGTGCTCTATCTTCAGTGCTCTCTCCCTGACCATTCTCTCTGCATGAAACCCCCTCTCTGGCCCCTAAGAGTAATTGTTGTCACTTAATTGACACTTAACTTATTCCAAGAAGCAGGTTAAATAATATATATATGTTATCTCATTTGATCCTCACAGCAACCCTATGAAGCAGGTAGAGTGGCAATTCCCATTTTACAGATAATTTCACTAAGACACAAACAGCTGTTGTAATCTGTCCGAGGGCACATTCTAGTAAGAGGTGGGGACAGGGAGAACCCAGCAGTCTGAGTCTCAAACCTTTTAACTTAGCCATTGTGTCCTATTATGTTGGTGCTATTACTTTTGCACCAACCTAATACACGAGTGAAATTCGACATGTCTTTTCAAGCTTAACATGCATGGCACATATCTTTGAAGACATCATTGATTGTCACAGTCACAATTCACTCTGAATCCCCCCAGCTTTTCTTTATACATGTATTAAGCACTAGATTCATTTTCGTGTGATATAAATTTCTCTTGCTCGGCTCTTTCCTTAGCTAGACAGAGAGTTCTTTAAAGGTAGTGATTGTCTTATTGTTTAAATCATTTTTACATTTCTGACCCAAATCAGTGCATGACACAGAGTAGATGATTGCTATCTGTTGAGAGGATGTCTAATTCTTAATCTTGTAACATCTTCAATCCTGTAAAAAACCAACCATGTGTTAAGCTGTGAGGTCATAAGTTGAGGCAGAAGAAAATGATAGAATTCATTTTTGGAACTCACATGGGAAACCTCAGGTTTAAACCATGGTGTAGTGATAGAGAGTAGTTACCTTAACATCAGAGAGGTTTGAGTGCTAATCCCAGCCCAAGTCAGTTTTAACTTGCATGACTTTGGAAGTGTCATTGGTTCCCCCTGAGCCTCAGTTTCCTCTTCTATAAAATGAGCATGCCACGCCCTACATCAGAAGATTGTTTAGAGGACCTGATGAAAGGCTGAATGTAAACCACCTTGGAAAGGTCAGACAGCATGTATCAGGAAATGAATAAATGTAATCTTGTTTGTCCTGGGTGAGGCATTTAGGGCTACTTGAAATTTCACACACCCTTACGTATTCATCTTTACTTTTTTATCATTCTCCAGGAATTCCCCTCCTAAGTCCTCTCCACACACATACTCCATAAACATTCTTGACTCCAAGTCTATGACCATTCCCCCCTTCATTACCAAGCTGAGTTCATTTTTTAACATCACATTCTAAACATTTTTATGTCAATGAATTTTTCAAAAATATTATTTTTATGCACTGTAATTTTTTTTTAACTAAGCCCCTTCTATTAGGCATCTAGGCTGCTTCTAATATTTCGTCATGATAAACAATGTCACATAGAATGTATTTTTGCATAAAACTTGATGCTTAACTTTAAAATACTTCCCCTCTTAGAGAAAAATTTCATAGATTATTAATAAAAATCTGTTTTAAGTTATTTTAATTTACAAGTTAGATGTGGTCTCAGAGAACTATGCATGAAGAAATTCTGCCCTTCCTTTCTTTCTCACCATCAGGACCACTGTCATTGATTAACTGCTCCTTACAATCAACCCTCCTTTGATTCTGTCTCCTCAAAACTGCCAAAGCGATCTCTTAGAATGATAAATCAGATAAAGCCCCTCCCCTGCTCAAAAGCCTTTGACAGTTTTCTGTTATTCTTAGAATATGATCCAAACTCTGCACCTTGGCTTGCAGATCTGGCTCTGGCTCCTGTCCCCTTTTTGAACATCGTTTGCTCTGCACTTCCTTGTGCTCCAGCCAAACTGGCTTCCTTCATGTTTCACGAACACAGCAAACGGTTCCTTCTTTAGCATCTGAGAACTTGTTCTTCCTTCTCCTTGCCATGCCTCTTTCTTTCTCCCAGCTGCTCTCCCAGCCAGCCCCTTCTCGCCTTTCAAATGTCAGCTCCTCAAAACCATCTTCCATGACTACCCAACCTACAGTTTTGCTCCTTTTAGTCCCCAACCTGCTACTATCTCTTATATCACCTCTTTTTTAACTTCTTCCGTGATAGTAGTTCAGACAAATTTTTTAAAATTTTTGCTTGTCTACTGTCCTTCTCTCTTAAAATATAAGCTTCATATATATAAACCTAATACATGGAAATGGCTTAATAAATATTTGTTGAGTCAGTGAGTGTATTAACATCAAAGATCACTGGAAAATGGCTTAGCTTTATAACTTTCATATTGATGGTACGAGAGGAGTCTGTGATAAACCAAAGTCTCCTGGTACCAACGCCCAGAGAATTCTGTTTCTCCCTCCAACAAACTCACTGACAAGTAGCACAGTAAATGTGCTCGAGTGGATGCTATTAAAGCAATTTCCAAAACAGCTTAATCACAGTGTGCTTGCGATTTTGCTGCTACCGTGGGATACAATTTCTGCAGGAGAAGAGTAAGGACAGTATATGTCAGTCCTGTACTTCCAAACTTACTCAAGACAGCCCATCAAGATTTTCTTGGGCAAAGGAATTTCATGATCAAAAAAAAAAAATAGGTTTGGAAATTCTCCACCCTCCCTCTTTCTCTTGAAGATTCTTGGATGAATCTTAGTCTGTTAAAAACTGAGAAGTCCTGCAATACAGAAAGCTCGGCTGCTTTGTTTAACTTGATGTGTTGATACTATGTTGACTGCAAACTCTTATTTCCCCCTCTGGAACATTTATTAATGTCTTATGGAACTGAATCATCTGTAGGAACACAATTTGGGAAATAGCCTCCAAAATCCCAAATATGATGGTCTGAATCCTCTGTCTTTCACTGTTTTTGCCTTCTTCTGCCACTTAAGTGGCCGTGGGCTGTCTGGTCCAGATTGGCAGTACCTGCCTTCTTTCTGCTTCACTGGGCCTCGTGCCCAGGCCACGGTGCCCACTGGTTTCCAGCGGATGGACTGGGTAGCCGAGAACCAGTGCCATGGAATGGACCACATAGTTAAAAGCAGCTCCAAGGTGTTTTTGTAGCTATGGCTTCCTCCTGAGAGGCCTGGTGGATGCTGAATTGCATCATTCTTAGCCAAATGGAGGAAGGCTAGTGGAAGTTTGAACTGCTGACTTCATGTTAGTGATGGGGTTTTGTGAGGCTGCTGTTAAGGAGCCACTCCCCAGCATCTCATGGGCAGTATAAAGGAGGATGGCATTTAAATAAAGCAGAGAAGGATTTCTTTGGATGTACAGAGGAACTTCCATAGGTTCATTCAATTTAGGTAGTGGTTTTTAAAAGCAAGACTTTGTATTTGAAATTTAATTCCACCATTGGCTAACTATATGCTCTTAAGCAAATGAATAAGAGCTCTGTTTCCTTCTGGAAATCGTGCTAATAATAGCAACGTCACATGTGGGTTGTGAATTAATACCAAAGAGATGCTTAGCCCAGTGTCTGTCCCATATTCAACCCTCAATAAGGAATAGCTAGTACAATCACTGCCATCCAAGGCCTGCCCATTGGGCTGCAGAGTCTCATAAATCCATCTCCTCCTTCCTGAGCCATTGCCTTTAGCTTGGTTGAGGTCTCATTATCCCTCATCTAGATTCCTGCAGCAGCCTTGTCACCCATGAATGCATGCTCCACCCTAGCAGCTGGGTGATCATTTGAAAACACACTAAATTTGGCCATGTTCTTTCCCAACCTAGAACACTGTCCTGATTTTCTTTCGCTTGCAATGGGGGCTTCTTGAGCTTTTGAAGTGAAGTCTTCTTAAAGGCAGGTGAAAACGAATTTACCCCCAAAGGGTCTGCAGCTGTGCTCAAAATGCATCTGTCATGAAGCCCACATTTCAGGCTCATCTTTTAAAAGATCATGCCATTTTATTTCATAATATATGCGTGTTTATTTTAGTTTGTTATGTTACAGTATTTGTCAATTAATTTAACATTTGCTCAATTCCTTGTATCATATTGATGTCTCAAGAAGAAGAACCATGATTTAGCTGATTATAAGGGGATGAGAGTGCTACCATCTTCAAAGGATTTCCATAGGATGGAATAAGATAATATCAGCAAAGCATTTAGCAGAGAGTCAGACAAAATCTGCATGCTGAACATATGTGCTCTATTATTGCATTATTTATTATTCTTATCACGCTATGATTATTAGTCTTATTTTTGTCAGTATTGTTACCTTAGAGAGATACATTTACTCTGTTTTAGAAGCAACAACCAATAGGATGAAGGGCATATTGTTTAATGGATTAAAAGTTGCCATCACTTGCTACACAAGGCTCCCACCTAGTCTTGGCTGAACTCTGCGCCTATCTACTCCTGAGCCCCAAGCCACTATGTCCTATAGCCTCTAGCACATGGGCCATTTCTCCCTTCTTCCAGCATGCTTTGCTTTCTAGGTTAGAGTAATGATCATATTCTTCCTGAAAGGGCCTTTCCTCCTCCACACCCTTTCTCTTCAGGCAAAAAATTGCTGCTTATCTTAAAAATCCAGCCTCAGAGTCTTCTCTGTGAAGCATTTTCTCAGCCTCTACCACAGCCGAGTGAGCCACTCTTTTCTCTGAGCACTCATAGCCCCAGTACTGTTTCTTATCACAGCCCTCATTGCCATCCGTCATAAATGCATCTGTCACCTTCTTCAGCTCTCACAGTCCCATGATGGAAAGAACAGTGATTTATATCTCTCTGTAGAATGAATTCCTAACAGGAACTGGCATGGGATGGTAATTGGTTTAATGGGAGAATATATGAATAAATTAATGAATAGGTGGAGATGGATAAATAGATAAAGGGAGGTAGCTGGCAGCTCACAGAATGCAAAGGGTTAATGGGATGCAGTGCAACCTACCATCTATTGAGCATTTGGTACATTCTAGGCACTGTGCCCATCACACATGTGATCTAATTTAAAAGCTCCTGATAATCCATAAGGTAAGTACTATAATTATCCCCATTCAACAAAGGAGGAAACTCAAGCTTACACAGATTCAGTCACTTGTCTAAGTTTACACAACTAGTACATAGTGAAGCTATGAATTCAGAGCCCACATTTAAATTCCCAGATGACTTCAGCTCTACTCTTAGTTACCACGACTAAGATCTTTGAGCTGTGAAATTATACCTACCTAGTCTAGATCCTGGAAGGAAGTACGTGCAGTTTCTCTTATATCGGCAATGTTTCTGTGTCATCAGTGCTGCTGTTAGGGCGTTCAGGAGCTATGAGGTCCTAGAAGGTGAGGTGTCTCCCTCTCTGAGCTAAGAATGAATCAACACTGCCCCCTTAGCTTTTAACTAACCCAGGGAGCCAGTCCCGTGTCCTCAGAAGCCCACAGTGTTATGTCACTGGACAGTGCTCTGTGCATTTTTTAAGGCATCCAGTCAGTGTTTTTAGTTTGCCACACATTTATAGGATATGCCACCTAGATCTTGGCCCATCAGCGCTTCACCATTTATTGAAAGAAGCAGGGGATTACATATCTGCATCACAATGGATACATGAAGATGTTGTGGGGTAATTTGGGGTGTTTACTAAACTGGGAGAATAATTAAAGAAGGCTTCCCAGAGCAGGTAATCCTAAATAATGCATTAACTAAAGAGAACGTTTAGGAAGACATTGCTGGTAAAAGAAAGAAAAACATGCAAATGCACATGGGGGTGAAGCTGTGCAGGGCGTAAGGGGACCATCTGGGGAAAAATGTGATCAAGGCAGGTGCCAGTGGGAAGATGGGAAGCCACAAAATCTTCCATCAAAATCAGACCCTGGATTTTGCTCACACATTTCGCAACAGCATCCCACACTTGGGAGGAGAAGCAAATTCCGACTCCTTTATCCTTCCTGATAGGTAAGCTTCGATTTGCTTCTACTTTGTGACACTGTCCCTGAAACACAAGCTTATGTTTACACACACACACACACACACATACATACACAAACACACACACACATATATAAAGGTAAACATAAGCCTGTATTCTATGTTTATGCATATATATGTGTGTGTATAATTATCTTTTATCCTTCCTGGTAGATAAGCTTCGATTTGCTTTTACTGTGGGACACTGTCCCTGGAACACAGACACAGACTTATGTTTACATACATATATATGTAAACATACATATATACACACACATAAACATGCATATATATGTAAACATAAGCCTTTGTTCTATGTTTATGCATATATGTGTGTGTGTGTGTGTGTGTGTGTGTGTATAAGTATCTTTTACCCTTCCTGATAGATAAGCTTTGATGTGCTTCTACTGCGGAACACTGTCCCTGGAACACAGGCTTATGTTTATATATAAGCCTGTGTTCTGTGTTTATACATATATATGTAATTATAATTACATATATATAAGATCATGGCTTTATGATCTTGGACAAGACCTTCCACTCTGTGTTCTGTGTTTATACATTGTGTGTGTGTGTGTGTGTGTCACTTTCATTAGTAACTGGCTATGAATTATTCAATTAGTTGGAAGAAAATAGAAACATTAGCGACTTTAAATTAGTTGCCTTAATGGGTTGTTGCTCTGCTTAAATATTGAACAGGCAGCCCCAGGATTGATCTTTCTTTGTTTCTTTGGTCCCCATTTTTGCTTCCCCACCCTTTATCCTTCTTAGCAGCCTTCCGTTCCCACCAAGGATTTTTGGCTGGGGTTTAGGCTTACAGCCCCTTTTGCCAAAGGAAGTTTTGACATTGCATCATCAAAATGAGGTTCCGCTTAAACCATGAGATAGTTGTAGGGGTTGCAAGGAGAACTGGGTAGACACAAATACCTGAAGGCCAGCCCTGAGTCTCTGATGAAATAACTCCTCTTGCCTCCACCTCGATGCTCTTTCCGTGGCTTGATTTCCTTCCTCTTTCCCACTGGCAATATGTAAAGTCTGCTCTTCTCTCGAAACCAGACCTTTAAGCCATTTTCTTCGTGAAGGATTTTCAAATTTTTTCCAAGTGAAAGTCAAGCATACTTCCTCCAAACTTTGACAATATCTTCACTCTCTTTTCTATTTGTCATTTACTATCTTTTATTCGAGTAATTTATACTCACTTCTTGCCTTCTCCCTTCATTAATCTCAAGTGCACAACTATGTCTAGGTTGTGTCTGTGTTCCCATTGGCTAGCCTGCTTCCTGACAAATAGCAGATGCTCAATTAATAGTTGATGAGTTAGTGGACAGTTAATCAAACTGGCTTCATGATCTTCGACAAGACTTTCCAGTCTGTGGGCCTCAGTGTCCCCATCTAAAAGTCTATATGGCATTGTGGCAGTGTACTTAGGGTCTGGAGTCAAACAGATGTGGAATCACATCCCAGCTCTGCCACTGTCTTACTCAACTTTGGGGAATGACTTATGCATCAAATCTCCATTACCTAATCTACCAATCATGCAATCAGCCACCTCACTGGGAGGCTGAGGGAATTAGTTAATGTATGTAAAGAGCTCAGCAGGCTGTGCTAAACATGGTAAGCACCTAATAAATCTTTGTTGTTGTTAATTTGGAAAGCAAAGGTGATGGGCTAGATAATTTTCATAGGTCTCCCCCAACTCAAATAGTATTTGATGATACATATAATTGAGAAACATTGTTCTTTGCTGAGAAGTTCAGAATTTGGAGTCAGAACCCTCCAGTTTAAACCCCAACCCTGCCCTAAGTGCAATGGATCCTCAGGGAGGATCCTCAGGGAAAGTGTATAATATTCTCAGGATTTTATCCCCAGCATCTGGGGATGTGAGACTATCTGCCATTCTTTTTTTCCAGGGCTATTGTGAGAATATGCTAGAATGCTTATGGAAATGTTTCTTTAAAGCATGCTATAGATTAGCTGCATCCTGGAATTGGAGCCCTGACATCTTCAAAGGTAGGAAATGACATGTACCTTTGATTAGGGAACCTTTTCTCTAGATCTCTGGCTTTCTATATGCTGACCTCAGGTCCCTTCTAAGAGGTGCAGCCAGGGACAGCACCACCACTAACCCAGTGATTCACAGGTTGTATTGCACTGAGACATGGGAAAGCTGATCAGCAGTCAGAACACATGACTGCCTCCATAAATCTTTCCTGATGTGTCTTTCAGAGAAGTTTGTGTTCCTGAAAGTGTATGTCTCCTTCAGGCGGTGGTTTTTCTTGTCCATCTGAAATATGTCAGGGGGCTCTCTGTCAATTCTGACTGGCCTGGAGGATGGAGAGGCACCTGAAAGCAGCCTTAGCAGAAGGCTCTGGACCAGATCCTGGTGGGGCCTAGGGACACAACTCTACGATATTTCTTTCAGTAGAATGGTAATAATGCTACATTAGCATTGTTGTGTAATATAACAACTTGAAACATAGTGAACTAAAATAGCAACCATTTATTTAGCCCTTAATTCAAGAAAAACATCTGGGCTTGGCTCTAGGTGGTTGGTTCTGGTCTGGGTGGGGTAGGGTCAGCTGACCTCTCATGCACTGGGATAGTGGCTAGTCAGCTATCCCAGCCTGGTTCACATGCTTGAGGGATCCAAAAACAGCAGAAGTAGGAGCTGCAAGGTTTTGTGAGGATTGAGCCCAAAAGGTACATATCATCATTCTGCTTTATTGTCTGATCCAACCTGCTTGTCTATTTGGAAATGATGGAGGTGGAGACTCACTGATGTCACACAGAGAAACTAGCAGATCCAGGAATGGAATTCAAGTCCTCTGATTTGTGAAATCATTGGCTATATAAATAGCATAAGCCATTTGAACATATAAAATCATGTAGATGTTTTAAAAAAAAAAGCCAAAGTCCATAAAATATTCAAAGAGGTTTATTTTAAGCCACTATAAGTGACCACGGACCATGGTAGTCCCAAGGGGTCTTGAGAAAGTATTCCAAAGAGTAACAGTTTGGTTTTACACATTTTACAGAGACAGAAGTTATAGGCAAGGACATAAATCGATTCATGTAAGGTATACATTGGTTCAGGGATACTTACAGGTCATAGGTGGATTCAAAGATTTTCTGATTGGCAATTAGTTGAGTTAAGTTTTATCTAAAGAATTGAAGTAAATGCTTGAGTTAAGATAACAGGGCGGCGTGGGGCGGGGGGCTTATGGACCCCAAGGTTCTTGTTATGTAGATGAAGCCTCCAGGTAGTAGTCTTAGAGAGAATATGATAAATGTATTTTTAAGACCTTAAAAGTATCAGACTCTCATTTAATTTCTCCTGGATTTGCAGAAAGACCTAGAAAGAGAAGGAGATACTCTACAGATGCAAATTTTCCCCACAAAAGATGGTTTTGCAGGGCCATTTCAAAATATGCCAAGGAAATATATTATGGGGTAAAATATTTTGATTTCCTTCAGAGTCTGCTATCTGTCATGTGTTACTACACCAGAGTCAGGTTGGAATTTGGTATCTTATTTCTACAGAGTCTACTTTGTCAGTCTTTTGATCTCTATTTTAATATTAATGCTGGTCAGTTGTGCCTAAACTCCAAAAGAAAGGGAGTATAATGAGGCATGTCTGACTGCTCTTTTCATCACAACAGGAAATTCCGTTTTTCAGGTTTCCCTTGGCTTAGAGTGTGGTAGGAGTGTTCATTCAGTGTGTTGGTGGGCTTAAGATTTTAGTTTTGGTTCACATAGACCCTATTACCTACACTAGGACTGACTAACTGTGAAATTTAACAAAATACATAGTTAAAGGTTGACAACTTCAGCTCTTTTCTAATTCAACTGTAATCAACTGCATAAATAAATTAGAAGACCACAAAGAGAAGCTTTACATTTTCCCATGATGGAGATAGACATGATGAAGCACAGTGAGGATACAAGGTAGACTGCCTGGGCCATTAGCAGATGTTTTCAAGCATGCTGCAAATAGGTGTTCAGGGAGAAGGGGTGGAGGAGCTGCGGCTGAATAGGTAGGGCTCTTTTGTCAAGCTCGTATTCTACATTTATATATTGGGCTTCAATAGTTTTGTGTGTGCATGTGTGTGTGTGTGGGTAGATATAACAAAAGCTCCTGTTCCTACATGGAAAAAAAAGCAGGCAAGTCATGTAGTAAACTTTCAACAGTATGGCTGACAAAGCTAATGTAAGCCTTCTTCCTGTTTCATACACACACGAAATAGATGTTGGACAAAATATACTTTAAAAAAATTCAGATGCATCCCAAAAGTAAAGAAAGAATGCCCCTTGGGCTTAAAGAATCAGATGTAAGTTGTAAGAATTGCAAAGCCAAGCTATGTGTTCAGAAGCTGGTGTCATGATGACTCCAGGTTGGGGGAGCCAGGTGGGGTGGGATATAAGTAGAGAGAAAGCCTGATGGGAATAAACCACAAAGCACTGGAAATTACAGTAAATGTAATGTGCACATTAATATTCGGTGATAGTTTTTATTTTTATTTCTGTTGTTGAGATACAATCCTACTGTCACCCAGGCTGGAGTGCAGTGGTATGATTTCAGCTCACTGCAGCCTCAGCGTCCTGGGCTCAAGCAATCCTTCCACTGCAACCTCCTGAGTAGCCTGGACTACAGGTGCATGCCACTATGCCCAGCTAAATTTTTTGTATTTTTGTTGGAGATAGCGTTTCACCATGCTGCCCAGGCTAGTCTTGAACTCCTGAGCTCAAGGGATCTGCTCGCCTTGGCCTCCCAAATTGCTGGGATTATAAGCATGTGCCACCACACCTGGCCCAGTGATAGGTTATATTAAACAAATTTTGGTTATATGCTCTTTGCCAGAGATCATTCTAAAGCATAAGGACACAAAGTTTGACAGTAGGGAACGGGAAATGAAAAATACATATTATGCAAATGCTAATCAAATGAAGGCTTATTATAAAGAAATAGAATTATATGGCAAAATTAAGTTTACAACAATTAAAAACGAGCAAGTAAAAATCCTTAGGAATAGAGAGTATTATTAATTAACCAAAAATGTTTTTGAAAAACCCATTTACTGGGAGAGAAATGAAATTCATACATAAATATAGGAACAACGTGGTTTCAAAATCTTTAAAGAAAAAACTGAGAGAAGTATGCTGACATGTAGATTAATACATAGTCAAAGTAAGAGACTTTTTACAGAAATTTTTCTTAGAGCAAGTAGAGAAACTACTACGAATAATAATATAGAAAAATTTAACTACACTATTAAAAATATAATAAAATGAACATATAGAAAATTCTGCCCTCAAAAATTGGAGGTTAAGAAATTTTCTTAACAAGAGAGAAATTCTGTTTATGGGTCTTAACATCTTATAACCTCAATTTTCTGGCTTTGACCATTTCTTGAAATTTTATTTTATTTTCAGTGATGACTCTTTGCAACATTTAGGGCTACATGTAGTTTAATTTTTATCTGTCTAAAAGTTGTTTATTCTAGATCAAGGGGTGGATATAGGGAGAAGCAACTCACATGCAGATTTTATGTTTTTGTTTGTTTTTTGAGGAACGGAGGGAGGAAGTGGGTATGGCAGAGGCTGTGGTTAAGGAGAACACTTCCAAAAAATGGTCACCATGAATGCAAAGAAGCAGTATTTGCTTTCAATCCATATATCTCATATTTCTACTTCAAGCTGAAATTACCTTTACAAATATTATGACAATGAAAGAAATCTGACCTAACCAATTCTATCTTGCTTCTAACCTCCAAGCTGCCTGATGTGGTTTGGCGCTGTGTTCCCATCCAAATGTCATCTTGAATTGTACTCTCATAATTCCCACATGTTTATGGAAGGGACCTGGTGGGAGACAAATGAATCATAGGGGGTCAGTTTCCTTCAAACAGTTCTTGTGGTAGTGAGTAAGTGTCATGAGATCTGACGGTTTTATCAGGGGTTTCCGCTTTTGCGTCTTCCTCATTCTCTCTTTGCCTGCTGCCATCCATGTAAGATGGGACTTCCTCCTCCTTGCCTCCCACCATGATGGCGAGGCTTCTCCAGACAAGTGGAACTGTAAGTCCAAGTAAATTTCATTCTTTTGTAAACTTCCCGGTTTCAGGTATGTCTTTATCAGCAGCCTGAAAATGGACTAGTATGCTGCCCTTGTTCATCCCTACGCATAGGCCAAGCTAACTTGGAGGAATTTAGTTTATAGCTTAACTTTGAAACAAAGATGACAACAACTCCTTTCTGATACAAACCTACTCCTTGCTTGGGGATCAGACCTCCTTTGTAAACTTAACACATTAGCCACAAGATTAGAAATTATGGCTCTAGTGTCATGCAGTCAGAGGCCACAAGATTCCTAACCTCCCCACTTGCCCTTACAGATAGCATCATTGTGATAAAACCCAAGATTAGTGTTCGAAGAATTTTTCAGACCCTGCATTCTGATGAACTAGCTGGTGCCACACAGACCAGTACATTGGCTTATCTGGTCTTGTGGCCCCCACCCAGGAACTGAGTCAGTGCAAGAAGATAGCTTTTACTCCCTATGATTTCCTCCCTGACCCAACTAATCAGTGTTCCTTATTCCCTAACCCCCTGCTCACCAAACTATCCTTAAAAAAAACCTAGCTTCTGAAATCACAGGGAGACTGTGATTTGAGTAATGAAACTCCAGTCTTCCATTTAACTGGCTCTGCATTAATTAAACTCTCTATTGTAAAAATGTGCTGTTCTCAGTGCATTGACCTTTCTAGGCAATAGACAAGATGAACCCATTGGGCAATTACAAAACCATTGAAATAAAGCCATTGGCAGGGCGTTTTCTGTAGAGAGAAAAGAGTATTTTCTATAGAGAGAAAGAACCTTCTCTAAATTACCTATGTATAATCTAGTTACAAAGATTTGCAGGGAGCAGCCATAACGCCTAACCTCTTCCTTGTATCTGTGTCAGCCTTGCTACCTTGCCAAGAGTGTTGGCCGAGAAAGGTTCGTGAGCTCTCCTTCAGTGGAGTGTTGTGGGGCAGTCTTCACAGAATGTAACGTAGAGAAGGGTCCCGAAGAAGTCATCTTGCTTTCAGGCAGGACTATATAGAAATAACTCCACAAGATCTTGAGAATTCGGGAGTAGGTAATCATAACGACAGCAACCCAGAATGGCTAAGATCTCTGACAGACTCTCTGGCCTCATCCTTAGATCAGCATCTGTGGTCCCAGCAGAGCTATACAAGTCCAAGTCAGAGCAATTATCCTGCCGTAGGAAGAGACCTTTCCAAAAGGCTCTTTAGGGCGGCCATGGCTAATTACCATTTCCCCAGTTCTAGCCCCTCCTATGCCTTCTGTCTAAGCTTAAGTACCTACCCAGGGTAGGTACTTCCATTATTCTTTCAGCTGAGTGTCTACCAAGTATAAGACACTATGCTCAGTCCTGAGACTGAAATGGAAGTCTAGACATATGAGGTCCTCAGCTCTATGTAGCTCAAGGTTTGGAGAAAGAAGCAGACAATCAGTCACTCCCTCAAACATTCAAGTACATACAGATTATTAAAATTGCACTGGAGTAAAATGACTTTGGTGCTAACCATTCTAATTGTCCACCAAGGCTGTAGTGAAACCAGTTAGGCGTCCTACTCTTTTGACTTGGCTGGAAACACTCACTCTCTTTAATTCCTCCAACAAAGATGAAATTTTAGGAGGAATGAATCTCAAAGCTAGTGTCATGATTTGTGTTTATATTCTACTTTCTAATTTGGGGCATATATCTGATAGAAAACCACAATTACTGGCCATTTCTTATGTGTTCTTTACTCTTTTAAGAGTAATGAGTTTCACATGTATTACTGTAACAACCTTTTTCTAACCCTTACTTTGTAAAAGAAATGGATGTTCAGAGATATGGAGTAAGTTGCCCAAACTTGCACAGCCAGTCAGTGGTGGAGCTTGGATGTAAATGTAGACCTGCCTGTTTCCAGTGCTCCTGTCCTTTCTCTTACATTGTTACTGTGTCTGTCAGCAGTGCATACCTCCAAAACTTGCATTCACATTACTTGTGTGGGATCTCTGCACATACACAGGCCTCAGAGCTTAGACTGAAACTCGGCAGAAATGAAGGCAGTAACAGAAAGGGTCCTTTACTGAATATTCTAATTACTCTGGTGGGATTCATATTCATTTTCTGACCTAATTATTATTAAGAATATGCCATCTGTGAAAATTAGGTTTTATGATTTTGTTGTAAACTTTTATGCAACTTAACTTTAAAAAAACTAACCTTTAATGTCATTCCATGATGGAAAAATACTGGTTTGATATACAAGGTCTAATTGCCCCCACCAAGTGATAAAAATCCAAATGTAGCTAGGCATTAAGGTTAAATGATGATATCACAACTTACTCAGTTTGCATTTTACATCCAATTGAAAACACAAACCCCTTGCCTCATTAATCCTTTGCAATCCAATTTTTCCCCCCCTAAATGAAATGATCCTTTTGGGACACATTTATATCCTTTTAACAGCCGCCTGACAGTTCTGCTGATGGAGTTTGTATCCAACTTTGTTACTGGATAGTGACAACCTGCCCTGACAGATATGTGTACATAATTATTCTCTCGCAGTTAGATTTAATTAATGCTTACCCTCATCGTGATCTTGCAGCTAGCAGGCTCTCTCTGCAGGAGCAGTTAATGGCAAAAGGATTTCCTTTTTAGCCAAGACAGACTCCGAAAGGCTTTGTAAAACCCTTTCTTTTTTTAAGATTTTAAAAAATGAAAATGCATCTGAGCATATTTCATTTGTTTTCTTTCCACATTAATGCCACATGTGAACATATCTGAGGCTACATATAGGGATAGAGTTGTTAAACCTAATTTCAGACTAAGTATTGCTAATATAAGCAGCTCCGACAGACCGCAAAGAAGATGTATATTTTTTAATATCTTGGCTCAGAATTGAGGTGGCCTGGCTACATTTTGTTTATGTCTCTGTACAAAATATATATGTGTATATTTTTCTAATCAACTGTCTCCCCAAATGCCACCCAGAGTTCAGTAATAAATAGCTGTGTGAAAGAGGAGATGTTAAGAAGAAATGACGGGGAAGACAAAGGGAGTTTGAAGACAAGCTTTGCAAAGAGATTATTAAGAAGTTAGTAATAAGAAGAGGAAGTGTGTATTTATAAAACCCCATTAGATGGGAATACTTTACACATAATCTGCCCCAGTCCTTGCTGGTGAAATATTCATGTGCCATTTGATTTTTATTACCATAATGGCAATGCCTTGTGTTTGTAGAGAGCTTAACAGTTTACAACACGTTTTTGCATCTGCTATCTTAGGTGATCTTTGTAACAACCCTGTGAAACGTGCAGAGAAGCATTCACAGATGAGTAGACAGAAGCACACACAGAGAGGTTGTTTCTCTTTGCCCACAGTTACACAGCTTGAAAGTAACAGAACCTGGCACTGAAGCTGCACACAGCTTCTTTTTTATTTGGAGACAGGGTCTTGCTCTGTCACCCATGCTGGAATGCAGTGGCTTGACCATGGCTCACTACAGGCTCAACTTCCTGTGAAGCAACATCTAATACTATATCAAAAACCTTCTCCCACCTTCTCATTTAGGTTTAAAATGCATGGAAGAAGATTTAAGGGAGTGACCCCAATAGCAGTCCCTCCTTCCCTTAACTTGTCATCCTAAAGCATCAGCAGACTCTCAGCTGAAAGACATCATTTTAGTTGAGAGCAATATGATGCTACTTATTTTAGTGATTATATGCAATATTAATGATCATTATTGCTGTGAGTCGTTATGGGAGATTTTATCCAGCAAGATTCCAGAAGCCTCCAGTAAAATGTGGCCACATCAAGATAGAAGGAAACACATCTTTTTTTTTTCCTATTATGGTAGATACTGTTTAAAGGTCTTGACCTTGAACCCTCAAAGGGCCTTAAATAAACTACCTAGAAATTCAGGAATGCAGAGTGGCAGGTGGGTATGTAGAAATCATCGCATAACACAAATGAGAAAACTGAGCCACAGAGAGGGAAAGCAACTTTTTTACCACAAGTTAGTGGCATATCTGGGCCCCCAACCCTGGTTTACTGACTCGCAGTTCAGATCTCTGCCCACTACGCTATAGCTAAGCTGGAAGAAGCCTGAGAAATCTCTGTTTTTACAAGTGAGAAATGGAGACCTGGAGAAGGGGGCGTGGCTAATCCAAGGTCATATATCTCAGAGATGAAAATGAATCCAAAATCCTGTCTCCTTAATTCCTGTAAATTCGATGCAATTCAACAAATACTATTTGGGCGTATGTTACGTACCAGGCATGTGGGTTAACTGCTGTGGTGACATCAGCCTCCAAAAGCATGGGCAGGCATGTTGTAGAGATGAGAGGAAAGACTATGGCTGCTCATACTCATTTGACACAGTTAGTAAGAGGAATGTGCAACTAATTCCCAGTGAAGTCCAAGTCCAAATTTAAACAAACTGACCTTGGAGAAGAGGGCTGAGGAGAGCGGGGTAGGGAGGAATGAAGCAGGAAGGAGTTACAGCCCAAATTACAATCTCTTTTCTTTGCTTGCCTCTTAATGTAATTACCTCTCTGAGTCCCCAAAGATGAATATTTAAATTAAAGAATGAGGGCTGGAGCCATTATAAATACAGCCTTTTACATTTGGCCAGCACACTACAGGGTAGTAACACTAGTATCGTGTGTTGTCATTGTATTCTTAGTTATCAAGAGCTTACCATGCAACTTTTCATTTTGAATATGTGATCTAACTATGTCTCACAATATTTCCATAGTGTATACATTATTATTATCTCGATTTTACAGGTGAGAAAATTGTGGCTCACGAGGTAAGGCCGACTTGTCTAATGTCAATTAGATGGTCAGTGACAAAACCTGGATTCGAATCAGATCCGTTGAAATCCAAAGCCAGGTCTCTTAACTGTGACACATATGGCCTCCCTCATGGAAACCTTCTGCTCGAGCACACGGTGCTAAAGCCTGTAGTGGTGCCCACGTCTGTTTTGCATTCTCATTGCTCTGGGACAGTGATTCTCAGAGGGTGGTTCCTGAACACACAGCATCAGCATCCCCTGGGGACTTGACAGAGCTGTAAATTCTCAGACCCTGCCACTGTAGGGTGGAGCCCAACAATCTGTGTTTTAACAGCCTTCCAGGTGATCCTGACACGTGATTAAGTGAGAGAGCCACTGTACTAGCAAGATATTCTCATCCTTGGCTTCCTTTTCAGTAATCTCAGGGGGACCTTGGAGGTCACTGATTCCAGCCCCTTTTGGAACTTTCTGCTCTTCATCTGGTCTGTGTGTCTTGGTGCTATTGCTTTTTATGTGGATAATCAAAGTCAGTTTGAAAGACATTGAGGGCTGAAAGCTTTGTAAGCAGGCTCTGGGGAACTGGGACATGTTTCGCATGGATCATTGAGTTGTGGCATGTGTCTGAACTGCTAAAAGTGAAGGAGGAAGTTCCGCAGTGTCTCTGTTTGCCTCCTCCTCCATAAACCCATCACCAGCCGTGAGCACAGCCACGGCCACCCTGTTGACTTCGGTAAGTCTTTTAAGTTGGTGTTGAACAAGCGAAAGGAAGGATTGTTCTGTCTTTCTATGTCAAGCCCCAGATCAGTAAATCAAAACAGGGATCCACACCTTAAATCTCTTCTCTTTCCTTACAAAGTCAATGACCCTGTGGACAAGCAGGGTTCCTGTGTTTAGCTTATATCCTTGTATCCATATACAGAGCCAATACCTCTCCTAGAAATAAGCTTATTCTTTTGCCTCCCCACTCCCAGGTGGCCATAAGTGCAACCTGAGAGAGAGGCACCAGTGCAACTGTGGTGGATGCCATGGGACTTGGGCCATCTTCTGCTGCAGTTTACTTGTATCCCTGAGTTTGCTTGGACCCAATTCTGATGTGCCACTCTCATCTTATGTGAGACTCATACTTTACCACATGACTCAGTGCATCTGACAGAACCAACTCATAACTTCTGCTAGATTGTGGCTCCCTGTTTGTGGCTATCAGCATCCAATAACATACAAAGAACTTTCAGGGGAAAGTTCCTTCTTTCAAGTAGATTCTTTCTGCTGCAGAAGTTATGACCTTACTCCAAAAGCAGGGGGTTTACATTGTGTGTCTCCTGATTGACGCTTGCAACCCACACGGTATTTATTATTACTAGTAACTCTTATACTATAGGTGTTATGGTTTGACTCTATATTCCCACCCAAATCCCACGTCAAACTATATCACCAGTGTTGGAGGCGGGGCCTGATGGGATGGGATTGGATCACGAGGGCAGATTTTCCCATTGCTGTTTTCATGATGGTGATTGAGTTCTCAGGAATTCTGCTTGTTTGAAAGTGTGTAGAGCTTCCACCTTCACTCCCTCTCTCTCTCTCTCCTCTGGCCATGTTTAGATGGATTTGCTTCCCCCTCGCCTTCTGCCATGATTGTAAGTTTCCTGTGGCCCCCCAGAAGCAGAAACCTGTACAGCCTGCAGAACCATGAGATGATTAAACCTCTTTTCTTTATCAATTAGTCAGTCTTAGGTATTTCTTTTTAATAGTGTGATAATGGACTAAAGAAAGATCCACTGGGTCATATGGTAACAAATGGCAGGGTTGTTTGCATCACAGCCTGACTGCTACAACGCCTTTCCTGTTCCGTGATCCAACTCAGAGTTGGCAGCCTTCCATGCTACTTGGAAAATGGGTCAGGGAAGTATTCCCAAGTGTGTAATTTGCTGCCTCCAGAATCAAAAGAGGCCTACCAAGCATTCTGTTTCCTTCCTGGAGGTGTGAGGTGTGAGATGCAGTAATTTATTCTTTGTTTTGTAAGGGATGTTATAGCATGCCACAGACTGCTGAACTCTAAATTTTCACTGATGTGGTGAACCCCTGATTCTTCATAAGCTTCATCTCACACCTTCTGAAGCACATATCTTACCAAAACCTTGAACATATTTTTCCTTTCTTGTTCATCTAGCCAGTGAACATGATGCACCAACATAGTAGACCAATGTGATACTCTGTGAAATGTTCAGATGGTCCATGTTCTTCAGATTATGTAATAACAGAGGGTAGGATAGTTCATAAAGCCCTGGAAAAAGACCGTGAATGTGTAGTGGTGCCCACCCCATGTAGATGTAAACTTCTTCTAGTCCTTTTATCAGATAGAGAAGGGAAAAAACTTATTTTCTATATTAATAGACACATGCTATATACTCCTGGCTGTATTAATTGCCTGTAGCATAGACACTGTATCTGACAACTGCAAAAATTGGGCCTACAATTTGTTTGACTTTGTATTAGCTCCCTGTCACCCTCCTGAATCCATCTGAATTTTGAAGAGACCAGACTCTGGTGAATTAAATGTGAATATGATACAGACCACCACTCAGGCATCCTTCAAATCTGTAAGCATATCACTGATTGCTTCTGTTACCCTCAGGATGAGACTTTGGTTTTAGTTTCCTCTCTAGGATGGCAACGGAAATGCCTCCACTTGCCCTCCCCGCTATGATAGTTTTATCACAGGGTCCAAGGAAACAATGAGAGGAGGATTCGTCCAGCCACTATACATGGCCATGTCAATTCTGTATTTGGAAGCTAGGGAAATGATCCTCCCACTGTGAGCTACACCTAGGTTGCGACTCCATTCTGTTTCCTAGCAGCCCCTAGGTCCCCGACTCTGAATATGCCTTGGGTCTCTGAGTATCTCTGTCAACTTGTACTCAATGGTCTCTGAAATGCCTGGATGTTCCTCTTCCCCTGGTATATGATTCTCCAAATAAAAGGCCATAAATCCCTCCGAGGAAGGCCTGGAGGAGACATTACTGTATATACTCACTGTGGCATGGTGGCCTTCCTCATGGACACTCAGGCTTTCCTTTGGTTGGTGGATGCAGGTCTGAAAACTGGTTCAGGTCCAGAAAGTGGGCATGTGGTAGGTGTGAGCAAGTACTTGCCATCATAACGTGATGACTCATTGTGCAGGAAGTTCTCAGAACGCGTGTGGGAAGGTGTGTTTCCAGTCATTCACAAAGAGATATGACAAAGTTTTCCAATGAGCCACCACCTTCTTCCAGTCCAGTTTTGTATCCCCACCCCCACAGCCAACAGGAGCCAAAATATTTTGTAATTTTTCAGCATTTCACAATTATATAATCTCTGATTATATATACTCAGAGTATATATATATACACACACGTATAAACATATATATATATACACACTCACATATATATATACACATGCACACTCATATATATATAATTTCCTTTGATACAAAATAATAGCTGCGTGAAGGAATTACTCTTCCCATTCTAGTGCTATAGCGCTAATTTTCTTTACTCACCTCCATCTTGCAAAATCTACCCATAGGAAGCATTCTAAAGTCAAACCCCATCTTCCTGTGAAATTCAGGATAACATGCATGTCACATTGGTATGCCCTCATTTTTTTTAGTCTCTGGCAAATGCCATATATTAGAGAAAGGCTGGTGAGGTGATGATTAGTGTCTCTGTTTCTTATATTTCAAAAAAATGTAAAAATTATATTTAAAAAGATTAAGAGGGTTAAATAATTTATTGAAAATCAGACATGAAGGAAGATGCTGGGCTCAAATCTAGCTCCCAATCATTGCGTGTGTTCTTTCTAGTACTTATAAGGGTAGGCTTGATTGTAAACTGTGGAGTGAAAACTGTGAGATGCAGGGGACAGTAAGGAGAAGGAGGTGCTGGAGGGGGTCAGGGACGTCAGGAGGCCACACCGTGGTTTACCTTCCCCTCAACACACATGATAGAGGCTCCTTGTCCTGGCTGCAGCAAGCCTGGGCATTCCCACTCCTTGAACCTGAAGCCAGTTCCTGGAAACTCAGAAGCAACTGGGAAATAACACACCATGCCTAATTAAATAAAATTCATTTCTTTCATCTCCCCAAAGAGTTCCTCATTTAACCAAACAGATGAGTTTCTGAAAAGTATACGTGTTTGCAAGATGTTTTCAAACCTGCATGTAAATCCTTTTCTCGTTTGAGAGGGCAGGAAGAGTGGGTTATTTACAATTTTTCTTTCCACTGTTTAGCTTTAAACTTTTCTGTGCATTATCTATTCATTCATTCAACAAATATTTTTTGAATGCCTACTCAGTGCTGAGCACTTAAGTGAATGCAGAGTATGGTGATAAACAAAGGTCCTGAACTCCTGCAGGTTCTGTTCTTCTGTAAGAGAGAGGCAATAAACAAAAATATGACATCATCTTGGAAAGCAATAAATGTTATGAAGAAAACTAAAGCAGGGTAAGATGATAGAGAGTGAGGAGGTAGAGGAAGGGAGTATCTTAGGGTGGTCAGATAAGGCTTCTTGGGGAGGTGACAGTTGCACAGAGGCCTGTGGAGAAAGAGCATTCTAGGAAGAGAAAGAACAGTATTATGACCCTGAGACAAGAGCAAGGTTAATGTATTAAATGGCCTGCAGGAAGACCAGGGTGAGTGAGAAGGGCAAAAAGAGACAGGGATGGAGACATAGCCTGAGGTTACATAATTAGGATCTAGTTGTAGATTTTGGAGCATTGTTTTACAGCTGATGAGCATCCACTGGAGACTAGTGAACAGGGAAAGGACTTGGCTTGATTTACATCTATAGTATGACCTGTCTAACTTTTCTGCAGGGAACAGTCATGGGTAATATAAATGTAGAAGCCTGGAGAGTGTCAGAAAGCTCATGCCATGGTAAAATAGAAGATGATAGCTTAATCTAATGATGCAGCTATGGAAGTGATGAGAAATGATCGAACCTTAGGATTTGTTTTTCAGTAGAGACAATGGGACTTGGATATGAATTGGCTATCCTCTGGGAGAGGAAAAAATGGATCAATGATGACCACCATGTTTTGGCCTGGGTAAGTGCATGACTGGAGATCTAGGATGGGGGCAACTCACCCAGTATCTGTCTTAGGAAGGGCAACGAAAACTCTGACTTAGCCATGTGATGTCCTCTCATCTGAATAGCAGCTTTCCAAACTATAGGGGAAATAGAGAATTATTTTTGTTTTATAACAGAAAACAGAGAAGTTAAGTTACTTACTTAAAGCAACACTGATAGAACCAGGGTATGGAACCGAGACTCCTAGGTCTAGGCTACTGAATTTTCCTTATAACTGGCCAATGAATCCCTTTGAACAACCTGGCACTTCTGTCCTTGCTGGGTTTGTAGAGAGGTCAGAATATTTTTTTTTCAATATAACAGTCACCTGCATTCTGCCCTGCAAAGTTTTTCCTGGGAATGAGTGCCATGTCTGAAGAAAGATGGAGTGTGACAGCTGCTTAGAAAGCATACTGTTTTCTCCTGGGACAGAAACGTAGAGGGGCTGGTGGGAATTGTTAGTTCAGGGAAAGAAAAAGTCAGACTCTTAGCACATGGTAGAGTATTTCTGTTTGAGATTAACAGGCTAATAACTCAGCAAACAGGATTAAATTGGAAAACATCTCATCAAAACATCTGTAGTACCATGGGGTGGAGGGTGCTGATAAGAACTCCTTGCGATTTATTCCTTCTGGCCAACACTTGTTAGCTCCTACTATGTGTCAGGAATCATATCAGGAGCTAAGGGAGGGAAAAAGCCCCTGCTCACATCTTGAGACAGTAGATGGGGGAAGCCATTCCCACACTCAACAAAGTCCCTCATTCTTTCCTAACAGCCTATTGACACAACTCTGGGTATTATTGAAGCTGTGTTTTTTTCTCTTTCTTTGTTCCTTACTTTTTTTTTTTTAACTTTAATTTTTCCCATCTCCCAGAGCTGTTTAAAACCCTAAACTTGTCCAAGAAAGAAAAGAAAAAGTGCAAATAGCAAATTAAATTTAGTCCCCTCCACTTGGATCTGAGCTAATTAAGTTTGGTGTTTGTATAGAATCTTTCATGTGTCTTCCATGGAGAGTAATGAGTTTTTCCTAGCTAAGGGGAAACTGAGGTACCCCATCCCAAAGAGGGGCCTCTTCTCTCTTTTTTACCTGCCTGATATCTTGACTGCTGTGAAAACCTCCCTGTTATCACCACCAGTCCCCACGCTTAAGCATTCATATTACTACATTATCATATTACCATATTATCCACAAGAGGTATGAGAAAGAACAATGGATCCAGAGAACCAGGAGGTGATTTTGAATCTGTCTGTCATCTCCCAAGCATATGGCTTTTTACATCAGTAATAGGACATTCTGGTTACATTATACAATTGCTAAACGATGAATGGGAAAGTCCTTTTTTTTTTTTTTTTTTGCTCATGCCAGAACTGCCTCAAAACCCCATACACACACGCATGCGCACACACACACTTTTTAGGAATAATTGGAAATAGCTCTACTGGCCACAGGACAACTATTAGGCCATGGAGGCAGGCACATGCCAATGTAACCTACCTTGGAAAGAGGAGTTTTGCAAGGACTTTGGAGCAAAGCTTTCATTGTTGCTTTCCGGAATCACCATTCTCCTAGACTAGCATTCTGCAGCATAGAAAAAACTTCCGATGAAATCTTGTACCTTAACATTGTCTCAGCTTTGATCAAGCAAATGGCAAAGATTATTCAAGTTAGCAGTTGAGTCTGCTGTTCTTGATTGCGTGTTTGTTTAATTCTTGTGTGACCAGAAAGATGCACATGATAAACACCCTGTAGTGCCTCTGTCATGCCTCAAAAGTATGTTCTGAACGATTTACCTAAGTTCACAAGAAAACCCTTATCTCTGCACAGAAGTTCACGTTCTTTTACTGGTTCAGCTCACTCACCTACAGAGCCAAGCCAGATTCTTTGTTTCTCTTGTGTGTGATCATCTTTCTTCCATTCTCATGCCTCACTACACACACAACCCTAATCTCACATCCTGACCATTCTCTCTGCTAACCCCAGGAGATAGGAGCAAGGCCCTGCTATGTGTTCCACAGCTCTTGGATTACCTATGCTGTAACCTTATCATATTCATTCTGGCTTCTGGCTTCTTGATCACTTCCTTTGCCTGAATGTGAGCTCTTGGATGGGAGCAATTATATCTTATTAACAGTTATACCCCTACTCTACCACACACGCTTAATATGTAGTAGGCATTCAAACATGTTGAATAAATAAATCAATATTTGAATAAATGAAACCACAGCTATTTGCTCAGTGGTCCAAAGTTTACAATATTCTTTTAAATGTATTATCTCACTTAAGACTTGTGACCATACTATAGAATAAATATTTTGTTTAGTTTGGTTTTTCTGAGACAAAGTCTTACTTTGTTTTCCAGGCTGGGGAGTGCAGTGGCACTATCTTGGCTTACTGCAACCTTTGCCTCCTGAGTTCAAGTGATTCTCCGACCTCAGCCTCCCAAGTAGCCAGGACAACAGGCGTGCACCCCCATGCTCAGCTAATTTTTGTATATTTAGTAGAGACAGGGTTTCACCATGTTGGCCATGCTGGTCTTGAACTCCTGACCTCAAGTGATCTGCCTGCCTCAGCCTCCCAAAGTGCTGAGATTACAGGTGTGAGCCACCATTGTGCCTAGCCTAGAATAGGTATGCTCCCATTTTAGAGATGCGAGACTTAAAGTTTAAAGAGCTCAAGTGACTCACTTAAGGTCACTGTTAATGGTGATGATTGCTGTATAGAAACTTGTCCCAAAGCTTTGTGGTTAAGAACAACAACCTTTTTCTTTTGCCCACAATTTTGTGGGTCAGGAATTTGTTAAGGGCTTGGCTGGGCGGTTTTTGCTTGGGGGTGTTTCATAGCGTTGCAGCCAAACACCAGAGGGAGCTGCAGTCATCTGAAGGCTCAACTGATTGGACATCAAAAATGGCCCCCTCACATGGCTGGCAACTGATGCTAGTTGTTCACCAGGAGCTCCACTGGGGAGGTGGACTGGTGTGCCTACATGCGGCCTCTCCAACATGCTCATCTCCGAGTAGTCAGGTTTCTTGGATAATGACTGGTTTCTCTCCTAGGAGAATTAGGTGACATTACATGGCCTTTTCTGATCTGGCCATGCAAGATACATAGCCTCAATTCTGCCAATCTCTTTTAGTCAAAACAGTAACAAGCCCTCCCAGATTCAAGTATTGAAGATCCTATATCTCAGTGAGACGTATGTAAAGAATTACAGGGCTGTGTTTAAAACCACCACAGTAACACAGAATTAAAAACAAACAAACAAAAAAACTCAAACTTAGGTTTTCTGACTCTAATTCAATAATTTTTTTGCTACTTCATGATTGATATATTACATGAATTTTGAATACACAAAACAATTTAGAGCTAATGCAGTGTTTCAGTGAGGGCCTCAGTTCTCCAGATAACTGCAGGAAGAATTGTTTGGCTAAAAACACAATTTCTGATAAATTATTGAATTGCCTCTGTTCTAATTTCATGCGGGAAATGCAGAGGAGAAGTGAGGATACTCATCCCTCTGGGATTACTGCTCTGCCCTTAAGTCTGACCAACAAGAGAGTGTTATTTGGTAATGAGTCATATTAGACCTAAACACATGTCTCAGTGACACATTTGACTAGAGACAGAAAGCTGGCCTTAATCTGATAAATCCCATAGACTTAAAAAAAAAATTCATGTTCGTTAAAAAGAGTTTGTAGAGTTCCCCAAAGTATAAACAAAAATGAAAATGTTCTGTAATCTCATTCTCCAAATACTACTAACATAAACATTTTAACCTAATTTTTTCAAGCTTTACTTATATTTTTCTACATGTAACTTAAAAATGATCTTTATTAAAGTATAACTTGTTTACAAGAAAGTACATCCATTTAGAGTATGCAGTTCAAAGAGTTTTGAAAGATGTATACACCAGTGACTGTTTCCTTCACTCACAGAAGATTCCCAATGACTTTTTGTAGCACATCCTTCTTTCTACCCACATCAGACCACCACAGATCTGCTTTTTGTCACTGTAGATTGGATTTGTCTTTTCCGGAATTTCATTTAAATGGAATCACACAGTGTGTCCTTTTTTTTTGTTTAGTATCTTCCATTCAGCATAACAACTTTGAGATTTCTTCCCTTTTTTGCACCCATCAGTAGGTCCTTTTTAATACTGAATAACATCTCACATATGAATATCCTGTATTTTATCCACCAACCAGTTGATAGACATTTGGGTTGGTTGCAGCTCATTGCTACTGTGGATGAAACTGCTATGAACTTTTATGCAGAAGTCTTTATGTGAACATATGTGGTTTTCTTTCTCTTGAGTAACTAGGAACAGGATATCTGGGTTATATGGTTGTTGCAGAATTAACATTTTGAGAAATAGTTTTTTTTTTTTTCCCAAAGTAGATGCATAATGAATGGTCTCATCTGCAGTAAATGAGAGTTTCACTTGCTTCAAAACCCTGTTAAGACTGATAAGACTGATCTTTTTTCAAATTTAGCCATTTTAATAGTTGTGCAGTTGTATCTCATTGTGATATAATTTGTATCTCCCTGATGACTAAAGAGGTTGAGGATTTATTCATGTACTTATGGGCATTCATGTGTTTTTAGATATTTCTTCAAATATTTTGCCAATCTTTTGATTGTTTTGTTTATCTCCTTGTATTGTTATAAGGAGTCTTTATACACATACTTTGTCAGATGTATGTATTGCAGTTATTTTCCCCCATTCTGTAGCTTGCCTTTCCTTTTCTTAGTTATGTCTTTTGAAGAACAAGATCTTTCATTTTCCTAAAGTCCAGTTTCTCAATTTTTTTTCTTTTATGATGTATGCATTTTGTTTTCTATGACCTTTGCCTACCCCAATGTCAAAACAATGTTTATCTTCCTTTCTCCCAGAAAGTTTATAGATTTATCTTTTACATTTATATCTGTAATTCGTTTTGAGTTAATATGTGTATATGGTATGAACTATGGGCTTTTGTTCCTTCCTTTAAGCATATGGCTCTCCAGTTGTTCTGGCACCATTTATTGAAAAGACTTTCCTTTGACAACTCTATCAAAAATGAATTGTATATGTTTCTGAAGACTCTATTCTGTTTCACTGATTTATATTCCTGTCCTTTAGCCAGTACAACACTATCTTGGTTACTATAGCTTTATAATAGATCTTAAAAACAAGCAGTGTTAAGTCTACCAACATTGTTCTTAATTACTTAGCTATTGTAGATTATTCGTGCTACCCTATAACTTTTTAAATTACCTTGTCAATTTCTACCAAAAAAAAAAAAATGCCTGTTAGGATTATAACTTGGATTTCATTTACTCAATAGATAAATTTAGGGGGAGAAAGCATCTTAACAATATTAAGTATTACAGTCTACAAGCATGGTATATTTATTTATTTAGATTTTCTTTAATTTATCTTGGCAGTGTTACATTATTTTCATTGAAGATATATTGCATACCTTTTCTTAAACATATTACTAAGTGAGAGTTTTTCTACACTATTGTAAGTAGAATTATTTTTGAATTTTTTTTAGTTTTTGCTGCCAGTATGTAAAAATACAATTAACTTTTGTATATTTACCTTTAATATTTCAATCATGCCGAAGTCATTTATTGTAATCATTGTTTCAAATATTCTTTGTGCTTATTTTTTAAAATAATCATGTCATCTTTAAAAAATAGTTTTATTCCTTCCTTTCAAAACTGTGCATTTTTTTTCTCTTGCTTTATTGAAAGGGCCAAAGCAAGAGTGTCTATATATATTTCATTTTAAGCAGGTTGACTATGATGTGTAAGTCTTTCTTTTTCCCATGTTTAAATCCTGTTTGATTTTCCATGAGATTTTTCAATTTGATAATTTATATCTTACATTAAATTTGGCAAATTCCAGCCTTTATTTCTTTATTTTTTAAATTCTGTATCTCTCTGAGACTCCAGTTACTTGTATTTAGACTGTTTGCTGTTAGCCCATGGGTCCTTTAGACATGGTTTAATTTTTCCTTCCCTTTGTTTTTCAGATTGGGGAGTTGGAAAATTTCTATTAATATATCTGCAAAGCCATTGATTATTTTCTTCATTTAATTAAACCCATCCAGTGATTTTTTTTTTTATTTCATACATATTCAGTTCTAAAATATCTATTTGGTGTATATATATGTAGATATAGTTTTTTCCCTGCCAGTAGTTCTCACATTTTTAGTCATTACCATCATCATTTCCTTTACTCAACTGATCACAGCTATTGCTGTTAAAGTTCTTGTCTGCTAATTTCAACATCTGGGTTATCTTAGTGTTGGCCTGTGCTGGTTGTCTTTTCCCTTGGGAATGAATGAAACTTGACTGGTTTACCATATGTTGAGTAATTTTGGACTTAACTTTGGAAATTGTGAATTTATTGCATGAAGACTCTGGGGTTTTATTATTTTCTTTAATGTTCATGTTTTGTTTTTGAAGGCGGTTAATTTGGTTAGAGTCCAGCTGTCCTGCCTTTGGTGAGCAGCAGCTGAAATCTCAGGTGTTTTATTATCTTCAGCTGAGCTTGTTAGGGCCTGTCTTTCACATGTGAGTCCAGAGGTCAGCCAGAGACATGGGCGGAGATTATACACAGATTGTGGGCTCCCCTTCTCTGGGTCTCTCCTTTTCTTGATTCCTCCCTCACTTTCTACTGGCTTTCCTTGACCTGGGATCCATCCACTGGTTCCTCGGTCCAGACAGTGGCAAACTTACTTCTGCTGCCTCAGGTTCCCTGAGCCATGCTGCACGTGTAGCCTACCTCAAAGGAAGAACCTTGAAGATGAGAAATTCATCCTGTGCTGGCTGCTTCCTCCACATTTCAACTTCTTTCCAAAATACACCTGCTTTTATTTACTTCAAGAGCCCTCAGGTAGTATGTTTTTGGTATTTTTGTCCAGAATGTATCATTTTACCTGCACAAGGATAGGTCTGTTATTAGTGTACTCCTCTGTACCATATGCAGAACTTCCTCTGTATTCGATATTAATTGTTTTATTAACATAGAATTTATGTTTTTAATCCCTTTCTTAAAATTTGTATTGAAACATAAGTATTTCTACATTATTTTATCATCATCAAAGCCTACTATTCTAACATCATTAATCATTCACCTCAAGCTGAACATTAAGGAGATTTTCCATTTTCCAATATTTATAAATAATGTTGCAATGAGTATTACAGTGTGTAAAGCCCATCCTATGTTTAGGATGGGTTCCTTAAGGTGAATTCCCAGAAGCAGGTCAGAATGGATGGACATTTTTTAAGGTTCTTTTTTATATTGCCAAATTGCTTCCCAAAAGGACCGTATAAATTTGCACTGCTTGCAGCAATTTAGGAAAATGATTATTTCATAAAATAATATCCAGACAGCACTGGATATTATTAAAGCAAGAAATAACTTTTCTATTTCAAAAGATGAAAAATTATAACCAAAAATTTATGAACACATACACACATAACATTTTAATTTCAGAGGATAGATCTTTCTGTTTCTATGGTAAGAGATTCCAATGTGACACAGGCGTATTGCAGAGAAGACTCTGAAAAATAAAATTCTGAACAAATAATCACAGGCAATTAAAAAGAGTGGGGAAATTGGGAACCTTGGAAGGAGAAGATATGCTTGTACAGGAAACTAAAAGATGACCAAAAAAGGCCAAAAATATGAAACAGTTTAGCCCAAACTCATGAGACTACTCCCAGAAAGGCTGAGGTTCAAAATTGTCAATGCATGCTGGACAAATCTGAAAGAAAATAAGCAAAGGTAAAACAAGCTTTTAAAATTGCTTTGGAACAATAAGAATAAGAAAATAATTGTCCTTTTGGATGAAACAACTGAAACTTTATTACCAGATGAAAGAAAGGAAGCAAGTTCATTCTGATTCTGTCAGATTTGTCACGTATCAAGAAAAAATCTGAAAACGAAGAAAGGGAGAATAAAGATATTTTATAAGAAGTGGAGTTCTAACACAGAAGTATTGAGTATTTACGTTGAAGTGGCTGCCTTGATTTCCATTTCTAGACCCAATCAAATTACTTCCAGTTGCTAAAATAATCTTGAGATATGTTTTCAGAACCAGAGAGTTGGGTGTAATCTTGGACTAGAAAAACAGATTTTTATTTTTATTGTTTTCTTGCTCTGCCACCCAGCCTGGAGTGCAGTGTAAGATCTCGGCTCACTGCAAGCACCACCTCCCAGGTTCAAGTGATTTTCCTGCCCAGCCTCTTGTGTAGCTGGGATTACAGGCATGTATCACCACACCCAGCTAATTTTTGTGTTTTTAGTAGAGATGGGGTTTCACCGTGTTAGCCAGGCTGGTCTCAAACTCCTGGCCTCAAGTGATTGACCTACCTCATCCTCCAAAACTGCTGGGATTACAAGTCTGAGCCACCATGCCCAGCTAGAAGGACAGATTGTATCCATCCAGCTTTACTAATAGGTGGTAAAGCACTATTGAAACTTGAACTATTTTGATTCCCAAGAACAATAAGGTGGGTTGGTCAAATTTACATGGTGAATGTGTGAAGGGAAATTGGGAACACCAGAAGCCATCATGGGTTCATGAAGAACAAATCATGCAAGATGTACTGCCTTTCTGTCTGGATTGGTTTGTTGCATGGGACTATCAGGGATAATCCACAGATACCAGATATACGAATGTCAGCAAGATATTTGACAAAGCAAGGTCACACAGCCAGTACGGAGATGGAGTTTGTTGGGAAGCTCAACTGTCTTTCTATTTCCAGTATTCCATGCTAGGTTTTCCCTAGTGAGAACTCTCTGGTCTCACAAGTATATTAATTTTTACCTGTGTTTATTTGAATATTCTATCTTCCCAATTAAATGTAAGCTTCTGATGGCAAAAACTATTTCTGTTTCACTTCCCAGCGCATGTCCACTTCTAGGCACCCTATAGACTCCTAACAGATTGAATGAAAATAATGTGTTTTTGTTTGTTTGTTTTGTTTGTTTATTTTTTCAAAGGGTACAACGGTAGGCTGCTTGATAATATAGTCAAGATGGTTTACTTTGATTCAAAGAGTTTTCATTAATGGTCTGATGTCACCCTGAAGAGACTTCTCTGCCCATTAGCTGTCAAGTTTTATTTCAACGTGAATGGCAATGTCTTAGAGAAGGGGAGACCTAGCATGGAACACTGGGAATAACAAGGGCCACAGTTAAATTTCCCAACCAACCCCTCTCTGTACTGGCTGTGCAACCTCGCTCAAGACAATCCCTGAAGACATCAATTTCTCGACAGCATCAACTTAATTGCACTCTTATATGTACTCGATGATTTTACCATGCATAACTGTTTAGTGCTGTTGCTTGACGTGTAGCAGGCACTCAGTTACTATTTGTTCACTTTCTTACCTCTTGCTCCTTTTCATGTTTATTCAATTCATAAAGGGCATGTAGTCAGGGAATAGTGCCATTGTGAGATCAGAAGATTATGACAAAAAATATATCTTGAGAGACTAGCAGAAAGGGCTGAAATATACAGATACAATTTGGTAGTACAAAATGTTCTTTACTTTGGTTTAGAAAAATCAATTCTACAAATACATGATGGGAAAGACCAGATTTATTTGCAGTGCATGTCAACAAAGAACTGAGGGCATACAAGTCAGCTGCCAGTAAAGCTGAAGTAGGCCTGGGGTGCATTATTATAAGTCTCACATTCAGAGAGAGGGAGGTGTAGTCCGTTATTGCTCTATGCGGGTCAGATCACACCTGGATTAGTCTGCCCTGTTCTGGACATCAAAACGCAAAAAGGACATGAGCAAATTGAACTATTTTGAAAAGAACATGACAGAATGAATTTGAAATATGGGATGCATATCAAAATTACCAAGATTTGAAAACAATGATGTAATACCCAGTGTTACAGAAGATACAGTGAAACGGTAACTCATATACAGCTGATTGGGATGAAATTGGTATATCCTTTCAGGAGGACATCTTGAAAATATATATCAAAACCGTTAAATATGTCAAAACCCTTTGACCCATCAACTTCTCTTTCAACACTCAAGAAGGTCCTACATGGGGATGCATAGGGATGTGTAGAAATATCTATCTGTAAGAATTTGTGATAAAATAGTGAAAAACTGGAAACTGTATAAAATTTGAACAACAAGAAATTGGTTTAATAAACAGTACATTGACATAGTAGAATATTTTTCAGGCATTAAGTGATATTGATGGTGAATACTTAATGGAATAATAATTATGACTTTTTTTAGCTTTATTTTAATTCCATAAGCAATCTATATTTATTTTCTCACAAAAAGGAAAAGAAAAGGTTAAAAGAAGAATGTCTCAGTATTCAGAAAAAGTCACCAGTAACATTTGGGTAAATGTAGGTATAGATACATTTATAGATGAATATTTTGTACATATAAATCTAGATGTGTGCACATGCACAGACACATATGATATATGTAAATTACATCATAGAAAAAGTTGTCAGGTATATAATTGGACCCCAATATGTATTCATAGTATAAATAAATATATTGGTATGTACATAGATATTTTTTACAAAATTCACAGGATATGCTCCAGTTACAAGACAATAAAACCTAGTTGTAAAAACATAGGCATATAAATGCATGGTTAAAAACTCAAGGTGAGAGAAGTCAGTTGGGAGCAATAGAATTTGACTTTATTATTATTTTCTTCTTTATGTTTTTCTTATTTTTGAAAAGATTTCTACAATAAATATGTACTGACTTTATAATCCAAAAATTATAATTTTGTAAGCATATAAGGAATGGCTGAAGGGATTAATAGAAATATGTAGCTTGGGTGGAATGCAGTCGTTCACGTTTGTAATCCCAACACTTTGAGAGGCCAAGGCGGGTGGATATCACTTCAGGCCAGGAGTTTGAGACCAGCCTGGTCAACGTGGTGAAACCCCATCTCTGCTAAAACTACAGAAATTATCTGGGCATGGTGGTGGGCACCTGTAATCCCAGCTACTCAGGGGGCTGAGGCATGAGAATCACTTGAAAATGGGAGGCGGAGGTTGCAGTGAGCTGAGATTGGGCCACTGTACTCCAACCTGGGTGACAGAATGAGACTATGTCGAGAAAGAGAGATAGATAGAGAGAGAGAGAGAGAGAGGAAAGGAGAGGAGAAGAGAAGAGGCGGTGGAAGAGGAAGAGGAAGGAGAAGGAGAAGAGGAAGAGGAGGAGGAAATATGTAGCTCATAAGCAACTTTCAGACCTTCAGATGACTGAGGACCATCATATAGGGAAGGGAAGAGTCTGAGTCCATTATTTCAAAAGGCAGGACAGAATCTAGAAAGTAGAAATTTCATAGAACTTAATATCTGGCCAACCTCAGATACTCATATCTGCTCCCTTACTCTACTGTACTTTCCAGAAATTGTCCTATATTCTCCTCTCTGCTCTGCCATTTATGAGGTATGGGACCTTGACCAAGGCATCTGTAGTGTCTCTGACCCTCAGTGTCCTCATCTTTCAAGTGGGGACAGCAATGCCCCTCTCATCCAGTTACGAATGTCAAATGAACTGCTGTCTTTGGAAAGGGAATAAAAGTATTAGTTGTTATGTAATATGTGTGAGATGTTAATATATTTTTCAGTCACATAGTATGTCAGGAACAGGACAGACCTAGGACCAGGGTCTCTGGACACCACACCAGCTCATCTTCCCATTGCCCAGGGCTGCCATATGGTGATAGCTTAGAAAGAGGGTGGATATTTTTGTAGGATGAACAAGAGGAGCGTTCTGTTTACCTATTGTTGCATGATATATCATCCCAAAGGTAGTGCACTGAAGCAACAATTTTATTATACTCCTGGATTCTAGGAGTCAGGGATTCACACACGAAAAAGGAAAGGTAGATAGTCTTAGCTCCACAAGGACTAAACTTCCATGGGTAACAGATGGCTGAGGTAGAATCATCTAGAAGCTTCTCCCATGTTTTTGCCACCTGAGATGAGCTTGGATGTCTTAAATGCTGGGCTTAGCTGAGACTCTTGACTCGACCGCTTACACATAGCCTTTCTATGTGGCTAAGAATCTGAGAGCACCGTGGCAGTTTTCGTAAGAGAAAACATCTAGAGAGCCAGTGTTTTAAGAAAGCCAAAAGCTTTATTACTTTTTAAGTTCTATCCCTAGAGATCTTGCAGAGTCACTTCCTCTGCATTCTATCGATGAGAGGTACACTCCTAATGCCAGCCTAGAGTAGATGCCAGGGAAATGAGACTTTACTTTTGTTGGGGAATGGTAAAGGTCACATTGCAAAAGAGAAGGCAGGATGGGAGATTTTGTTATGGCCCTATTTGGAAAATATACCATCCCACAGGAAGAAGTGGGATGTTTCAGAAGACAAAGCTTTACTTTCCTGGAAGAGTGAGTTAAGCTAGATTGGAGAGCATTCCCCCCATAAGTGGTTATTTAAGCCAACATTGGGGGATAAATTGGGTTGTTTCCTTTCTTGGGTGATGGAATGATCCCCCTCTGAGATGGTCAGATAACATTAAAGATCAAGTGAGCAATGGGTTTAAACTGCAGCAATAAAGAGTACTTATAAAAAAATTAATAAAGCTTTTATTAAGTTTATTTTTTATTAGCAAGCATTAGATGTTCATTGGAGGAGAATTTTTAAATGCATAGGAGTAACATTAAGAAATTTTTTAAAGCACACCCAAATATTATCATCCAGAGAAAAACCACTATAATACCTTAATATATTTCCTTCAGTATGTTTGTGCATGTGTGTATTTACATATATTTTATATGTGCACTTTAAGAACAGAATACTGTTGTTTTTAAAATATGTTTTGTTATTATATGCTTCTTAAAACCTTGTTCATAACCTAGATCATAACATCTCAGAATGACTTTTTACTTTTCTCTTCATTTTTATTACATACATAGAGTAGCATTCATACCAAATATGAGCAAGCATGTATAAATTTACACAAGTGGAATCTCTCTTTGTATTCTTCTCTCCATACCTTTTTACCCAAAAGTATGTCATAGAGAGGTTTGTATGTCAGTAATATAGATTTATGTCACTGTTTTCAATGGTCTTATGAAAGACTATATGCTATGATTTTTTAAATCAGTCTTCTGTAAATGGACCCCTCAGTTATTTCTTATTCTTTCCCAGAAATTATCACAATCATGTTTGGTTATATTTTACCATATGTAGTTTTTCACCATAAAATTCAATTTTAAAAATTCAACATGCATCTCAAGAATGCTATAGAAATTTCTTCTCCAAGGGAATCGGACAAACCAGGCTTTGAATCCATGTCCTCCCAGTTAGCTGGGTGGGTGGCCACAAGTAAGGAGCTCCACCTCTCTCAGCTACATTTGGAGGAATAGCAGAGTCACCTCTATGTAAAGTGCCTGGCATTGTGCCTGGCCTATAGCAGGTGCCTGATGGCAGGTAGCAGTTGCGGTCAAAACCTCTTTGAGAGGTCAATGTGTATGAACATTTGTGGTTTAGCTCTAGAGCTCAGAGCAGTTGTGAGTTGTGTGGTTTAGGGGGTGTGGGAAGTTTACCCACTTCTGTCCTTTTTCCATGACTGGCACCATTTGTATTCTCTAAACGTTTGGGGGTCGGATGGGTTTTCCCATTCCTGAACCACATATTTCTTTATCTGGCACAGTTCTGGGCAATCTAAAAATGCAATATCACTGTCGCCAGCTTGAGGAAGACACGGAGCCTGAATAATTCAACATGTCACCACCATCCATCATGACAGCAAGAGCGGGAGATGGAGTGTGGAGGGCTGGGCCTGCTGAGACTGGCAGAGCAGGTCTGTAGACAGGGCAGCCCAAGCATAAAGGTAGATTTGGAAAGAAAAGCAGTGAGTTAACTCTCCTAGGCTCAGGAAAGACCTTGTATCATCTTGCTCCATACTTCTCTGTAACATGACTTTCATGTTGTTTGGATGCACCGATTAGCCCCAGAGCAAACCTGGGGCCAATTCCTAGTTTGACACCAAATAACTATGCCATCTAGGGGAAACCTGTAAATACCTCTGAATATCTTCATTTATTTAGCAGCAAAATTGAGGTAAGAATTTTCACGTAGAAGGCTTTGCAAAGCCTTAGAATGGCATGCCCAGAATATCTAAACTGTTTACCTACTAGAGAGTAAACTCCAATAGATCAGTAATTTTTGTGTTTTATGGATGGCTTTATCTTCAGTACCTAGACAGTGTTTGGGACAGCATGGGTCCTGAGTAAATGATTGTTTAAAGATTGCATAAACCAATGAGTGAGTATTGTGATGATTTTAGGTGACCACATGGTTTAGGACAGACTGAATGGTCATCCTCTGCATCCCCACACACTGGGCTAGGACTCTAGAAGTCTAAGCTCTTGATTCTTTCAAGGTGGCTGTGTAATTCTTCCACTCTGTACCCCAACTTTCCCTCTCCCTGTCTCTCTCACAGCTCTCATATTCTCCATTTATGGTTCTATCACTAATTTTGTGATATTACAAAAAGAATAGTGGGTTTCTTTTTTTACATTTTGTGAGATATAATTCACATAACATAAAATTAATCATTAATCAGCTGGGCATGGTGACTCACGCCTGTAATCCCAGCACTTTGGGAGGCCAAGGCAGGCAGATCACCTAAGGTCAGGAGTTCGAGACCAGCCTGGCCAACATGGTGAAACACCATCTCTTCTAAAAAAAACACAAAATTATCTGGGTGTGGTGGTGCACAGCTGTAATCCTAGTTACTCAGGAGGCTGAGGTACAAGAATCGCTTGAACCCACAAAGCAGAGGTTGCAGTAAGCCGAGATCGTGCCATTGTACTCTAGCCTGGGTTATTAGAGCAAAACTCTGTCTCAAAATAATAATAATAATAATTAATGATTTTAAAGTGTATAAGTGGCATTTAGTACATTCACAAGCTTGTACAACATCACCTCTTTCCAGTTCCAACATATTTCCACCACCCCGAAAGGAAACTCAGTAGTTATTAACAGTTATTCCTCATTCTCCTTTTCCTCTGTCCAGCCCTAGCCACCACTAGTCTACTTCCATCTCTATGGATTTAGGTATTTTGGATATTTCATATAAATAGAATGATATAATGTGTTACCTTTGAGTGTCTGGTTTCTTTCACTTAGCAAAATATTTACAACGTTCATCCACATTGCAGCATGTATCAGTATTCCTTTTTATGGCTGAATAATATTCTATGTCTGTATACCACATTTTGTTCATTCATCAGGTGATTGATATTTGGGTCGTTTGTACCTTTTAACTTGTAAATAGTGCTGCTATAAACATTCATATACAAATACTTGTTTGAATACAGTATCTTCAGTTTTGGGGCTGGGGGTATATACGTAGGAGTGGGAATCCTGCATCATGTGGTAATTCTGTGTTTAACTTCTTAAGGAACCACCAACCTGGTTTTCACAATGGCTGCACTATTTTGCATTTCCAGCAGCAATTCATGAGAGTTCCAATGTCTCCACATCCTCCCCAACATCTGCTATTTTCCATTATTTCGCTTATTGCCCACTTAGGGGGTATGATGTGGTATCTGTGGCTTTGATTTGCATTTTCTACTGACTAATGACAGTGAGCATGTTTTTACGAGAACAGAGCCTTTTTGAATCAGACAAAACTCAGATTCAAATTTGGGCTCTGCCATTTGTGTGATTTTGATTAAGCAGCAGCAAGATTCTGAATATTGATTTGTTCATCAATAAAATGTGATTAACTGTTACATCTCAGACCCCTTGTAAGGTATAGGAAGGATATTGCATATAAGGTGCCTGGAGCAGTGCTTTTCACACTGTGGCATGTTCTTAGCTCATCTTCTTAATGGCTCCATCTCAGACCGTTCAGTACCAAAAGAACCAAGGGCCCAAGGAGCAAGGACAGAAAGGCTACTGGTTCTAGCACATAGATTACCTCTTCTTTTCTCTTGCCAGTCTAACCATTCTTACTTTCTCTCAGCTCCTAAATGGAAGTATGCGAGCAGCCCTGTGTAATTAATGGCTGCATTTTATTGCACTGAATCACCAATTTTATATTAAAATGCTAACAGAGGGGGCCCTTTTCCAGCCATCTGAATCACCTCCAAGTCAGACTGTAAGTGGCCTGTGGCCCCTTCAGATTATATGGATACTCAGAGGCTATATGCCTTGGGTGGCTGCCACCTCCCCAGGATGTCACAGGACGCAGGGGCGTCGGGGGCACTTCCTCCCAGGAGCACTTCCTTCCTTTCATTCCCATTCGATGCAGACAAGCATCAAGTAATTTAGGAATGTGCCCTGACTCTCACTTCTTGGTCTTTGTGCAGAATGCTTACATGCAACATACTGTTTTCCCCATAATGACCATGTGAGCTGACTTCTTATACCCCTGTTAAAGATGAGATCAGAGAGATCAAATGCTCTGCCCAAGGCCATACAGCTAATAAATGAAACAAGGGACTAGAACTCATGTCTGACTCCAATACCCTAATTTCTTCCTACTGAAGTCCATTTCTTCCCTTGGCTCATGGATAAACCAATATAGAAACTAACTAGACTCCAAGTTCCTTGAAAGTAGGGACCATAGATAATGTTGTTTAACAGAATCCCAGCTGTGACATTTTTTCATCTAAGTCAAAAATCCAAAATCTTTTTAAGATTTAACATTTTAGTGGAGGTCGTGGGTTATTCATCTTCATGCCGTACTCAGATCCTGGCCCTTAATTATGCTCAGTAATATTTGTTGTACAAATATGTCTAGAACTGTGTTCTCCAATATGGTGAGCACCTGAAGTGTGGCTTGTCTGTATTGCAGTGTGCTGTAAGCATAAAACGCATATTGGGTTTTGAAGACTTACGAAAGATGTATAAAATATTTTAGTAATAACTTTATGTTAATTTCATGTTAACGTGATGATATTTTAATATGCTGAGTAAAATGTAATATATTCTGGAAATTTTATTTGAACTCTTCATTTTTACCTTTTTAATGGGGCTACTGGAACATTTAAAATGGCTATGTGGTTTGCATTATATTTCTATTGAACCTGGTCTATAGGCGTTGTTTTTGAGCCTCAGTTTTCACTCTGAACCCGTGGTACCTTAATACCTACAAGAAAGAAATGAAGATCGGAAGAGTTGTGGAAATGGAGGCTTGACCAGAAGGAAAGGGCTTTATGGAAGCTTTTACAGTAGTTATAGGGGTGTGGTCTCTGTGTGCCTGGAAGTGTGGAAGGATGGGATGTCACCAAGATCTTGTTAAGTCTGATTAGAGTTCCTGCAAGAAAACAGGTCCAGGTGTTGGAATCAAGTAAGAGACCTGCTAATCCTTAGTAATCAACATATCAAGCATTTGCTACCCCTCTACATCCACGTGCATGCTTGTATCTGTGCACACATAGGCAGGGGCGCACGTGCACACACACACACACACACTCTCTCTCTCTCTCTCTTTCTCCCGCCCTCTCCCTCTCTCTCTCCCCCCCTCACCCCCTCCCTCTCCCCCCCCCCCTCTCTCTCTCTCTCTCTCTCACTCTTTCCCTGTTTATATTAAGCGTGAAGCAAGCTTTGCAGGTAGACAGACCAAATTTCAATCTCAGTTCTTCCACTTACTACCTCGTATCACCCCTCTGAGACAGTTGTTCATCTATAAAACCAAAACTCATGATACAATCCTTACAAGGATGGCTGTGGACATTAAACAAAGTATTTGCTCATATATTTTATTATAAACCAGCACAGAGACTTTAGTGGATTTGCCAGCCACTGTCTGAATTTGAATTGTGGTTCTGCTACTTGCAAGCTGCCAGCCTGGACAAAATACTTAATTTCCATGTGGCTTCATTTTCTCACCAATTGAAATGGGAATAAATGTAGTAACCTACCTTCTAGGGTTCTTGTAAGTATGAAATGAGTCAACACATGTAAAGGCTTTAGAATGGTGTCTGGAAGAGATACCGTGCTATGCAAGTGTTAGCTTTTCTTGTATTAGAATTGCCTGGTGACTTTTCTGTCACTCTTTATCTTGCCCCAGTAAGGAAAGAACAATGTCTGAATCCTGTCTGCTAGATTTGTTCACCATGGTAGGGGCATAACAGGTCATGTGTTTATGATGAGAGGGAGGTTGGAAGGAAGGAAGGGAGTGAGAATTTTGCTGAAATGTGTCAAAATGTGGATGTGGCATTGAAGGGGCTGTGGGAAGATTCTAGGTTGGCCTCCTGACACAGGTAGACCCCTCCTTTTTGCTCTGTGACTCCAGACACAGCAGAAAATACAGCAGATGTCTTCTGAACATAAGAGAACTACATTATCAGATGCCTTCATTTTCCCCTTGGCCAAGAATTATATGTAGATGAACAAAAGTCTTCCTTCCTCCCTTTCCCCCTTTTTTTCTTTCTTCTTCTTGTTTTTTTTAACAGTAAAATATTTTAATGACAATTTAAAAAGCCCTGCTGGCTTCTGGGGACCTCTGCTCTTTAGTCATGTCCAGAATCTGCACGAAGCCCCTGCCAACTTCATTTAAAGCACAGCCTTTAAATGGAGAATGGCATCTGGCAGAATCTGAAGTCTCCTGATGTCTCCAGGCCCTGCTTTTAGTTGCTGAGGAGCAGAGAATTGTTCAATAAGGTTTAGGGATAGACCTTGCCTGATGACACACACGTTGGGAGACAAAGATCAGATGTTGCAGTCCTTTATACTTTCCCACTCATTAGAACATACTGTCTCAAGGAAGGATGGATGTGGGAAGGCAGATATTAATATTTCAATTTTATAGAGTCTTAAACTGAGAGGCAATGTCATGAGTAGCTAGAAATCTGAGCTTGGACATTAGGTCCACCTGGTTTCAAAATCCACCTTCACTCATTTTTCTTTTCTGAGCGTCACTTGCCTCATCTGTAAAGTTGGAACAATGACGCTCCTCCTAAAGGTACTATGAGTTTGAAATGAGATGTTGTGTACAAAGCTCCGAATGCCATACTTAGCACCTTGACACTCGAAGGATGATCTGCTTCCAGGGTTCACTCATGAGTGGATTCAAGGAAAGCAATGCGTATAATTCAGAGATCAAATTTGGAGGTGGGTGGACTAGCCTCGAAGCTTAACTCTCCTAGTTGTCAGCTGTGTGACTATGCAAGTAGCTTTGCCTGCCTTTGCATCTTTGCTTTATTATCTAGTTTGTTAATTACACCTCTCTTATGAGTATATTATGATGAGGATTGTCTGCAATCATGTCTACAAATCTTCTAGGTACATAGTAGATTGTGCAAGAATGTTGCTAGAATGAATGAATGTGTAATAACCATATTGCAGAAAAAGTGTCTGCAAGTGGAATTTCTATATACTGAATGCCATTTCAAATACCCTACCTGAGGAAATTACATAATAAATCCTTTTGTGAACTGAATAACATTTCTCTCTAATGTATGTTTTTCTTTTACTCAGTTGGAATTTTTGAATAGGCAATAGGTTTGCATGGTGCTTGATTGAAAAGATGCAAAGAGTTTATAGAGAAAAGTAGCCTCCTTCTGTTCCCATCTTTCAGTTATTTAATTCTCCATCCAGGACAACCACTTTTACCAGATTCTTAAGTGTCTTGCCAGAAAATCTATTACTGTAGATAGATGTCTGGAGCCCCAACAACAAAACAATTTTAAAACTCAAGGTTCTTATTCTCCTGTGCCCATCTATTCACCCCCAACATCCTCAGAGGTTCTCTCTCCTGGTTATTCTCTAGGGCAGATAATTAACCAATCTTTTAATCCCTCTCTTTCTGTATCCTGCCTTTTTTTTTAGCAATTAAAAATGCAGAAAGATAAAAATTAAAAATTACTCATATTTCTCTCTTTGGAATGAATGGCTATTAGTATTGTGGCATAATTCATTTTAGCCTTCTTTCTTTTTCTTTTCTGCTGTCAGTTGCTCACAGCGTATGAAAGCATTGCCCTTTTCCTCCTACAGTCCTCTGAGTTTGTCTCTGAAGCACCCTTAGCACTCATCTCCTTCTCCCATCCTGACTGCACATGCCCTCCTGCAAGCCCTGACCTCCATTCACCTGGGTGGTCACTGAGCCTCCTGGCTGCTTACCCTACCTGGCACCCATCCTGCAGCCTGGGTACCACCAGAGTGTTCTTCATTGTACACACAACAGCTGGCCAATCCACACTTTTGCTGCAGAATCTTCCATGACACTCAAAGTAGAGCCCCTTATCCTCCATTTGGCAACCAAGGCCTCCCCCTGTGAGTCTCCAGTGTGTCTTCCCAGTCATTTCTCCACTTAATGTTACCTCTGATTGCCCACATGGCCCATTCCTGAGAGTGCTCAAGTTGGTACCTCTGCTGGAACTCCATTTTCTATCAGTGCAGCCCCATCCATCCTTCAAGACCTGACTTAAATCTTCACTCCTGCATAAAATCTTCTCAGGCCCTACATGTTGAAATGAATTGCACTCCTCCATATTCCTAGCGTCTCATTGAGTGGTAAACAGAAGGCATGAATTAGGTTTAAGGCTCCTTAGGATTCCATTTGTCCCCCTGATAGCTTATGATCCCCTGCCTGGCAAAGACTGAGTCCTATTTATCTTTGTACCTCCAGCGTCTTGCTCTGAACCTGGCATATAGTAAGTACTCGATTGAAATGTGGTTAAAATTAAGTTGTATAGAGTGTTTTCTTAGAGGCAGGCTTATCACCAAAAGCAACAATAGCTGTCAGTTACTTAAGACATACGAGGGACCAGGTATTTCATATATCATATCTCCTTCAATCTTCGCAGCAATCTCACAAGGTGAATAATTATTATCCCTATTTTAGAAAGACAGAACCCAGGGCTCAGAAAGGTGTGTTTTCCCTTCAAGGTCACACAGCCTAGAAGCTGCTGAGTCATACTTGGACCCAAGATCTGCCTCACTGCAGAGCATGAACTCCTTCCATTCATCACCCCGACTGCTGGGTCGCTTGGGATTTACATAGAGAAGTCCGGGGATGGGGTTGGTTGCTGATCTTTGGGATGGTTGAGGAATCTCACAAAGTTCTAGAGGCCTGTGAGGCTGACTGATAGATTGTGCTTCCTCACAGGGGGAATCAGCTTTGGGAGAGCCAAGGGGACGTCAGGCTCAGAGGCAGACGACGAAACGCAGCTGACGTTCTACACGGAGCAGTACCGTAGTCGCCGCCGCAGCAAAGGTAATGGTGTCCTTGGAATGTTCCAGAATCAGAGTTTGTAGAAGGAAATGCTGGAAATCAGATTTTGTGTTCACTAGCAAATCCTGAATTTTCTCTAATCTGATCCCAATCTGGTTAAAACTGAGCTTGGTATCTGCTGCCTTGGCTATATCGGTGACCTTCGGTATAGCCTTTTCCTGACTTATTCTTTATTTGCTTTCCGTCCTACCTTATTCCTCAAAAAGCACTGTGGATTTTTTTAGTTTATGCAGATTTTTAAAAATTCGAAACAGGAAATGAAATAACTAATCATCTTAAAATGAAAATAAGAATAAGGAAAATTATTCAAACCCAGGTGTACTTGTTGCAGAGTAATCCCTGCCATACTGTTTTGTACTTCTTCGAAGAGGCTGGCAATTTAATTAAATTCCTGGCAGCCAAAGTGTAAACGGAAACATACTCAGAAATAACATGTACAGTGTCAATGGGACAAAATGAAGCATTTGTTCAGGAAATTCTACTTACGAGAACAGAGATAAAGTATAAACTATCCTTGGTATGTATAAACAAGATACTATGTGGCTTTCTAGACAGTTTCTTCAACAGATAAAACTCAGTATTGATTCATAATTATTTCTCACAATGACACTCAGTGTAGGGTGATGGCCAAATGCTGAAGCAGGACTCCACAAAAGTCCAAAACCTGTGGCTAAGATCCATCATTCTCTGATGATTCAATGTGCTCTGAAGGGAAAACATAGCATATGTCAGGCAATTCCCTGCGAATGTACTTCCTCGTCTCGGATTCTCCACAAGGATGGGAAAGCAGCCAGTTTGAGACTGCATTCTTGGAAGAGACCCTCCTGGGGTACAAACATGGATTCCATGCCAGTGACGAAGGACGGATCCATGCATGGGCTCTGACCGTCCACTGAAAAGAAGGTCCTGTGACAAACACGTCCGGGGCATGTGGCAGGGTGCCTGGCCCTCCTCTCCTACCTCCTCAAAGAAGTGGGCTGAGGAAGGAGCTGGGGCAGGGAGAAGGAGGAGGAGGAAGCTTTCTCACAAAGCATTCTGCATGCATTCTATTCATGCATAGTGGACATTGCAAGAGCACGGATCCCCATAGCTTCTCTATGCTGCTTTTGCTCTTAGGCAAGTTATTTCCCTTCTGTATGCCTCAGTTTTCTCATCTGCAAGCTGGACCTTGTAGCTGCCTCATGGGGTTGTGGATGAAATTTGGTTAAGTTATGTAAAAACTTTATCATGGTGCCTTGTGCATGCTAAGAGCAAGGTGAGGCAGACATTATTAATATCAGTTCAGTTCTCATTGTTGTTTTTCCTATGTCCTCACCTCTGGCATCTTTCACTGAAAAGCCCCATGTTGGAGGAGTGTTTCCATTGACACATTACATGGGTAGGGTTTGCAGCCTCTGCAGCCATTGGAATAATGGGATCTGCCTCTCATTCCCTCACACTCCAGCTTTCTCCACTTGATCTTAGCCAGAAAACCAAGAAGCAATCCTCAGCTTCCTGGAATCTGCACCGGGGATTTAGAAGTTGACGACTGATGATTCTTGACTGGTCTTCTCCCTTCCACAATCCAAAAGGGCTGGAGAAGTCAATGGGTCCCCTCAGCAGGACTAGGCTATTTATAGCTAATTGGAAAAACATCCGTCACTGAGCATGCCCCCCATAAATTGGAGTTCAACTTAGAAAAGCTAAAGCAAGCTACAGGCCTGGAGATGAATGGTTTAACCCAGCACCTCCATAGGCTCCAGAAGGTGGGGCTGTGTTTTCAGTGTAATGAGAACAGGGCTGTAATGCCACCCCCCTTTCTTCCCTGGCCCTATTGCCTGCTGGTTGTCAGAGTCACTTATTTCATCTCTCTCTTCCATGTATTTTCCACCAGTAGCATGTCCTTCTGCCTCCACCTCTAGTTTCCATATCTTTCTTTTCCTCCTCAGTATCTTGGGTTTATCTGCTTACTTTTTGTTTAACTTCCATTTATTCTTTTTTTATTTTTCTCTTCTGCTCTTCTTCCGTTCTTTCTTCTGTCCATTATCACTGCCTCCTTCTCCACATGCTTCTGTCTTTTGTGTTCTGTTCTCTCTCTTCTCCTTTTTTCTTTATTTTCTTATCTTCCCTCTTTTTCACCACACTCTGCTTGTTCTCCACTAGTCCTTTCTTTCTCTCTCCTTCCCTCTCTTCATTCTTTTCTCCTCCCTCCCTCCCCCACCCTCCCTCCCTCACTTCCTCCCTTCCTCCCTTCCTCCCTCCCTCCCACCTTCCCTCCCTCCCTCCCTCCCACCTTCCCTCCCTCTCTTCCTCTTTTCTTTCTTTCTTCCTTTCATACATACCACAAATATTTCCTCTGCACCAGCTACATGCCTGCCATTCTTCTAGGTATTAGAGACACAAACCCAGCAACAATTTAAAATTCCTGGTCTTGCAGGGTGTGTATTATATCAACATACAAATATATTAGATGGTGATAAATGCTAAGGGAAAAAGGCACAACAAGAAAAGGAACCGAGAGAATATGGAAGGAATCGAATGCTTAGATTCAGTGAGCATAAATTACCCTACCCTTTTTGCAAAATCACAGGGAGAGCATTCTTAATACTGTGTTTGATGTTGTGAAGGTTGTTGCTGGTGCTGCCGCAGCTGCTATAATTTTTTGTTGTTGAATGCAGAGAGTGAATTTGGTTCTGCAATGTCTTTGTTCTAGTCAAATGACCTTAGAACCCAGTATCTCGGTCTGCAAGTACCACAGTCCTTCATGAAAGGCCTGTGACCCGTTTTTTGCTCTTTCATATACTTTGGGCGGGAGTGAGGGCGCCTTCAGCAGTCACTGACTTAGTGGGGAAACTGCACAGGACAGAGATGAGCCAAGGGAGGTCAAGGAGCCCTTGGTGGTATGAGAGCAACAGAACATAGTTCTAAGAGCATGGATTCTGGTGGTGGGTTATGTGGGTTCAAATACCAGCCCCACCACTTACTGGCAGTGCCATATTAATCATGAACTTAACATCTCTGTGCATCAATTCTCTGAGTTGTAAAATGAGTGTATTAAGATTAAAGCATAGTGAGTTATTCTAAAGATTAAAATTACTTTATATCTGTGAAGCATTCTGGTAGAGGGAGGGAGGGAGAAAACAAGTTGTGGCAGAGCGACATTGCTGAGAAGGACCACTGGGTTTACTTTAGGGACAGGAAGGGAGTCTCTGATCGGCTACCAACTTGCTGTGTGACCTTAGTAAAGTCGTTTTTATTATCCAGGTCTCTGTTTTTTAATTTGAAACATGGGAGAGTGGACAGGTGGGAGCCAATCCGCTTTGAGCTCTGAGATCTCTTACTTGTTTGTGAATGACACATGGTACGTATTTGTGAGAATCTCCTGTTCTTATGATGTACCTGGCTTCCAGCTTCAGCTTCCTTTATACTCTATTTGCCTCCCCCATGCCCAGTGCCACTCCCCTTTTCTGTTTTTCTCCTTTGAGGTCTACCGTGACACTAGAATGGTTCTGTTGTCCCCTTTGACTGTGCTGATGGGTTCTTTCTTCCCTTGCACCCCCAGGCCTGCCTGGACCAACATCCCAGACCTCTCCTGTTCCTCTGCCATCATCATTTCAGCTCCTCTTTAGCAAAGGCAGTGACTCAGCAGTTCTGTGTGGTCCATCCAGGGGTGTGTGAGGCAGCCCATCTGTGACACAAAAATGATGATGAAGTACATGGAGGTCAGGGAAGAAAGAGATAAAAGTAACAGGAAGGGCAGTTTTTTGTGCTAGTTGAGAATGGCCATCTAATAGCATTTGGGACTCCATATGAATTCACTGTAACCCTTTCAGGTCTATCTGAAAAATAGGAGCTGAGCTGTGTTTCCCAAATCTAGCGGCACGTGGGCTTTGATAAAGGCATTCAACTTTACCATCTTTGAAATACTCAGAAGGAAGTTGAGGCTTTGGGGCCATCTGTGTGTGGCAGGAACAGTGATTGTCAGTCCTGGCTTTGCCACCACATTTCTGTTTGACCCTGGGCAAGTCACTGCTGGTCTCCGAGTCTCACTTCTGCAATCTCTAAGTAGAGATTTCAGAGGAGTGCTCAGAAGCAACTTGATCAGCACTGGTGAAGTTATTCTTGGGGTCCTGTACTGTAGTTCAGACTATTTCAGATATTAGAAGATTTTGGAAGACAAAGTTACTGAACTGAGCATTTCAGATTATCCCAGCTTTGGGAGAATAAAGACATGATGAACAGCAGCTAAATATGGGAGGGCTTCCTGAAAGAGCTGAGGCTGGAAAGTTGCCTGGGTCTCAGACATGGCTCTGCCTCTTTTCATCCATGGGACATGAACCAGTATTCTCAAATTCCCATCTTTAAAATGGAGTCACAACATCTCCCTCACAGGGTCATCATGAAGATTAAATAAAATAATGAGTGTCTTCTTCATAACTTCAACTTCTGCCAACAAGTTCTCCCCTTCTCCACTGCTGCGATCCTAGTCCCTGCCACCTGCATCCTTTGCTTTCAAACTGCTAAAAAGTCCCTTCTAATGGTCTCCCTTGCTGTGCTCCAGCTCACTCTCATCCTAGTAGCCAGAGTAATCATCTTTACAAATGTAAATAGGGATCCTGTAGCTTCTCCCCGTAGAAGCATTCAGTGCTTTCCTTTTGCTTTCAGGATGAAATGGAAACTCCCTGCCACACCTGCTATCCTGAGTGGCCTTGCCCTACCTCTCTCCCCTGGGTTCTGTCTGCTCCTTCCCCTGCCCCCTCCCCCACCCTCCCCACCGAGCCTTTTCCCCCGGCTCTCCTGCATCTGTCCTGCCATGGCCATCACAGCATTTTTCTCCTGGCATGCTGTTCCCTGCCTTTTGACTTGTTCACCCCCCACTCACCTGAGATCTCCACTTAAATGGCATATTTTCTGCAAAGCTGTCCGTACCTGAGTTAATTTCCCTGTCTTATTCTGTACCAGATGCTGTGATGTACCCCTTTTGTAGACTTGGTCACCACTATAATTTTACATTTACTGATATGCTTCCCGGGTACTGTTTGTGTCCTCCACTGAACTGGAAACTTCATGAGGATAGACACATTGTCATTTTGTCCAGTTTCATCCTCAGCACCAAGCACAGGGATGAGCCCATAGCAGGTGCTGGGTGAATATTTTGAATGAATGATGAATGAGTGGGTGAAAGAAACACCTGCACAATGTCTGGCTTATAGGTGTTCAGGATGGAGGCTGCCTTTCTGTCTGCCCCTCCTGTTTTCTCTCATTTTATACCTGCTTGCTGGAAAAGGTCATGCTCTATGCTCTCTTCCTCCCTTCTTTTTCCTGCTCTTGGTAAGCAGAGCTGGGGCCTTACTGTTAGATATAGTGAACCCCATTTCTCTTCAAAGATTCAGTATGTCAGTATGTTCAGCTGTCTTATTCTTTAATTCTCTATTTTTGAAGTTTAACTTCCTTGTAGTTTCAGTGGACAACCTTTTCCACCAGTTCTAATCAGTAGTTCACATCTGTTCCCCCGGCCCCCTGCCCCGTCCTGACTCATCCCGGTCACCTTCTGTGGTCACCTGCTTTGACCCCAGCTTACGTGCTCTAACCTGCCTGTAACCGTCCTTCCCACCCTGCCAAACTACCCACCCTGCCACTCTGGCTTGTACCTCTGCTGCCTTTAAGATAGCCAGTCAGAATTAGACTAGACTGTGTGGTCTAACCCTAGCCAATAGGAGAATGACACAGCAGTAGGGGTGACCTCTGTCAGGCATAAGTACCCCTTCCCCTCCCCTCCTTGTCCAGGTATGCCCTCACCATTATTCCGTCTGTGAGCCACACCCTTCTATAGAAGTAAATTGCCTTGCTGAAGAAATTTATGTTCAAGTGCTACTTCTTTTGTGGCCTCGAAAATTCTGCTTATAACATTACCTCTCCCTGTTTTTCCACTTCAAGGCATCAGGAAGGCCATGCCCAGCAGTGGCAAGAGGGCTTGAGCATTGGTGGTGAAAAACACACTCTGCCTGGGTTCTTGGAGTGCGATTGTCATATGTGCCATCTGGGAATGATGTAAACAGGCCAGACTGCATGGCAGAAATATTACCCTGGGGGCTGGTTGTGGGGAGCAGGACATGGAGAAGAAGGAGAGAACAAGCATCTAATAAGTGTTTGTATGTAGATCTCTCTCAGCATATCCCATGAGAAAAATAGAACTGGCGTTAGACTCAGCCAGAGCTGGCTGTGAGTCCTGACCTCACCTTATCATCTTCCATGTGGCTCTGGATGGATTTTAACCTCTGGGTGCTTCCCTTTGCATAAAATAGAGCTGTTGACACCTGCCTCACAGAGTAAGCACAGAGTGAAAGGTGCTAGGTCTTACTCAAAGATGCTCAAGAAATATTTTTTCTTTCTTCTCATATTTTCTTTCCCTTCAGAACATTCTGAGCTCCAAACTAAATCAGCCGAAATCCCATTTTCAGCAATAGGATCCCTTATGAAAGAGATTTGCTGTGTAGTCTGGAAGTACTTTTGTCTTTCCTAAGCCTTAAGCTCTTTGTAAGGAGAATGGGACTATTTTGGAGGGGTGTCTGGTATAGCCAGGTAGAACCTTATCCCAAAGCACAGAACTATAGCCATCAATATGAATAATGGACGGAAGTAGAAAAGAGGAGATGGATGGAGAAACAGAGTCGGAGAGAACAAGATATATGTGTCTGGTGGGATTTCCTAAATAAGGGATCAGCAGTGTTCTTCTGTAAGTGGACAGTTAGTAAACATTTTCAGCTTTGCCGGCCTTCCAGTCCCTGTGGACCTACTCAAGTTTGTTGTTGGACCATGAAACCTGCCATAGGCAATACATAGATGAATGGACATAAATATATTCTAATAAACATTATTTTTAAAAACAGGTGCTAGTTCAGATTTCACCCATGAACCTTAGCTGACTCCTGGAAGCACTGCTAATCAGAATAAATGTGTGTATAGCTGAAGGCCCAGATGAGAAGTGGAGGTGGTTTGCCTATCCCTGGGCACTATGCTGAGCAGGAAGCAGAACAGTTATAGCCGCTGGACCATTTCAGCAGTGCAAGCACCCAGCATGAGCTTCCCAGCCCAGCTCTGTGCTGTATGGATTTGGGTGCACCTCTCTCCCTCTCTGGACCTCACTTTTCTCATTTCCAGGTTGCACAGCCGGTTATAGAAATCCAGGTTTTCTGATTCTCAATCTCATGTACTTTCCTCTAAGCTTTGCTGCTTAGTTCTCCAGCAGAAAGAACCAGAGCACGAATGCTACTGGTTGGCTTATTTGTTTAAGTTGCTTGTTTTAACTTGGCAATTTCTAAGCTGGGAGTTTCTGTAAATAAGAACCACTGAATCCATAAGCAAAACTTTGTGCTAAGATATATGGATATGTTACTTTTCTTTATTATTCTCTACCCCTCCCCACTTCACACACACAAACAGTTTAATCCTGTTTTCGAGGAAAAGAATAGGTGAGGAAAAGTTCAAGCCTTATCTGCAGAGGAGGCCTTTGGGAACTGAAGCCTTCTGTTATGAAATATAAGCTGTGAGTCCAGAAATGGATCAGAGTCTCCAGGAAATGAAAATGGGATGGAGTGAAAGCTGAGCATCTGCAGAATGGTACCTGCCAAGGTGTGAGGGCGGATAGTACATGGTACACTGGGGAAGAGGGTGGAGGAGAGATGCCAGAACTGAGTAGAACCCAAGTTCATGTGCAGGAATGATGGAAAATGAGACTAAAGAAAGAGGCAGCTGCTGTGCCTTGACCACTGATAAAGGGCTTACCTCATCCTTTATCCATCACTTCTCATCAAACAACAAGGTTCTTTTTAGCTGGAAGGGAAATCCATTCAATCTTCTATTTTATGCTCATAGAAACCAAGGCTCAGAGAAAGGAGGCATTTTCCTCAAGGTTAAAAATGTCATCTCCTCAAATGAAAAATCAAATGGGGCAAAATGTTAACAACAGGTGAAGCTAGGCCAAAGATAGATGGGCATTCTTTTGTACTCTTCTTATCTTTGCAACTTTGTCATGTTGAAATTATTTCCAGTAATACACCCAGAAAATAGTAGAGCTTCTATGTTGAACATAGGCATTGGAATCAGTAGACATGGGTTTAAATCTTTGCTCTGCCATTTCCTAGCATTGCAGAACCTAAGGCAAGACACGTTTGTTCTCTGACCTCAGTTTCTCTTGGGTAAAGGAGGATGAGTATAGTAGTTGTCCTTCTGTTCTCCCTTGGGCTTGTTATGAGGTTTAAATGAGATAACGTAAGCAGAGGAAATGCTTAGCCCAGTGCGCCCACCATGTGATTATCTTATTGCTAGCCAGTTACACACAGCACACCATTGCCTGAGCCACACAGGCTCTAGGGCCTGTTTCTAATGTACTGGCTTGCTAAGTGATCTTCCTTCTAGAAAAACAACAGTGGCCAGGCACAGTGGCTAACTCCTGTAATCTCAGTACTTTGGGACACCAAAGATCGCTAGAGCCCAGGAGTTCCAGACCAGCCTGGGCAACATGATGAAACCCCATTTCTACAAAAAAGAAAAATTAGCCAGATGTAGTGGCAAGTACCTTTAATCCCAGCTACTTAGGAGGCTGTGGCTGGAGGATTGCTTGAGCTCCAGAGGTCGAGGCTGCAGTGAGCTGTGATTGTACCACTGCACTGCAGACTGGGCATCAGAGTGAGACCCTGTCTCAAAAAAAAAAAAAAAAAAAGAAAGAAAGAAAGAAAGAAAAGAAAAGGAAAAAAATAAACATTTGTGTTGAAAATGTGACTGTTGTAGGCCAAGCCTCTTGGAGACATTGTGATGCAGATTTTCACTTCACCATCCTCTGCTTCTTGCCTAAAGGTAGCCTTGTTTCCGGGCAGATCTACTGGCTACCCTCTGCCAGCCTGCAGAGCACACCCCTAGGACCTGCTACTCAGAACAGAGTAAACACTGAAGACAGATCCGTCAGCATTCTATCAGCCTCTAAAGCCCTGTAGCCAGAGTAACCTGGAAGAGAGGGCTAGGCTTTAAGGAGAGGAAATGGTCTCAGAAATATGGGGCAGGTTGGCCTGCTACTCCCTCCATGCAGGGATTCCCACTGAGGACAATATGACTAGAGGCTCAAGAAAAAGGGTTAGCTTGAGGACCCACAGGTGAATGCATCAGCACTCTCAGGGGGTGAATTTATCTGGTTATTACAGGGCCTGGACATGGATATAGAGAAAGCTGCGGGAAGTTAAGACAGGGTGGGAAGCCAGGGGAAAGAGTGCTAGGTGAGGGACAGGAAGAGGAAGAGCGAAGCAAGAGAATGTCATGAATGTTGTGAAAGAGAATGTCATGAAATCACTGGAAGTCCTGTGACATGGGTTTTAATCCTAGATGTACTCTTGTTTGGTTAAGAGGCTTTGAACAAGGCTTTGGGCCTCCGTTGCCTATCTGTCAACCAGCAAGATAGAACTTGACACTCTCTGAGTTCACAATAAAACCATTCTAGGGTCCATAACAGAAATGGGTTCAATAAGAAATGAGAGGGAAAAAACAGAAGAAACAGTATTAGTTTTATTGAATTATCTCTATGCTGGTCTGTGCTCTCTAAATGTATCATTTCATATTATTCTAAACAATATCAGGAGAAGGGATTATTTTTTCCTCTCCATTTTATAGATGAAGAAACTAAGAATTGAGAGGGCTCACTTTCCTAAGGCTGCCATGAGTTAAGACAAGCTTGAATTTGTATTTAAGCTATTTGATTTCAAAATCTAGTCAGGCCATTATAAGGATAAATGAGATAAATCCTGTAAAGTGCGTACAACAGTGCCTGACAAGATATGTACTCAATAAGAAATAGGAAGAGGATACCCATATCTGTGTCTGACACAGGAAGCCTGATCATATCCCTGAGAACTTCCTGGTGTCAGCTCTGTAACCCCTGCAATGGTGAGGAAAGGTAGCCTGGGAGGGGCTGGGACCAGAAATAGTGGTGGTCAGAACCAGCTCAGGCCCTGAGAAGTTAGTTCAGTATGGAGGACAAAAAGCAGCATCCATGGGACCAGCCCTCCCCGGGAACCACTAACAGTGGGGACCTGGTATTTGGTCAGGTAGGAAAACGTATGACAAGGAGGAATTGCAGTGCTGTGCAGAGGCCAGCCCATTCCAGTTTGTTGAGAGCCTATTGTGCTCATCTCATCCCAACTCTGCTGTGAGTGAGGCCACTTTGGGAGCTTGTAATCAGCCATGGGAGAAAGATTCATACTATGGAAACTGGAAAATACTTAAAATGGAAGCTGCCTGCTCTTGCTCAGAGAGCCCATTGTTAAACAATTACCAGCACACCACTGGGGAGAACTGTCAGTAAGAAGTAAGAACTTAGCCACAGGCTAGGATTCAAAGACCATTTTCTAGAAATAGTCTAAGCGATCTGGTATCTTCCCCGAGGATGATGCACTAGATGGTGAAGGGTTATGGAGGGTGGGGAGGGCAGGCACAGAGCAAACTACAACATCCGAGGCCCAAAGAAGAGGATTCCTTTTCAGAAACAGAAGACAGTAAGGTCAGCTGGAGAAGCTGAATATTTAGGGCCTGAATAGGAGGCTGGGCACTCTGCTGCTTCCTACTTGAGAGAATGATGAGTTCTAGAACCGAGATCAGGGCAAAACCAATGGTAGGGCAGGTGTTCTCAGCTGTGTGGGAAGAAGAGCTGTCAGGGCTGGGTAGTTCTTTAGCCTAAATGAATCTCAGAATCAGTTTTAAAAATGCCAATTCTAAGAATCAACTTCCTCCCCATTTCAAGGAACTGTCTGGCCAAAACTCTGGTTAGAAGTATAATATCCTTTCCAGATTCGAATTATTAAATATCAGCCAGCATTAAGAACCACCACTCTGGAGCTTCCTTGATATATATGAGCCAACAGCACATTTCAGTTCCCATCCTGGCTTTGGGTCCCTATGGAGTGTATCCCCCCATTTCCTAAGGCTGGAACTTGGATAACAAAGATAAGGGGAATAACTACTTAGAACAACCATGTACTGAGTGTCACTTTTGTGTCAGGTCTATTGCACGTTCACTAATCTTCCTAGCAATCAGTTGTTGTCCTTGTCTCTATCTGAAAGAACAAAACTGAAACTAAGCAGAGAAGCTTCTTCAAGATAATGGAACCAATAAGTTGCATAGCTGCGGCTTGAATTGGGTTTTGGTTGACTCCAAAGACTGTTCGTGGTCACAATCCCCCAGAACTGTCCCCTAGGAGAACCTTGTAGATTTTTTGCCCCTTTATTCTTATCACAACTCTTGCTCAAATGTTTAGCTGTTTGTGATTTGTGGGAGTGAACACCTTCCTCCAGAAGGTTCTAGTAGTTCATACAGGCTTTCTGGAGAGATTCTAGTTTTTCTCATGGACAGAGAAACTAGGAGTTAAAATGCAGTAAAATACAGAAGCCTAGCTTTGATCTACGTCTGCATTTGGCCCTATTTAATGAGACATTAGAGAAGAGAAAATTATGTATTCAGAAATTGTTATGGGCTTAAAAAGCTCCTATCTGTCTCTCTTCTCTCCCTTCCTTCAAACCTCAAAGAAAATAGACATTGGGTTTTTTTTTTTTTTCTTAAAGATCCCTTCTGAACTACTTCTGCCCAAACCCACAGAAACATCAAGCAGTCTTGGCAAATGAGGATTCCTTGAATGCAGAAAGAAAGCCAGCTAACTACAAAAACTCCCTCCCCCAGCCCATGACGGTCCCTGAAATACTGTTTAAATTGTTCTCTGTACTCCTCTTCCTGTGCAATGCCAGCCAGCTCAGCACCTGACAGCCTGCCATCGAAGGGAGGGAGACGGCTGTCAGGAATCAAATGGGAGACCAAAGGCGATAAAGCAAACATGTCGTTTTAGTTGCTTACACTAGCGAGAAGGAATAATCAGTCTCTCTCACTTTCTTGTTTTCCAACTAGGCTCAGCAGGATTCCCCCACCCGCCTTTCCTTAGAATGAGAGACTGTGACTCTTCGCTTCCCGCCCCAAGCGAGAACACTGTCATCCCCTTTCTTCCCAATCCTGTGAGATGGCCAGGTTCTCTTACTCCTGAAAAACTCTTTTCCAGATAAACAGGCCACACCACTGTTCATGGGCACCCGCTGTATGTCACCAGCTGTGTGAGATGCTCGCATGCATGACCTTATTTAACCCTGACTTTCAGTTTGGAAGATTTTGGGCAAGTGAATGTCTGTTCCCAGGCCTGGATTTCCTCCTCTCAAAAATGGAAATGATAATCTTATCTCACAGGGTTTTTGTGGTGGTTAAATAGTGTCATGTGTTATTAGAATATAAGGTATGTGAAGGAAGACAGTGAGAAAAAGTCTGGGAAGGATAAATTCAGCTAGATTGAGAAAGGCTTTGAATGCCAAGTTTATTCATTTTTTCATTTGCATAATCAACTAATGTTTGCTAAATATCTAATTCTGCTGAGACTCTTTGCTAAAGTCCAGGAACATGGTGGGAAATAGACCAATAGGGTGGCTTTCCTTATGTAATTTCTAGTTATGCCAGAGGAAAAAGGGAAGGGAGAGTGTATTTCACAAATAGACACACGAATGAATATATTATTCCAAACTGTGAGGACTGCCTCTGATGAAAAGAGGAACTAATGTAATCAGGAGACTCATGAACTATAGCTTTGAAAAGCTGATACTACAGCTTATATCTGAAAGATGGATGGGAGATGGCCAAGTTCTAAAAAATGGCATGGGCTGGGCCCAGTGGCCCGGTGGCTCATGCCTGTAATCCCAATACTTTGGGAGACCAAGGCGGGCAGATCATGAGGTCAAGAGATAGAGACCATCCTGGCCAACATAGTAAAACTCCATCTCTACAAAAAATACAAAACTTATTTGGGTGTGATGCACACCTGTGGTCCCAGCTACTCAGGAGGCTAAGACAGGAGAATTGCTTGAGCCCAGAGGCGGAAGTTGCAGTGAGCTGAGATTGCACCACTGCACTCCAGTCTGGCAACAGAACAAGACTCTATCTCAAAAAAAGAAAAAAAAAAAGGCATGTCCCTGTGAGCAGAAAAAAGCTTGCACTTGAACCTCCCATGAAATGGCAAGTCTAGGAAGGGTGTTTTTTATTTTGTTTTGTTTTATTGAGACAGTCTCACTCTGTCACCCAGGCTAGAGGGCAGTGGCACAGTCTCAGCTCACTGCAACCTCTGCCTCCCAGGTTCAAGCGATTCTCGTGCCTCAGCCTCTCTAGTAGCTGGGACCGCAGGCGTGCACCACCATGCCCAGCCAATTTTTTATATTTTTAGTAGAGAAGGTGTTTCACCATGTTGGCCAGGCTTGTCTTGAATTCCTGACCTCAGGTGATCTGCCCACCTCTGCCAGGAAGGGATCTATTGTTGAAGGAAGGGATCTATTACTTCATTTCTGTTTTAGGAAGATTACTCTTTCTACCCAAGTGGAAGAACTGGAAGAAAGAGAGACTGAAGGCAGGGAGGCTAGTTAGGAGGCTATTGGGGTAGAATGGGGACACTCTGGGTGGGCATGGGAGGGTTTGGATATCAGGAACATGTTAAAAATACAGTTAGAGGAACCCAATGACAGACTGGCTCCAAGAAGGTGAGCCACTGAAGCTGACTGGAAATGAACACTGGTTTCCAGCATAGGAGCTGGGAGAATCACATAGCCAGGCAAGCAGGGAGGAGTAGGTGCTCAGGAGAGAAAGAGATGAGCTGGATTTTGGAGCTGCTGCCTTGAGGTGCCTGTGAGCCATTCAGATGGTGACATTTGCCAACCAGATCTGAGCTCAGCAGTGTCCCAGTTGAGGGAAGAGTGTGGGAGTCAGCACTCTGTGGTCGTATATTAGTTTCCTATGAGTAACCAGTTGATACAAACATAGCAGTGTCAAACAACATGCATGTATTAACTCCCAGTTTTGTAGGTCAAAGTCCAGTCATGGCATAACTGGGTTCTTTACTCAGGTTCATGTAAGCGGCTAAAACCAAGGGGCGAGTGGACTGCCATTGCAGCTGACATGCAGGGTTCTCTTCCAAGCTTATGTGGTTGTTGGTAGAATTCATTTCCTTATAGCTGTATGAGTGATGCGCCTGTTTTCCTGCCAGCTGTCAGCAGGGACCAGTCTCAGATCTTAGAGGCCACTCTGAAGCCCTTGCCACATGCCTCCCCTGTAGGTGGTTCACAACATGCTTATTCAAGGCCAGCAGGAGATCATCACACTTGGACTCTCTTCCTTCAAGGCCCTAGTCTCTTTTAAGGGCTCACTTGATTCAGCCAGGCCTACCCAAGATGAACTTCTTTTTGTTGAACTCAAAGTCAACTGATTGGAGACCTTTAGTACATTTGCAAAATCCTTTCACCCTTGTCATAGAATGTAACCTAATTATGGAGTGATATCCTATCACAGTCACAGTGGCACCCACGTTAAGGGAAATATACAGAGAGTGTGCAGGGGGTGGGTATGTTGGAGGCTATTTTAAAATTCCGCCTCCTACATGGTGGTAAATAAAGGCATGAGAGTAGGAAACTATTGTAGGAGAGGGTGTAGACTGGAAAGTGAAAGGGCTTAGGGTATGTTTCTTATTCATGGATTCTGGGTAGGAAATGTCCTTCCCTCAACATCTTTGGTGCAAATAAAACTAGTGCTCCATGTGAAGAAAACAGATGCCACCACCCAGGGGCATTTGTCATGAGAACAGCTGAGAGACTGCAGAGCAAGTGGATTCCGGGGAGATTTGTAACTAACAGTGCAAGGCACTCAGCATGTATAACAATGTGCAGTACCCCAAGTCACTCAGTCAAACCCATTCTGTGTTAAACTGGCAAAGGGCTTTTCTTCCACTGTTCCCACTGGGCAGATTTGCCATCTGCCTCTTCTAATTGGAGTAGACTTTAGAAAAAGTGGCCTCAACCCTGATTCGGGAGCTAAAATGCTGGAGAACCTTGGGCAAGTCCCCTTGGCTCTCTTTCTATTAAACTTGAGTGTGATGTTTGAATATATTGCCTCAGAGGCCTCTTACAGCTCTGAAATTGTATGCATGTGTTCGTTTAACACACATTGTAGATTCTAGGAACGGTGTGGTTCTCTGGGGTGTCAGGGGTTAGCAAGATGTGGCTCCAGCCCTTAGGAAGCTCCTTCCTGGGTTTCTGTCTGTGGAAGAAGTCAAGACCACTGACTCCTAAGCTCATCTCTCTGCTCTAAGGGCATCTGTGGACCTGAGTGTTTCAAGCTTATTGGTGGTGGTATGCTCATTGTTTTAACATTTTCTTCAACCAATGTAAAGTAATGTAATAATTACAGTAAAGCAACATAGAAAAATAGAAACGAATGAAAACCTTCTAGATCTAAAGAGCTCATTTCGTTTCTTCCCCATCCTCATTTCCTGCACACTGTTTCTTATCCTTGTACCCATAATCTTCACACACATTTGCACTGGTGTTTTTTTCACTAGGTATTATACTACCATGTTTTTTCTGTGACACTGTGCATTTTTCTTGAAGCTCAAAACCTAAATATAGTCATTTTAGCATAATCTCTAATACAGAAAAATTAGAATGAACCCAAATGTCCAACAATAGGAGGATGACTAAGTAAGTGATGATGGACCCACTTGAGAGAATATTATATAGCCAGGTAAGTGTGAATGAAGCATGAGTTTTTGAAGAAGGGCAGAATCTACAAACCACAATAATTTAAGGACAAATGAATGAACTCATTTAAAAAGAAATATATAGCTGAATCACAATGTTAAATATTATACATGTATTTACCCTTCTGTTTATTATTTATCCTCTGCCTGTTCCTGAAAGGGATGTGAGGTGGGTGGATTTGCTGGAGGTAGTTTAATGTGCAGTGTTTATTTGTGGTCTTCGGAGTCAGACACACAGTTATGTGTCCTGGGCCGTGTGAACTCTAGGAGGTCACTCTAACGAACCCACAATTTTCTCAGTGCTGTAATAGCCATTCTTGTAGTTCCTTCTTCTAGGAGTGGTTTCGAGACTGTAATAATACAAGTAACAAACTTAGCACAGGTCCTGGAGAAGATGGTAAATGATGAACAAATGGTAGCCTTGGTTCCAACCACTTTAGCTTACACACGAGCAGGCTGTGTTTCTGTAACTAGGGCAGCTGATCTCAATTGTCTATTATAACATTAGATTGATTCGAAATCTTGAAAAACATTGTTCATCTCACTTTTTGTTTATTCAAGCCATTGTGTATCTGGTCTTGGAATCCTTGGCAGTATGAATATATCTTACCTTTACTTAATTGTGAAAAACATAGAAGAAAGAGAAAAAAAAATTAAAAGTAAATATCCAGCTGGAAAGGGTTCGGTACCATGAGAACGATGTCCTTTTTCTCTGTCCTTGAAGCATGATGTTGTGAGTAAAGGACTCTTTCCCCTTGTATCATGGTTCCCAACCCTATCTGCATAGTAAACACACTTAGGTTTAAATGACAAATACCTAACTTTGGACCTCTGTCCAGAGTTTGATTTAGTAGGCTTGGGTAGAGCCTGGGCATGCTGGTTCCTCCCTGCCTCCCTCCCTCCCTTCCTCCCTCCCTCTCTTCCTCCCTCCCTCTCTTCCTCCCTCTCTTCCTCTCTCTCTCTCTCTCTCTCTCTGCCTCTCTCCTCTCTCTCCTCTGTCTTTCTTCTTTTCTTCTTCTTATTCTCTCTCTTGAGACAGGGTCCCACTCTGTCACCCAGGCTGGAGTGCAGTGGTACCATCATCACAGCTCATGCCAGCCTTGACCTGCCAGTTTCAGGCAATCCTCCTTCCTCAGTCCTTCAGGTAGCTGGGACCACAGTCACGCACCACCACACCCAGCTAATTGTTTAAAATTATTTTTAGAGGCAAGTTCTCACTATGTCGCCCAGGCTGGTCTCAAACACCTGGAATTCAGTGAACCTCCCACCATGGCCTCCGGATGTGCTGGGATTACAGGTGTAAGCAGCTGCACCCACCCTTCTTTTTAAAAGCTCTCCGGGAGCAGCCATAGCTGAGAATCATTGCCTTAAGGAACTAAGGCATAGATCAGTAAGACTATCGGTCTCTTCTCTCCAGGCATTTTCAAACTATAGAGGGCACAATAAATAATAGAGAATGTCAAATCAATTAAATTCTTTGGCCTCAGTTTCTATCTGGTTAAATAGACTATAATTCTGTAATGTCTTTCCTGATTCTTCAATTCACAGCTTCTAATAACAAGGTACTTTTTGTTTTTATTTTTTAACAAAAGTAAGATAATGCAGTGTGAGTCATGTGTCCATGGCTGAAGTGCTTTGGAGTAAGGGCTTTGAGAAGCAGAAAGACCATAAATCAAAGATGGAGATTTTCTCTTCAGTGGAGAAAAATATACATACAGACGCCTGATGAAATAATGATGGAAATCTGGAAACAAGGAGAAAACATAATAGGTGCTCAAAAAATGATGACTTTTTCAATTTTCTTCCTCTTTTTGGACCTCAGTTTCCTAATATAGAAAGTGTAATGTTGTGCCATGTGACTTATAAAGGCTTTTCTAGCTCTGATGTTCTACAGGATATTTTTAGCTGGAAACAAGAAGACTTGGGTGTGCTGAGAAACAATATAATTTCTATATGCTAATCTAAGGGAAGAGCTCACGTAGGAAGGAGGGTACACATTTACTCTTTACAGAAGTCAAGATTGCAGGGCTGGGCTAACCTAGGATGGAGCTTGAAGGATGCATATTACCTATCAGCATAAGCAAGACAATTCTGAGAGTCAGAGTTCTTGTCTGCTTCCATAGTGAGTGAGTTCCCCATCATTCGATGAATGCAGCAGAATTTGAGCAATAACCTGGGAAGGATTTTCTGAAAGTATTTCAAACACTGGAGGAAGGGCCAGGGTAGTTTTTTTTTTTTAAGGTCCTTAGCAGCCTCAAGAATATGGTGGCATTATTCTTAGGAATATATATACATATACATACACACACACACACACACACACACACACACACACATATATATATATATATATTTTTTTTAACAGAGTGTCGCTCTGTTACCCAGGCTTGAGTGCAGTGGCACTCAGTTCAGTGCAGCCTCCACCTGCCAGGTTCAAGCGATTCTACCACCTCAGCCTCCCAAGTAGCTGGAATTACAGTTACCTGCCACCATGCCTTGCCAATTTTTCTTTTTAAGTAGAGATGGGGTTTTGCCATGTTTCCTAGGCTGGTCTTGAACTCCTGGGCTTAAGCAATTCACCTGCCTCAGCCTCCCAAAGTGCTGGGATTACAAGTATGAGCCACCATGCCCAGCCAGCATATTGTTTACTTACTTTATAGCACCTCACTGAACTCTTACAACAACCCAGAGAAGTAGAGGTTATGCATCCCACGTCACCTCACATATAAGAATTTCACCCAGATAGGAGACAGAACAAGGACAGGAGCTCCAGTGAGTCTGACTCCAAAGCTCCTCCCTTTGTGCTAATGCAGTTGGCCTTCCATCTCTGTTTCTCCACCTGATGGCGGATCCCAAGCCTGGCTCATACTGATTGTGTCTGTCCCTTGTTTCCTCCCAACCTCTGTCTCTCTCCCCTCCTGCTCTCCCACATGTATTTATGCTGGGCTGCCTGGTAACAAAAGGCTCGTTACCATGCGGAGGGCGACAGCCGGGCGATTAGTGAAATTTGTTACCCATGCGTCTCCGAACAAAATTAAATTAAAAGTGCTGCTTCGCTGTCAAGATAAGGGCCAAGCTGCTGAGATAATTTTTCACTCTCAAACACTCAATTACCCAGTGAGGCTGGATCAGATACAATCAAAGGGGAAAAAAGAAGAAAAAGAAAGGAAGAAAAAAATAGAAGCAGGACCTCCAGGAACAGATGTAAGAGTTGTTATCCCTCTGTGGCCAGGGATGTTAAAGAGGCTGTTGCCATGGTGATGGGGCTGGACCACATGAGGCAGGTCATCAGGTGTGGCTTGTGACTACATCCTGTATTACAGGAGATGCTCTCTGTCTCCATCCCCACTGCCCCTGCCTTAAACCAAATGGTATCATCTTCACCTAAATTATTGTAACAGTTTCCTAACTGGTCTCCTTTACCCCACTCTTGTCCTTTTTATCCCAACTTTCAAAAGTTAAAGTGACCTTTCTACCACACATCTGAAAAACACCACTTTCTGTTGAAACCTTCTGGTGGCTTCTCCTTGTCGTTATCATAAAGTCCACATCACTTAGCCAGTGTCATCTCTAACTCTCTGCCCCTCAAACTTCCAATGAGATGAGTCCCTCTCTTCTTTCTCTACCTCTTTTTCTCCTTCCTTCGTTCCTTTATTCAACAGAAATTATTTTGAAGACCTACAGTGTACTCGCCATTCTGCTCCATCTTACTCTATTCATACAGTCCCCTCTGTCTGGAATATCTTGTCTTGCCTTTTTACTCTCGACAGTGTCAGCTTGTTCTTTAAAACTCACTTCAGCTATTCTCACCCCAGCATGCTTACCAGGACTCCAGCAAGCTCAGCTGGAATTCACTACTACCCCCAATCACAACCCTTTCTCATACTCTCTGTAACTGCCCATCTCATTGTCTGTTCCAACCAGACTCTGAAGCCTGAAAGGGCAGAGACTCCTTCACTCAACTCTGTATTCCCAGGATCCATGGAGCAGACTTTCAGTATGAGTCTTATGATCCAAAATGACCTTGGAATTAAATGGTGGGATGCCTGCTGAAGGTCCCTTTGGGAGACTGGTGGAGCCTCTCTTCTTAACACAGGTAATTTACCTGTGCTGTCTCATTTAGCCCTTGCAATATGAGATCTTATTCTGACTTTATGGATGAGAAAACTGAGGCACAGAGAGGAAAAGCAACTTGCCTGAGTTAGTTTTAGTAAGCAGCATGGAACATGGAATTAAGCTTGTGTCTAACTCCAAAGCCTGAAAGCTCTTCTGTTGTAATTTTTATCTCAAATTATATAGAAGCTCGGTGGTAAAGATGGAGCTAAAAATGAGGTGCCCTGACTTCTGGTCACAAAGTCGCATGAGAAAAGGGGGCACCCCAGGGGTTCCTGTGTAAAAGGTAATGTGAATTCCTATTCTCCCTGTAGTGTCTGGACCAGAAAGCAAGGGAGACCATGAAATTGCCAAAAAGACAGTCAGTCTGTCCCCTCCTCCTCCTCCCCATCCCCCTCCATCTGCCCACCACTGCCAGACTCCAGTCGATGGGTCCTTGATTCAGGATTTATGAGCCTTCTTGGTGTCTCTCTTTCTTTCCATCTGAGAGGGCTTGACTCTTCCCTCTCTCAGCTAATTAAAAACCCCAGCCTGGGCCGCCAGCCTTGGATCACAGGCTGCTGGGCAGAGGCGCTGACGCTACGCTGATAAATCACTCTCTGGGGCCCGGGGAGGCTGGAGCATTTGTCAGAGGGGCTGGGCTCATCCTGAACTCCTTTGGGAGATTTGAGGATTGCTACAAATGGACCATGTCCACCCCTTCTTGCCCCAGAAGGGGCTCCATTAAGAATAGGAGGGCAGGGATAGCCCAAGGCTGTTGGGGTAGGAGTAGCCCCCGAGTCATCTTCTGAAAACATTTGTTAGATTGTGTCATTCCATCAGATACCTCTGATGGCTCCCTCTTGGCCTTCGTGATAAATTCTCAACTTCTTAGCCTGACAGTGGGTGAGGTGTAGCATAGCATTTAAAAGCATAGCCGCTGGAAATTTACAGACCTCGGTGTAGATCATGGCTTCGCTGCTTACTCACTTTGGATATGTTATTTAACCCCTCTGTCTCTAATGGTCTTCACTTAAGAAATGGAAATAAAAACTGCATGTTGATAAAATAGACATTCCTATGCATCTACGTAAATGTACACATATGTGCATGTACATATGTATGTGTCTTTATATAATATATAGATAGATACACAGATATTTAGGATTGAAAGAGGTATTGTATACACAGCCCTTAGTATAGTCCTTGGCACTCTGCACCATCAAAGCAGCTGCTACTGTGTCCCCTGTAGCTGCAGCCACTTCCACCCCCACTATTGCCACTTCTGCTGTTCTGACAGCGCATCCTGCCTGCTATTAATATTAGCCAAATCCGCCTCTCTAGCCTTTACTTCCATTCCATCTTCTGCTCACACTTCCACAAACACGCCCTGCACATCTTCGCCTGCTAGTGTCTGCTGGGCTGTTCCATCAGCCTAGGGTACCATGTTGACCCTGCTCTGTCTAATAAAACCTAAATGTCCTTCTAGGTCTGTCACCACCTTTCTGAAGCTTTCCCTGATCCCTCAGACTAACTGTCACCATCATGGCATGCTACCTATATCTCTTTTGTCATCAAGCCCTTGCTCCTTTCTTAAAATTATGGTTAGTCCTGCATGTCTCTACTCCTCCTCCTTTAGAGAATGGGAGACAGAGGCAGTGACTTGCTCAGACCTGTATTGCTAGTGCTTAGAATCATGTTTGACGTAGAAAATCTGCAATACACGTTGGCAATTAGAATAAGAATCTCAGATAACCTCATTCCTGTATTATTAAGGTTTTTTCCCCCGATAGAACAGAACACTGTGTTGCTCATTCATCCTTCTATTCGCGGCAGGTGAGGGCTGGGGATAATAATGGCCATTGCCTGGGCTTGTGTGAATCAACTGAACTGTTGCCCTTTAGTGATGAGTGACTCCCCCAGACCACAGAGCTAACCAGTTCCATAGACTCGAGTCCATTTTCTGCGACTTTCATTTTAGTCTTTCATCCACTAGGGCAGGCTTTGTTCCGTTCTCAGCTTCACCTGGTGAAGTCTAGAAGGATCTCTCCAGTTTGGTATCACTTTTGCCTTCTCTGCTTTGCTGCAGGGTGTTGGTAACAGAGAAATTCACTGCCTGCTCCCCCAGGCCCATTGCTGGAGTTACCCAAGAGCACCCCCCAGTGGTTGTTGACATAATTTGTCACTCCTGAGAGGAGGAGTGGTTTGTCCATTCATTCATTCATCAGTCATGCATTGAGTGTGTGGTTTATTTTTCACCCTGTGGTAGATTGCTAGAGATATAAGATGAACCCAACCTAATTCCTGGCCCTGGGATATTTACATTTTGTTGGGGTACAAAAGGATAGCATTAAAACAGAGATTTACAGTCCATTGTGATAAATAATATAATGGGAGTTTGTGGGGTGTCGTGGGATTCAGAATAGGGTCTCCCCACCCTGTGTAGAATGGAGGATGGACAGTAGGAAGAGGTGCTAGGAGGAATTTCTGAAAGAGATGATATTGCAAAGGATTAGGTGGAATGAACCGAGCAATATCCAGGAGTGGAGTGGAAAAGCAGGACAGTCCCTGCAGAAGACACCCCTGGAGGCAGGAACCTGAGCAGAGTGAGAGATGAGGATGGTCAGCCAGGCCTGATCATAGGAAGCCGGTGAACTTATTAAGAAGCCAGGACCTCAGACCTCATGCATACCAGCAAGGGGGATGCATTCGATAATTTCATTGGAGAGTAACTAACCAGTTCTCTAACTGTGCATTTTTATTTCGGCAGTCTTTCTCTTGCATTTTGTTTGGATTTATGCTGCAGTATATTGTCTTTGACTTTCCCCATTTTTTACAGATTCTCTCTCCGTCCCTCCTTTTCTCCTTTGTAGATATCATCTTCATCTCTCTTCATCTCTGTATTCCTTCTTCATCTTGTTTTCCCTCTTTCAAGTCTTAACTCTGTTTTGCTTTACCTGCAAAACACTCTTTGTCCATACCTGCATGTTTTCTTTTATATTTGGATACCTAACCCTTTGTATGCTACAGAGCCCTGAATTAGAATCTCGAGTTTTTAGTTCTGCCATTACGTTGCTGATGCTTGTTAGTGGAGCCACTTAAATTCTATATACCTTAGTTTCACCCACTGCTTAAAAAAAAAAAGTTGCACTTTGTGTCACGATATCTCACAACTTGAAGAGCCACCGTTCCACTGCTTGGATGCCAATCCATAGATCCATGGGAATCAGGGCCCCTGGAACTATGCTACACAGGGCCTTGACCTAGATGAGCTCTAAACATCTGTTCAAATTGATGATTCCATTGTCTTTCTCCTTCCTCCTTTCTTGATTCATTCTTCCCCTCATCTTTTCCTCTCCCCACGTATCCTCCCTCAATTTCTTCCCAGCTCTAACTAGTGCCAGACTGCAAGATGTTTGCATCCAAAGGGAAGCACTTCCAAATTGACAGAGTGATTTGTAATTGAAAGATGATGGTTTGGGCAGAAGGCATTTGTTTTCATACTCTCCGCATTACGATCCACAGTGTCTCAAACCAGCTGAGACTAGAGAAGTCTGTATTAGATATGAATTTAGAAGCCTCCCAGGGAGCTGGAATACCAAACAAGATAAATTCAAGGATGTGTGGTATTCCAAAGATGCTTCATTCTTGGAAACGATAGAATAATTTGTGATTACTCAGCAAATGGACTGGGGGAAATCTTGTAGGGGGCCCCATAATTCTGTGTAATGTAGTGTTTAAGAGCATGGACTTGAATCGTATGAATTTCAAGTCCTGCAGTGGTGCTTACTCTCTGTACAATCCTCAACAATCACCTCTGTTGATTCAATGTCTTAATCTGTAAAATGGGAGTGATGGTGCTTCTGAGAGGAGTAATTGACCACATTACATGCATTATCTCATTTAATCTTCTACCTACCTTTAAAGGTGAGGTTCGGAGACATTAGGTACTTACTAGGAAGTAACAGAATCAGAGCATATGTCTGTTTGACCCCAAAGCTGATGCTTTTATTTTTGACATTATACTACCCATATCTGGGCCTGAAAATCTGTCTCTTTGATAGACTTCAACTTAGGGAGGAGGAAAGTTTGATAGATGGGCATAGAGCTGCAATGGGTGTGGGTTCTATAATTGACAAAGAAGTAAGAGAAAAAGGATTATGTCATTTATTTATACTCATGTTTATTCAACAACCATTTCCTCAACACCTTTATGGACCAAGTATATGATTGGCTTTAGTACCCAGAACTGAATCACAGATGGTTCATTCTCCTGACGAACTCTGAATCTGTTAGGGGTAAGAGAAAGTAACTAACAAATAAGTTACAGATGCTGTGATGAACTTGAAGGAGATATACACACTTAAGAACATCAAAGAGGTTTGTGCAAATCCTGTTCCGAGAGTTTGGTCAAGAATACTTCCACACAGGCTGGAGGCTATACTAATACTGAGTCTCGAAAAAAAAAAAGTAAGTTCTGACCATGTGCAGGATGCGAGGAAAGGCACTCCAGGAGGGGAATGTTAGTTTTCCGTGGCTGCTGTAACAAATTACCTCAAACTTGGTGGCTTAAAAATAACAGAAGTTATTCTCTCTCAGTTTTGAGGCCAGAATTCTAAAATCAAGGTATTCCAGCGTGGGTTTCTTCTGGAAGTACTGAGAGAGAATCTATTCTGTTCTGTGGCTTCCTCCTTGCCTCCGGGGGGCTGTCGGCAATCCTCGAAGTTCCTAGTCTTGTGCATGCATTTCTCCAATCCCTGTTGGCCTCACTTCCTCCTCTGTTTTTCTCTTATAAGGACACCAGTCATTGGCTTCAGGGCCTATCCTAAAGAGAGGATGATCTCATCTTGAGATCCTAAACTTAAATGCATCTGCAAAGACCCTTTTTCCATGTAAGGTCGCATTCTGAGGTTCCAGGTAGACATGTCCTGTAGGGGTCACAATTCAACCCACCATAAGCAGACAGCAGAGAAAAAGCAGTGGAAAGCATCTAGGCCAGTGACTGGGGGCTCTTGAGAGTAGCTCAAGAATCTTGGATTCTTTTTTAAAAGTACATAGATCTAGGGGTTACATGCACATGGATATATTGTGTAGTGGTAAAGCCTAGGGTTTTAGTATACCCATCACCTAAGTCGTGCACATTGAACAAAATAGATAATTTCTCATCTCTGCCCCCCCCACCCTCCTACTTTTTGGAGTCTCCAATGTCTATTGTTCCCCTCTGTATGTCCATGGGTACACATTGTTTAGCTCCAACTTATAAGTGAGAAGATGAGGTATTTGACTTTCTATTTCTGAGTTATTTCATTTGGGATAATGGCCTCCAGTTCCATTTATGTCGCCGCAGAAGGCATTCTATCTTCAGAAGCTTGGATTCTTAACATTGAGTAATGCTGGATCATCCCTTCTCTCCAAATGTCAGTTTCCCCATTTGTAAAAACAGGGATCATCTGTGAAGACCTTTAACATTTTTCCAGTGTTGAGATTCTGGAATCCTGGAGCTGAGGCAAAGACCGATACCCAGTAGATCCTAAAATAGCAATCTCGTTGGAAGCTGGACTGCAGCAGCTTGGAGGCAGCACTGGCCGTCCCAGCGGCCCTGGCTGGACCGTGATAACAGCTCTCTAACACCACTGTTAATCTTTAATTGGTATTTGATTTGATTTAACATGATCTTCTGCTTGTAAAACACCTTGAGATGTTTCTGCGTTGTGAGCGCATCCTGGAAACGCTGGTTTATTGTATTAACAAGTCTCGGCCTGAACATAAAGGGAGATAATTAGAAACAGCAAAGTCCCTTGACATGCTCAGGGCAGCCAAAAAGCTCTCGGGAAAACAATCCTTTCAGCTGCTTTCATGTATCCAAAAGAGAAAGCTTTTGGAGCAGCCCCAGTGGAGAGGAGAGCTTGTTAGGGTCATTTGGCACACTATTTATAGCTCTTGGCTAGCTCTGCTTTTATCTAGCACTTGTGGTCCTGTGGCTCACAACACCCTAGTAAGTTTTTGCTACAACCCTTAGGAGCCCAACTTAGGAGCCCATATGAGTTGCTAGCAATTTATTTGTAAGATCATTTGGCATATAGGGTGTGCTTTCTTATAAAAGCAAACATGTGCTCCAGGGCAATGTTCCCAGGCTAGCCCACTTTTTTTTTTCTTCTTCTTTTTAAGATGGAGTTTCGCTCTTGTTGCCTAGGCTGGAGTGCAATGGCAGGATCTTGGCTCACCGCAACCTCCGCCTCCTGTGTTCAAGTGATTCTCCTTTCTCAGCCTCCCGAGTAGCTGGGATTACTGGCATGTGTCACCACGCCTAGCTAATTTTTGTATTTTTAGTGGATATGGGGTTTCTCCATGTTGTTCAGGCTGGTCTTGAACTCCCGACCTCAGGTGATTCCTGCCTCAGCCTCTCAAAGTGCTGGGATTACAGGTGTGAGCCACTGTCCCTGGCCCCTTCTAGTGGACTAAAAACATTGTGATACTGTCCTAGATATCCAGATCTATTAGTCCCTTTTCACACTGGTGATAAAGATATACCCTAGACTGGGTAATTTATACAGGAAAAAGGATTTAATTGGTCTTACAGTTCCACGTGGCTGGGGAGGCCTCACAATCATGGTGGAAGGTGAAAGCCACATCTTACGTCGCAGCAGGCAAGAGAGAACAAACGAGAGCCAAGCAAAACATGTTTCCCCTTATCACACCATCAGATCTTGTGAGACTTATTCACTACCACAAGAACAGTGTGGAAGAAACCACTGCCATGATTCAATGATCTCCCACCGGATCCCTCCTGCAACACATGGGAATTATGGGAGTACAATCCAAGTGAGATTTGGGTGGGGACGTAAGAGACAAACCATATCACCAGGTGTTCAGATGAGCCCCAAATAGTTCTTTATCCTGAAGAAATGTACCTTATGAGGGACTAGGTTATAAACTGTGTCTAAAAATTGCTCTAGTTAACATCTTACCATGGAATATATTTTAATTGTAACTACACCTGACATAGTAAGTATATAATAAAAATCTTCATTACTGTGGTTGGATTCCAAGACTGTTCCATAAAAAATTACCTTTAGTCTGGAATGCACTTGAAGTAAGACAGTACAACAGGTTGGTTAGCTTTCAAGACTAGCATACAATATTCTACCTAATCTCTGCTGTACTGGAGGTATGGCAATAGTAAAAGTGGTAGTTTGGAGCCAAGGCTAGCCCCTTAAAACTTGTCTGTGTCTTTAGTCTTCCTGCATATTTATATAGCTATGAATAAGTTTCTAGTCTTATCTACAAGCCTAATTAACCTGCTATACACAGGAAATGTGAATGGTAGTCCTTTCACTACACATAAGTATATGCTTTACACTTAATTTTAAAGAAATATCTTCTGTATTTCTATATAGTATGCTAGAAGAGTGCATGCATACATGCATTCTTTACCATTACCATTATCAAAATAATTGAAGGCACCAGCATCCATAGGCACTCAAGGGCATGGCTAGGGGCTTGTCGCAGATTGTATTGAATGCATAGATTATCACTATGTGGCTTTTAAATGACCTTTCTCTGATTCTCCATCTGCAGAAATAATAGTTAACAATTCTGGGAAAAAAAGTGTTTAAAAATCAGATTTCTGAACCCCACCCCCAGGATTTGTGTTCAGCAGGTCTTACACAGGGCCCAAAGCAGTGTATTTTTAACAGGTCTCATAGGGAATTCTGAGCCAGGGAGCAACAGAAAGCTGCACTTACTCAGTAAGGTTAAGGGGCTATTGGGAAAAAAGCTCTTTTTTAGGTCCCAAGTGTTGTGAGTGGTGGCCGTCTAGAGGCAGTGGTGGCCCTATTCTTGTGTGAGGTAAGACAATCCTCTAAGGGTGACTGGATCAGGCAGGTTGGCTGAGGTGCCTGACACCTTGGTAAAATCCATGGTTACAGTGTTAAGGGCAGGACAGCCTACTCAGCTGCCTCACTTTAGGGCCAATCCTGCTTGAGTTGGCCCCCCAAATAAGTCATGCTCCTCATTGTACACAGTTCATCGTGTTGTATAGGAGAAGACCCATCCTTCAAACACAAACCTTGCTTAAGATCCCAGCTCCATCACTTACCAGCTTCACCACTTACCTGCCTTGGGCAGGTATCTCAGTTTCCTCGAGCACCTTGTCTTGATCTGTAGAAGTATGAACAGTGTTGTAATGAGGTTTAAAGAAAAAAATGTGGGCAATGAATGATTATACTATGTGGCACATGGTAGGTTTCCAAATTTTTCCTTCCCTCTCTTTTTTTCTTTAGTTTTTCCAATGCATCCCTTTTCTTCCTCCTTTTCTCCTCGGGCAAGGATAAGAAAGTCTTTGAAGAAATGTGAATTGGGAGCTTTCTCTCCCTCTTCAGTCTCCCATTGAAAGTTCAAGGGTGATGATTTATCTCCTTGTTCAGAGAATGTAAACAAGCCACAGCCCAGACTGACATTAATAACTTGTATAATAAATATATTGTGCATTTGTTATACAGGATTTATGGCCTCCCACTAACTTCAGGATTTACCCACTTGACTCCCTCCCACGTGCTGAGGGCTTAAGCTGGACATTTAAAGATGAGTCTAAATTATCCGTGTGCTAAAACAGCACCTAGAAACAGACAGGAGTCCTCTTCCTGATGAGCCTATGTATTTGTCTGAAATAATAAAACTGAACTACACATCAGCAAAGCAGATTTTTGAAGGCCTGTCTTTCCATAAAAAAATGAAGAAAATAAAAGCAACACTAATAATAGCTGTCATTTATGGAGTGCTTACTAAACACCAGGCACTGTGCAAAGCACTTACGTCATAATTTGTATACATTGTCTCCATGTCAAAGGCAAAAGTTTTAGGGTAAAAAAAGGGCAAAAAAAAATTTACGGTAAGAATGGTAAAGTGAATTTCCCAGTTTGGATCATCAGTGAGTGCTGGCCACAGGATACAAATCCAGATCTGTCTAAGTCCAAAGTCTAATATCTGCCCCTGCAATTCTTGGCATTCTTTAAAAGAGGATTGGTGTATAGTTCGTAACTGTGACCTAGGTCTCTGTTTGTATTTCTGCCTTCATTGAACTTGGAAGAGAGACCATTAGGCTGTTAGCCCCGTGACTCCAACCCCGTGGTCTGCTGGTAAACTGACCCAGAAAAACAAAACAAACAAAAGACCCAATTTGTAGTATTTGCCAGTCTTCCTAGTGTAAATTCCATCATGTCTACTTTCTTTTACTTATTTATGTATTTATTTATTCATTTTTTGAGACAGAGTCTCGCTCTTTCCCCCAGGCTGGAGTGCAGTGGCATGATCTTGGCCTACTATAACCTCCACCTCCTAGGTTCTAGCAATTCTTGTGCCTCAGCCTCCCAAGTAGCTGGGACTACAGGTTCACGCCACCACATGTGGCTGATTTTTGTATTTTTAGTAGAGATGGGATTTTACCATGTTGGCCAAACTGGTCTTGAACTTCTGGCCTCAAGCCATCTGCCCACTTTGGCCTCCCAAAGTTCTGGGATTACAGGCGGGAGCCACCATGCCCAACCTATCATGTCTAATTTCGAGCCACTGTGTTTAAAAACTGCCATGCAACACCTCTAAATACTTAACAATTGGCTCTTGTGAGCCAGCTAGAGTCAGTTCTAGGAAACCACTGTTCCCATCCCGCAGATAAACCAGGATGCATCACTTAGGAATTGCTGTCTTGTCTTTCCCTGTATCTCCAATGCCCAGTTAGGCCCATAGAGGAAATATAGAAACTTTGTAAATATTTGTTGATTAAAGAATAAACAATCAAATGATAACGACTAATTGGAGTGAAGGTTGGGAAATACTGTCTTCATCTCTGAATTAAGAAGAACACAAAATTCTCTTACTAGGGTTTTCTGTGTTATCTATACTTCACCATGGCAGCAAGACGACCTGTTGAAGACATTGTGTCTGGGAGTAGAGTTTGGATATAGATTTCAAAACACCTCTTATTCTCTCCCTTTTCTGCTTCCTAGAAGATCTGATTCATCACAAGTCTAGCAATTCCATCTCCAATTTGACAACTCTGCATTTGATGACTCTCTCCATCCCCAGTGTCACCACTAGTCAAGCCATGACTCCTTGTTCCTCACCATCACTCTGGCAGGATACCATTCTCCCTTAGCAGACAGACCGCGCATTATAACACATTGCCTCATCATGCCACCTTCACTGGTTTCCCTGTTCTCATGGTTAAGATCAAATTCATTAACTGGCCTTCAAGGTTTTGCATGCCTTTGCTCACCTCTCCAGCTCCATCTCATGTTACTCGCTACCTTTTTCAGTGCATTTTACTTTGGAATATCCTTTCTCCTACCAGGACAGGGCTTAAATGCCGCTTTCTGGAAAAGGTCTTATACTCACTCATGTCCCCCTATTCTGTATGCTAGCATTTTCTCCCATCTCCACCAGACTGGAAACTTCATGAGGATGGGGTCCATGTCTGTTTCTGTTTCAGCTCCCTGTGCCTCGCAGTATCTGGCTCAACTTCTGTTACATCTGGAAGTCTCTAATGCTCAGAAAGAGGCGTCTCTGCAGTCACCTAGGAGACAGTGTGGATAAAGTTTCAGAGGCTATGCCTTGGGATCAGATATCTTGGGTTAAAATTGTATTAGTTGCATAATAGTAGATGTAAGTTTAATTTATAGTAACTTAAATTTCTCATCTGTAAATGGGCATAGTAACTATAACTCCGTCATACGGTTAATGTAAATATGAGATGAGAATATTCCATGCAAAGCACATAGTCCAGGGCTCAGTGCAGAGCCAGTTCTTCAACATGGTAGCTATCATGATTTTTACTGTGAAACAAGGGAATACTTGATGAAACACTTGCCCACCTTGTTCTCTGCCCTGAGAAGGTAATGACTGGATTATATTTTCCTTTTTTAGGATGATCCCATGAAGCCTGGTCCCTCTCTCTCAAATAAGGAATTTGTTAAAGGTTCGGCCATTCATTCATTTATCCATTTATTCTTTTATCAAATATTAATTTGGTTGATACTCAATACCAGGCTTTGTGTTAGAGAAAATAAAAAGGGTCTTTGCCCTTGAGGAATGTGGAGTCACGTGGCAGGGGAGGTAAGTTCTGTATCCCTCTCTACCTAGTTATAAGACTTTGCTAAATAAACCTTACAAATAGTCAGCTGGGAAATTAGTCTATAAAAGCAGTGCACTTTGATATGTTTTGTCCTTTGAAGTATGAAGAAAGAGAGGTGGAGGGGAGTGTCCCTCTTCCACACTAGACATGGAATAGGACTAAGTTGTAGTTATGCCTATTTTATCTTTGGGGGAACCTGATACTACGAAGACAGAAATGACCAGCCCAGGTTCATGTAACCAGAGACTGATAAATCTGGGAATTGGAATCCTGCTGGCTTTTACAATGGTATTTTTTCTTGCCTTGAGCTGCTGACTACTAGAAAACCAAGAAGGCAGCAACATTGCTAATAATGCTGGTCTAGTTGATGATCAAAAAGAAAGAAGAAAATCATAGTTATGATTCCCAGAGCTGCTGTTATTTCTACTCTAAGCACACCTACATCCTTATCTCAATTCTTATACACTTACACACATATTCACATCTTCATATATATATATATATATACACACACACATAGATTTCTATAAAATTTAGTAGGGTTTCTATTTTAGCTCTTCAGGCTGTACAGATGTGTGCATTTTACAAATAAATTTGTGCTAATATTGTTACCATTATTGCTGTCCCATAAATTTAACAGCATATGCAGGAAGCACCAGGTGTGTATAGCACCTGAGTTATAGTTACTTAGGGAACCACTACTACCCTGTCTCTGCCATCTCTACCTTAATGATGCCTTGGCACAGATCCCGCTTCAGAAATAATCTGTGGCCCTCTATCGCAGCACAAGGAGATGAGAGTCCCTGAGGGTAGGGTAGGAAGCATTTTTATAAATGCACAGGGATGTATGACTTAGATACATCATAGCTGGCCAGTCCTTAGGCTAGGAGGAATCATGATAATTCACTGGGTCTAGGGCCTGTGCTATTAATAATAATAGCAGCTGGCCAGGTACGGTGGCTCATACTTGTAATCCCAGCACTTTGGGAGGCCGAGGAGGGTGGATTATGAGGTCAGGAGTTCAAGACCAGCTTGGCCAAGATGGTGAAACCCCGTCTCTACTAAAAATACAAAAATTAGCTGGGCATGGTGGCAGGCACCTATAATCCCAGCAACTCGGGAGGCTGAGGCAGAGAATTGCTTGAACCCGGGAGGCAGAGGATGCAGTGAGCAGAGATTGTGCCACTGCACTCCAGCCTGGGTGATAGAGCAAGACTCCATCTCAAAAAAAAAAAAAAAGCAGCCAACAGTCACTGAGAACTCTATGTTAAGCAATACACTAAAAGGCTGTACATGCATAAAGAGGCATAAAGAAGTTAAGTAACTTTTTCAACAGAATGAGATGATAATCATCAAGCCTTTCTTATTATCAGCCACTATGCTAAAAACTCCTTGCTTTAACTTAAGTAATCTTGTGAAGTAGGCATTTTATTAGTTCTGTTTTATATATGGAGATATGAGGCTTTGAAAGACATGATTCCTTGTACCAGCTTTCTCAACTAGTAATGGATAGCACTGTTGCTTACTCCTAGCCTTGTGTTATTCTAACCAATTCTTAGCTCTTCTTTCTTACTGACTTCCTAAATTCACTGTCTTAAGAAATTATTGAGCTGAGTTTCAAACTTAATTTGTCTGATTGCAGAGCTCATAAGCCTTTCATTTCACCAACTTCACTTCCAGGGTTGATGTGTGAACCTAGAGGCTTCCAGGGAGAGGTGCCTTGGTAAAGATAAAAGGAATCAGCTTGCCTGCTGCCTCTTCTGTGAAGCCGACCTGGACTTTATTATGCAAACTTCAGTGGCTCTTTTCTCTCAGCGTTTAGTAAGGTTGTAAAGTCTTCAGTAAAGCGGCCAAGCATTTATCCTGACAGTGTAATTATGACGTCTCCACCTGACCTTCTCTCCTGTCTCACTGTGGCTCCTTCAAGGCTGAGATGTGCCTGGCTCGTTTGCAAGTCCTGTGAGTTGCCCAGGGTCTGGCACATACCATGTGTGTGGGAAATGTTTTCTAGATGAATGGAAGTCTCTTCTAAACTTGAAGATCTCTAATATCCTGTTAGGAATGGAGGCTCATCAGCCTCTTTCAGCTATCCGTTTAAGTTGGTCCTGGTAGTAGTTTTCTATTGCTGTGTAAGAAATCATCCACAAAGTAGGATTTTGAAACAACAAACATTCATTATCTAACAGTTTCTGTGGGGCAGGGATCAGGTATAATATCAATGGACCCCCAGCTCAGGGCTTCAAAGGAGACTGCAGTGAAGTTGTCTGCAATCACCTCAAGCTTCCACTGGGGAGGGATTTGTTCCCAGCTTACTCACATGGTTGCTGTTGGGATCTTGTTCCTTGACAGCCGTGAGCCAAGGGCCATCCTCAGCTCTAGCCATGTGGGCCTTACCATAGAGCCACTCTCAACATGGCATCTGGCTTCACCAGAGCAAGAAAGTGAAAAGAGCTAGAGAGAGTGTGAGCAAAATGGAAGTCAGTCTTTCATAACCCGGCCTTGGAAGTGGCATTGCATAACATTTACATTCTTGCATTTGACAGATGCAAGTCACTAGGGGATTGGATTATACAAAGACAAGGACACCAGGAGGCAAAGACCACTGGGAACCATTTGGAAACTGCCTACCTCAGTCCCCTTGCCCTCTTTCCTTTTCTTCGAATCTAATCCTTCTTTTATTTCAGGACACATGTGCTCGTTCATATCCATGTACTCGAAGAGTGACTTATCACCAAGCTTCATGTTCTCTAATTCTATCCAGGATGTTCTTCAGCCTCCTCTTGTGCAAACATTCTCTGGTATTCTTACAGACTGCCTTTGCCCAATAAGATTTATTTCTTTGTCTTCCATTCCAAAGTTAGATATTGTAGATCTCATCTTTCGTAGGTCTTCAGATCTTTTTAATTTTTTAATATAGAGACTAAATATATTCTGCATATTAAATAAGTATGTTGCTATGTTACTTAGGCTGGTCTCCTGAGCTTAAGTGGTCCTCCCACCTCGACCTCCCAAAGTGCTGGGATTACCGGCATGAGCTTCTACACCTGGCCCAGTCTTCAGATCTTGAGAAACGTAATGGTTCATCCTCTGGGATTAAGAAGTACCTGCTGTATCTCCAGCACCCAACACGGTGTCTGGTACTTTTAGGTACTTACTTACATTTTTGTTGTCAAAGTAAATGAATGAAGATGTGTTTCAGATTTGCATAGTACTGATAGGGCTGGCCAGAAAGCACTGGAGACTTCACTTAGGACAGGGGTTCCCCGGGCTGCGGACTGGTACTGGTCAGTGGCCTGTTAGGAACCTGGCTGCACAGCAGGAGGTGAGCGGTGGGCACGGGAGCAATACTACTTGAGCTCCTCCTCCTGTCAGATCAGCCACAGCATTAGATTCTCATAGAGGCACAAACCCTATTGTGAACTGTGCGTGTGAGGGGTCTAGGTTGCGCTCCTTATAAGAATCAGTAATGTTTGATGACCCGAGGTGGAACAGTTTCATTCTGAATTCATACTCCTCTCCCTCTACTGGTCCATGGAAAAATTGTCTTCCATGAAACCATGAAAAATTGTCTTCCTGGTGCCAAAAAGGTTGGGGGCCCCTGATCTGGCAAAAAGTCCACTTTTCCTTGCAGTGAACTATGACTTCTCTGTTTCCTATCTCTTTGACGTCTTCTGACCACACTGCACAACATGTACCTGGAATTCCCACCACTCCAGTTTATGTACAGTGCCCTGCTGTTTCCTTCTTCTGAACTGCATGTCCCCCATTTTTCCAATCAGCTAACTCTCACATACGTTACAAGCTTCAGTTCTTGGTATGACCCTCAGATCTGGATTAGGGGTTTGTTGCTCTGCACTGATCTCTGCTACCTCTGTTTATTGGCCCACTACCGCACTGGACATTGAAACCTTTGATGGCTCTGACCTCTGTATCCCTAGCTCACAATCAGTGCAGAGTGGGTCTTTAATACATATGTGTTGAATGAATGGATTTCTTTCTATTATAGACAGGGTACAGAAGTCCAGCCAGGGTAAGGGATTTGCTCAAGTGGCACAGTGAGTGATGACAGAACCTATATTCAAGTTTGGGCTTCAGACTCCCAGAATAGATAGTCCCCTTAGCACAGCCCTCAGGCACTTCCTTGACACTAAAAACCAAGACAGAAAGTGGGTCTAGAATGGCCCTTGGCTAACACTGCCATTGTTCTTTTGGAACTGACATATTTAAACCAGCAGGCTTGAAAGGTTTAGGCCTGAGTGTCAGCCTGAAATGGGTAGAGGTTTCCATGTGGAAATGTGTTTGAGCTAAAAGCCTTCACAGAACATTTTCTCATCTTTTGTTTTTTTCTTCTTTTATCCGCTCTTATATTCCCTCCTCAGAGGTCTGAAGGCAAAGCTGTTTATCTCCAGATGACTATTTAAACACAATGCATATATGCTTTTGCTAAAATGTTAGTGGTCTGAAGAGTAGGCAATAGATTGGAAAGCAAAAGAAAAAAAACAAAAACAAAATGAAACAAAACAACAACAAAAAGATGCTTTGATTTAAGGAGCTGGAGATGGGTGTGTTTCCTCTATTAAAATCTCCAGGTGGTTTGCAGCTGAACCTCTATATCCAGGAAAGGACGGAGTCTTCCGTTGCCTGCAAGGCCCCATGCTTTTCTTTACCAGAGCGAGAGTTTGGGTGCTGAGCAAGAACCTTGGGTCCCACTTCCTTAGGCCAGAACTCCTTAGAGTGGCTAAAAGCTGCAAGGGGCCTTGATGGGCAACAAGGTTCAGTAAGAACTGAGAAGAGCCAGGATGTTGCTGGGATGAAACAGACCTGGCTTGAATCCTAGTGCCTCTGATGGCTTATGCAACTTGAACCAAGTTGCATAATGATCTCCCCAGGCTTCATTTTTCTCATTTCTAAAGTGAGGATAATGCTATTTACCCAGGCCGGAGTACAGTGGCACAGTCATATCTTACTGCAGCCTCAAACTCCTGGGCTCAAGCGATCATCTCACCTCAGCCTCTTAAGTAGCAAGGACTATAGGTATGCATCACCACATCCAGCTAGTTTTTAAGTTTTGTTGTAGAAGTGAGGTCTTTCTATGTTGCCCAAGCTGTTCTCAAACTCTTGACCTCAAACCATCCTCCTGCCTCGACCTCACAAAGCACTGGGATTACAGGCATGAGTCAGCATGCACAATCCACTGTCTACCCAGAGGATTGTTTTAAGGAGCCAGTGAAACAGTGCACATCAAGTGCCTAGGTTTTGTGGTTTGGTTCACAATAGCTTCTCATATAGAATATGTGTTTCCTTTTTCTCTTTCTATATTTAGATGTCTTTGAGAACAATCCTATCAAGAGGCCCCTCTTATTGCGCCTTTCTTGCTTCAAAGCTAAAATTTCCAAATCCTTCATCTGGTGTCCTCTCCTGGCATGATATTCAATCCAATGCTGGTTATTCTTTTTGAAACATGGACCACCTGTCTGTATTCTATTTATAACATCACACAGTTCTGAGTTGCATGACCAGCTCTACAGCTTACTAGGTGTGTGACCTTGAGCAAAGCACATCTCTTCCCTGTGCTCGTTTTCTGATTTATAAAGTGAAGACCTAAAAGCTTCTATGAGAAACAAGGCAAATAACAGGTGCAAAAAGCTCAACAGGGGCTTCGCATGTAGCAGGTGCTCTGCATGTGTTTGAACATTTTCATACCGTAAACTCACTCTCTTCCAGTCCACATGGTCTGTCTCTCACTTCTGACTCATCCTGAATTTTTGTAAGTGGTCTTTTGAATGCAAACATTAGAATTTATATTTATTGGTCTTAAATGTGTTGACAATGATGATGAAATTTACTATTCACTGAGCTTCTGCTATACAGTGCATGTCATGCTAATCTTTCTAATGACTCAATGGAGTAGATGTTATTCCCATTTTACAGGTAAAGAAAATGGGACTTACTGAAGGTCATCCAAAACATGACAGGGCTGAGAATTCAAACTAAGTTTTTTAATACTAAAGTCAATTTTCTTTCCTTTACCATAATCTACTGTGCACCAGCTTATTGAAGTCATTTTGTGGGAATATTTGGGAATGGTTTATCTTTATCATGTGTTGCTTTGACCAAAATATCCTAGGTGCCACAGACAATGCTAAAGGTATTAGAGATACCCTCTTTGTTCCAGGAGATATTGATTAAGGTAGGAAACAGCAACAACTACTAGTACTACCTTAAATGGGGAACATTGTCATGGAAGCTGGGGTGGTTGGGATCCAGGACTGGCTCTGGGCAACCTGACTTTGAGCAACGCTGTCCTCCTATCCTCTTCCTAACCTTGAGCATGATGGATTAGGCCAACTAATCTAAAGGGGTTCTTCCAGCTCTGTTTTTCCTGGATCCATGTTTATTTTCTTCATGTGGGAGTCAAATGACAGAATCTGTCTTTGAAATAAAAGAAGAATGGGGAACACATTTTCCATTTTTAGAACAAAAGGGCTACATTGGAGAGAAGGGGCAGGGGCCAGTTTTTGGACCTCTTGAGGTCAGGAATATGTTCAGCTGGTTATAGTTGTAGGAACAGATTTTCATTCAGCATTGATGTGGTTCTCATGCCAATTGTTACCAGGGAAAAGAGACTACATAGTAACACTGTTAGGAGCTCTGATATCCAGATCTGGATTTGAATCCTGGCTTTGCCTCTCAATAGCTTTCTAACTCTGAGTTGGAGTCAATTTTTTTTTTAATCTGCAAAATTAGGAACTAATAAGCTTTTGTAATTGATCAAATAAAATTATGTCTATAGAATATTTAGCACAATGTATCCTACATAGTAAGTGCTCAAAAAAAGAGAAAAGATTATCATCATTAAAAGAAATGCATTTTTCATAAGCTCCAAGTTTATGTGATACTTAAATGCAGGCTGAATGATTATAGAGGGAGTCATACCACAATGCATTATGTGACTTATTGTGCTTAAATCTCTTTTTAGTTCCTTGTCATTCTGAGATCTTATGGTTCAAATGAGAACAGATAATACATGAGATTAGGAGTTAAGAGAAATACTGGGTTCTTGTAAGTTGCAGTGGTGAAGGCAGTCTTCTGTGAGATGTGAATTCTCTTTGATCTTGACAGTTGGTCTTCTTAGATATGTTGGAAAAGTAGAAAGAACAACATATGGGGGAGGGGAATGCATGTGACCTGTCACAAGGAAAGAGACAAGCAAATCCAACTGCAATAGTGGGTTTATGGGCCATCAGGAAAAGCCTCATTTCTGTTATTTCCTAGGAATATGACATAGTGTCAGTGTCAGGAGAAAGAGGTGAGGAGGAGGGAACAGAGATTTGAGAAAGACCCCTATTTTTAGAAGCAGTGTGACCACCCTTAGACATCATACATTCATAGGGTCAGGGTTAGCTGAGGAAACTTGTAAGGAACTTTGAGTTTGGAAGTCAATAGGTCTTGGTTCATATTCTAGCTCTGTTCCATACTAGTCAATTATACCCTCTGAGCTTCCATTTTCCCCAGTGTCGAGGAAGGATAGCATTGCCTGGTGCTTACGGTGGGCATATGGCATAAAATATGTTCTGTAGGTAAAGGAACATTGTCATAGAAGCTGGGAGCAGGGGAGAAGGCAGGAGCAGGGGAATAGCCACGCCAGGCCTAGTAAATACTGAATGTATAAGCACTGTTATTCTCCTGCTCCTACTTTCACCAAGTGTGGGCCAAAGTCTGCTGACATCTTCTAGGATAATGGAACAGTGACTTTCTCAGCCAGTTCAGCAGACAAAGGAGCTAGAAATGTCCCTTTCATGGAAACGGGAGGTGACTGGTCCTGATAGTCCTTGGTAGCCATGGAAACTGGCTGCTCATTTGCTCCGTTCCTTCGCACTCACTGCTTGGCCTTAGCTCTTCTTTGCCACCCTCCAGTTCATCGGTGGTGTGGGCTGAACGTGGCGGTGCAACTAAATAGCCTGTAGACTAACAGAGCTAGTATAGGGATCAGGCACCAGTAGCCTAAAAATTAATGTTTTTGGTAAGTCAGCACCAGTCGATTGATAGTCACCAACGAATCGGAAAGCCCCCGCCACCTTTCCTTTCTCCTTCTTTCTCATTTATTTCGGAGCCATTCTAGAGCTTTGGCTCTTTTGAATTATCTTCTTTGCTATTTCTCATCTGCACACTGCAATTTAATCTATTGAGTACAGCATCTTTTTCCTTCACTAATGCATTTCGTCAGCCTGCTAAATATAAGTTAAATAGTCTTTAGCCTCCTGAACTTGCCTGTTGTGCTTACCTTTTTCCTTCTTTTCACATATTTTCTGTGACTTTAAAATTCTATTTTCTTCTAATACTTGGGAAGAAGAAAGATACAGACATTGGTTTCAGGCAAAACTGACCATGAAAGCTTCCTCTTCCTCTTCCCAGTAATCACTTAAATCTGGTTTTCCCATTTGTAAATGACGGGTAACCCTTGCCTTCTCAAGGTATTGAGAAGTTTAAATAGGACAATTTACATACAGTATTTAATATAGTGCCTGGCATAAGGGCACCAGTTAAGTATTGGGATCTGCTAATGTTCTTTACAACCTTTCTATAAATTATTAAACTAGATCATTGTTTTCCTACTTTCTTCCACAGAATGATGGTTCTGCAATGTCTTAATACGTTAGGGAAACATCCAGCTGAATCCTGCTAAACAGAATGTAATGTAAAGCTTTTTAGAGGTTTTAGTATCAGATATACGCTTGGGCGCTTTAAAAGGGGCATACAGAATGTAGCATGTCTCAAAATTTTGTGAACGTAGAAATATTTTCTTTTCAAGATCCATCTGGTTTTGTGGGAAATACCACACTGGCTCTTTGATGCATTTGGATACATTTATAAGAGCAATGGATGAGGCATCAGAGTGCACAGATTCTAATTCTGTTTTTATCTCCAGCTAGTGGGGCTTAGGCTGGACACCAGAAGCCTAATTGATATGGAAAGATCACTCAGCTGTGAGTCAGGAGACATGGCTTATAGGCCCATTATTCCTCTGGTGTTTGAACACCAGTTCACCTTTGAGACTCTCATTTCTCATTTGTCTATTGGGGATAACAGCAATGCCTACTGCATAGGATTTTGAAGAGTGCGTGAGATATTTGAGAATAATTTGTAAGCTAATAAACGCTAAAATAATATGGTACCATCTCCATCATCTTCATCTCTGACACCATTGTCAACACCTTGTAGTGACCTTTGAACTTGAGGCCCAGCTACGTGCAGTTGCCACAGAGAAATTCAAATCGCCAGCTGTTTGTAGCCCCATTCCATGTAGCTGTCAGTGGCTTAACTGCACCAGGCTGCCACAATCTAAGCCTGCACTGTAGGCACAGTCTTTGTCCCAGGAGCAAAGCTAGCAAAAGGTCTTCCCAGAGGCTTCGTCAATAATCGTTTGGCTCCAAGTAGCACAGTGGGCTGCTTCAGACCAGGTAGTAGTTTCTGGGGCTGAAGGAGGAGGAGAGAGCCTTTTTCATTTTCTACCATTCTTTTAAATTTCCTCCTTGTGATGGGGAGAGGTTCTCTTGAAGACACGTGGTCAGTATCAGGTGGGACAATGAGGCCAGAACAAGTCCACCTAGAGTCATCACAGGTCCACTGTGCAAGCTGAGGTCCGTAAGCAGCTCAGCAGTTAAATTTGTTGCTTCTGCTCTGCTCAGGCTATATCTAGCAGGTTGATAGAGATGCTGTGGAGGATGGTGGTTAAGAGCCTGGACCCTGACGTCAAATGGTTTTTCATTTCAGCCCTATTACCTTTGAGCTGCATAGTCTGTGGCAGGTGATGGCCTCAGTTTCCTCATAGTGCAAAATGTGAGTGATAATAGAAACCATCTCATGAAGTTTCTGTAAAGATTAAATGAGATACTGCATGAAAAAAACTTGGTTATATTGTCCGGCACCTAAGTTAGCGGGTATGTCACCAGTGATAGTGGTAGTGATGATGATGATGGTGATAATTATGGCATCCTTTCCTAAGAAAGTCATCTTAAGCAAAACAAATCTATACAAAGAAGTACAATAAAATGACTCAAAACATGACTTTAGAGAAACCAAATAAAGCTATTAACGTTTGGTTTGAGGAAAGAAAGCTCAAGACAACCTAATTTCCACCTTTAACTAAATAGCTGCCCTGGGAAGGAGATATTAAATACATCCTATTTAACTTGGACAGCAGAAGTTCTCTCATAGAGTGAGATTCAAAGGCTGTTTAGACATTAAACTGTCTGAGAATAGAACTGAGCTTAGTAGGGGTTGAGTTTGCTTTCTCTGGAAGTACGCAAATAAGAGTGGATGAACACTTGCCCAGACCTTATTAAGGACAAATCTATGAAGGTTAAGATATTGGGGAAATAACATATCCTTTAAAGGATACCATAGATATCCCATAGTCAGAGAGCACAAGAGATTAGTTCATGACAGAGATGCAGAGGGAGGGATGGCAGAGGCATGGACCCAGGTGTGCAAGATAAGGAAAATATTCCCCATATCGAGACATCACACTAAAGCAGTGCATGGAAACCCCTGATATTAAAGACAGGCTAGAGGATACAGAGCCATATACCTTAGAGTTTCTGAGAAAGTCCCAATTTCAAATATTCTTTCTTTCTGCCTCCAGCATGACACTTGCACTTGTCAGATGATGTGTCCCAATTTCTGTTTCCAGCAATGTGGCAGAGAAGCAGAGACACCAGAGCTCAGGTGCTGCAGAATCCCACAAGCCACTCAATGAGGTTAATGAGGCACTCAGCAATCCACAGTGGTCACCCTGATATACAGGCAGATTGGCGGCCTCGGCAAGGGCATTTTTGTATGATTTCTGACCAGGCAGGCACCAAACCTTGCCAGAAAAAGTGAGTGAATCAATTTTCTAGAAAAAAAAATAACAATAGCAGCATTCCAATACTGACATCTCTTGGTAGAAAGGGAAACAACATTTAAGCATTCGCTCATTCATTCATTCAATAGATGTTTATTGAGCACCTACTATATTTAGGCATGCCATAGGCACTGGAAATAAAAGAGCATAAAATATGAGGTCTGGCATGTAGTACTTGCACATTAAATAGCTATTGATTGAATGAACTAATTCCCAGTTAAAGGCATTGAATCTCAGATGTGACATGACTTATCCATGGGGGCCAGCAGCTAAGTGTGAAAGTTAGGATTCCAGTATGAGCAACAGTATCACATATTCTGCTGATGCCCATGTAGGTGCCAATTGTTAGGGAGGTTTAAAGGAAATGAGATAGAAGGAAATACACAGAGAGCTTACAGAGCCCTAACTATTTATCAGACATGGTTGTTAGTGCTGTAATTATGATCTCCCGTTTAATACACACAGCTTCTTTATCAGGGATTATCACTTCCCTTTTACAGATTAGGAAACTGAAGCTCTGAGAGTTTACATAACTTGCCAGAACTTAGGCAGGTGTCAAATGGAAGACTTTGGATTTATATATCCACATCTAGAACCAAAGCCCAGGCTGGGCACAGTGGCTCATGCCTGTAATCTCAGCATTTCGGGAGGCTGAGGCAGGCAGATCACCTGTGGTCAGGAGTTTAAGAACAGCCTGGCCAACATGGTGAAACCCTGTCCCTACTAAAACTACAAAAATTAGCCGGGTGTGGTGGCGTGTGACTATAGTCCCAGCTACTCTGGAGGCTGAGGCAGGAGAATTGCTTGAACCTGGGAGGCAGAGGTTGCAGTGAGCCAAAATCATTCCATTGCACTCGAGCCTGGGTGACAGAGTGAGACTCCGTCTCTAAATAAGTAAATACCAAAGCCCAGCCTCTTTCCCCATCCTAAGTGGCCTTTCTACCTGCTGGGCTTCTTCACACCGATGTCTCCAGTTTCTAGAATCCCTTTCCCTCATCTCAACAGCATTTTTCACTTAAAGAAATAAATTACTTCTCAGCCTAGGCCCTGGTCTCTTGTGCTTTGGGGATCTCGGGAGGAAGTCAATGGGAGTGTAGCAGCTTTAAGTTTTCCACACACAAGGGTCTGATGGGGTTAGATCTATTTTTTCATTATAAAATGTGATTGATTCAATTCCAAATTTAACTTAAATTTGATTTTCTCCTCTCAACCTGGCTTTTCCAAACCAAGAATCAATCAAACCCCAAATTATAGGCAATGTGTGGATCAACAGCTTGAAGTTATTTCCGGTCAAATTTCTCAAGCAATGCATTTTATCCCATTCTCTGCTGCCATGAGAGGAGTTGAGGTGTAAGAGGGAGGGAAAATGGAAAGCAAATTAGATTATTAACTTTCTCCAGTCCCAGCAATCAATACGCCCTGGTGGAATACTATTCCTACAGCACAGCTTATTCCCGTGCAAGTAATGGGGAAGGAACTGCAAATGGGGATGTGAATGAGGGAGAACTGTGACCTCAGCCTTCTGGGAAAAAAAAAAGAAAAAGAAAAAGAAAAATTCATGTAATACAGTCTGCAGCCATCATTTATTTAGCTCTTTTTTTTTTTTTTGCTAATTACATATGATATCTTATTTTGTCCTCATATCAGCTCTGAAAGAAGACCTCTGTTCCAATTTTTCAGATGGAAATATTTTTTCTTATTAGATTTACGGATCAGTTGGCAAGTGTCACATGGAGACTTTGTGGGTAAACCAGGATTTGAACATAGATACACCTGGCCCCAAAGGCCACACTTTGTACATGAGGATATCCTGGGACCTTACTCCTTGAGGAAGTAGGAAGTGGTAGTGATACAGGGGAAAGGCTGGAACAGGACTAGTTCTCATCCAGTCTCTGTAACATACAAAATTGGGTGATCCTAATACAAGTCATTTAATTGCTCTATATTTCTGTTCTCTATAAAATGGAACTGATGGAGATGCTTTGCTGAGAGGAGTAAATGAGGTAATTCTTTGCCACTAACATGTAAGCTTCAAGGCCTTTGGCTGTTTTGTTTACTATTGTTTTCCCCATGCCCTTAACAGTGCCTCAAAAGACTTGATGTTCAATGAAAAGTGGTTGGATTGGTAAATGAGTAGATGGATGGAGAGAAGGATAAGTGCTAGGCACACTGCCTAGATCATAGTAATCGCTCAGCAAATGGAGGTTCCCTTTTCTGTCTCTGCATCTTACAACAGCAGTACAATAAGGAGCCTGCTTAGGGAGGCGTGAGTATTATGGGAGAGAGAGTTTCCACCTCGTGGCCGTCTGTAACCCCTACTCAGAGCTAAGTGCTTATGTTCACCTCGCTGAGCCAGGAACTCTTAGTAAGTCACCTTGGTTTGAGTCCCACTGTGAAGTTTCTGCCAGGTCCAGTTGCCATGGCAACTCCCCACACCCCCTGGCTGCTCCATGGGCATCTGGCCTTAGTGAAGGCTTGACCTGCATGCTTTCTTCCTCCTGGACTTCAGAGACAACTGCGGTTATTCAGGCATTCTCTGAGTAAATGGTTGCCCCACAGTGCTGTTCATTCTCACTCCCACTCCCGCTTTCTCCTTCTTACGTCCTTCTCTTCATTGTTTTTTCTCTTTTTGTCTTCTGCTGCTGGAAGAATAATTGAATTCCTAATATGTTCTGAGAATATGTTGGATATTCTCAGATGAGTCCTAGTTTCTGTTATCAGGTGAGTCCTAGTTTCTGTTATCAATGATGAGACAAATGCCAATATCTAGTTTGGAAATTATCGTTTACCAAGGGCCTACTATGTGCCACAAACTGTGCTAGGCATTGGACACTTGTTGACTCATTTAGCTCTTACAACACCCCTGAAGGCTAAGTTGTGTTACTATTTTCTAGGTGAGAAAACGAAGAGCCAATAAACTAATGTGACTTCACTTCCCACTTGACTTTTAAAGACCGTGGGTTACTGTGATGTTTTAAATGACATAGGAGATACGATTTAGTCCAGCAGGGCCCAGGGAGATAGTATGAGCAATTCTATCCCTGCCCCTCAGCCCTTTTTCCCTAGACCAGAAATTAGCCCTGTGGAGCCTGGGTAGTATATTTCTTATAGTTTGTTAATTAGTGAAAGAAAGGTCTTGGCCACATACACCTCTGCTGCTGTGTGGCCCAGGAACGAGATATCCCTTCTAAGGGATCCACAGGGTGTTGTTATCCATGACTCACCGTACAGAGTGTCTGTTCCCTGATACTCACTACCTTTCACATCTCATGCTCTGGACCTGTCTTGTCTTCTCAAGAATTTATTCATACTGGACTCATCATTACATATTTTTCCCCCAGAATAGACTCTATAAAACCTAGATCAAAAATTCAGTGCCAGCCAGGCACGGTGGCTCATGCCTGTAATCCCAGCACTTTGGGAGGCCGAGGCAGGTAGATCACTTGAGGTCAGGAGTTCAAGACCAGCCTACCCAACATGGTGAATCGCTGTTTCTACTAAAAATACAAAAATTAGCTGGTTGTGGTGGTGTGTGCCTGTAAATCTGAGGCAGAAGAATTGCTTGAACCCAGGAGAGAGTCTGAGGCAGGAGAATTGCTTGAATGCAGAAGGCAGAGGTGGAGGTTTCAGTGAGCTGAGACTGTGCCACTGCACTCCAGCCTGGGCAACATAGTGAGACTCTGTCTCAAAAAGAAAAAAAATACAAAAACAAACAAACGAACAGTGCTACTATTAACTATTATTTTAGGGGTTTTGCTAAATGACTAGGCTGGGGTAACAGGTTGACTTTTTAAGGTGAGATTTATGTGAGGTGACAAACCCTAGTCTGTCTCTTTAGTAGGTAACATTGATGTTAAATTATTTATACTCCTTAGTTTCTAAAATATTTGTACTCTATTTTATTTATTTATATTTACAAATATTTATTACAAATATATATGAAACAGCTTCTTATGGCACTCAAATAAGAGATAAAACATACTCCTTTTTTTTCCCTGTGGTCATTTTAGGTTTAGAGATTCCCCATCTTTGGACACCAGAATCATGTTTTTAATTTACTCTTCTATTTAACATTTATTCTATACCTACAATAACCACAGTCTCATGGATAGCTCCCGCCATAAGACATGCATTGTCCTAGGACTGAGAAAAAAGACAAGTGTCTTATCCTTAAATTAAATAACTTCTGGGTTCCAGATGGTGATTTGGCATAAGAGGCACAAAGATGAGGAAGGTGGGATCTTCTCCCTTAAGCAGGTTCTGTCTTACGGCCAGTGTTGGATGTTGGCTAGAATGCTTTTTGATTGGTCAGCATCTGTATCATGTTGATTGCTTATTGTTACTATCATTTATGGGAGTCATCATGCACTTACTGAGATTCTGCAATGAGCCAGACACCGTGCTATTCACTGGGACATAAAGGTGAGCAAAAGATGCTGCTTACCTTTAAGGAGCTGGCTGTCTATTTACTAGACTCTAGGGTTTGGAATAAGGTATGTGGGGAAACACAATGAATATGGGTAGTTTATCTACCTAGAGCATAAGAAATCTTTATATATGGTGAGTCTCAAAGAGTGACATGGTGACAAGGAAACAAGTGGATTTTTATCCAAAAGGAACACTACCTACACTAATGTTCACATGATGAAGAGTGTTAATTTAGGAGCACTGTCGTAATTCAGCCCTGCTGGTCATTGGGCCAGGTGGGAGAGAGCACGGGAGGTATGAGTGTTGGGAGTCTTCATGAAAGGCCTTGGATGCCAGTCTAATGAATATGGATCATATCCTGTGACTAGATGCTGTAAAACAACTTGAGAGATTTCAGCAGGGAGTACAGTGAACAGATATGAGCACACCTCCCTTATCCCACAAGCAAACAGACAATAGAAGAGATTAAGGGAGTGGGGTGAAAATGCTAAGGACGTAGAATAAATAAGACTACACAACTGTTCAGATACTGTAAAGGAGGAAGACAGAAACTCAAAGATGACGTCTCAGTTTCTGGCCAGTTTAATGGCAGTGCTTTCAATAAGCTGAGGCTCCCAGGACGAGGAGGCTTTAAAGAGAAGATAATGTACCCTATTTTGAACGTGTTATTATATATTTGACGTGCTAATGGATAGCCACAGAAAGATGTCCAGGAGATGAGGGAAGAGGTTTGCTTAAAAGAAGAGCGTAGGAGGTAAAAGAAATTTGGGAGGCATTGCTCTAAAACTGGTAAGCAAAACCTTGAAGAACAAAGCCTAAAGAATGAGAAATGAACGGAGACTCAAAACAGCCTCCATAGAATTTCCTTGTTGGCTCAGCGTCCTCTAGCTGTGCAGATTCAATCTACTTTTCCTATTATATCCATAAAATTGTCTTTAATTTTCAGAGGCAAAACCACCCTCCCCACTCTGTGCCCTCTCTTCTAGGTCATAACACAATTTGTCTTAGAATCTAATTAGCCATGGATAAGCTTGACTTTTCCCCCTAGCCTATAAACTCCTGAAGAAGAGAGATGATTCTTCTGCTCTGTATGTCTCTCACATAGTAGCTGCTCAGTAAAGCCTTGTGAAATTAATTTGAACTGATCAGCTTCTAACCGTGAAACTCTTCTAAATGACAGGCATTATATACAAATCATGCTGCCTAATTGTCGCGAGAACCCTGTGAGATATTTATTATCTTCATGTTACCCATAAAGAAACTGAAGTTTGGAAGAGGGAGATCACACAGCCAAGGAGGGCCAAAGCCCAAATTTGAACCCAGAATGATCTAACTCCAAAGCCCATGCTTATTTCACTAAGCTCTACTGAATTTAACAGCGTGACGTCTTCTCACTTGCCTCTAAGGAGAATGGAGGGCTTAATATCATCTAATTGTTATCAAGAATGACCAACCAAATTGGGAAGGGAGGAGAGAAAATTACTACAAGTTTCAGGAAGCCTGTTTCTTTTATGTTTACCCAAAGGAATAAGAAGCCCATTTTGCAGTGTTAAACCAAGGCCCAACGAGGACCCACTGAGGTCACATAGCAGGCACGAAGGTTAGAAAACATGTTTTTTTTTTCTTTCCTTTTTTCAGATTCCCAACTGGAAAATAACAGAATTCCCAAACTTGAGGCCACTCCCATTTCTTCACCTCATGGAATTATGTGTCTTTCTGTGTGTTTGTGTTATCAGGTTTGCTGAAAAGCCCAGTGAACAAGACAGCGCTGACACTGATTGCTGTGAGCTCCTGCATCTTGGCCATGGTGTGTGGCAGCCAGATGTCTTGTCCACTCACTGTGAAGGTGACTCTGCATGTGCCTGAGCACTTCATAGCAGATGGTAAGAGCCGAGCATTGCAGATGCTCCACACCCACTCAGCACCTTGCACCCCTAGCTGGTCAGATGTTTCTATGTATGGCCCAACCTTGGAATTGTTAATATATATATTATAGGGGGAAAAAGAGAAGCACCTAAAGACCTTGGAAGAGGATCTTATCATTTGGAGTCTGGATTATTTGAATTAAATATCACTTTTATTTATTTTTATTTTTATTTTTTATTTTACTTTAAGTTCTGGGATATATGTGCTGAACATGCAGGTTTGTTACATAGGTATACATGTGCCATGGTGCTTTGCTGCACCTATCAACCCGTCATCTAGGGTTTAAGCCCTGCATGCATTAGGTATTTGTCCTAATGCTCTCCCCCTCCCCTTTCCCCTCACCTCCTGACAGGCCCCAGTGTGTGATGTTCCCCTCCCTGTGTCCATGTGTTCTCATTGTTCAACTCCCACTTATGAGTAAGAACATGTGGTGTTTGGTTTTCTGTTCCTCTGTTAGTTTGCTGAGGATGATGGTTTCCAGCTTCATCCATGTCCCTGCAAAGGACATGAACTCATTCTTTTTTATGGCTGCGTAGTATTCCACGGTGTATATGTGCCACATTTTCTTTATCCAGTAAACACTGCTTTTATCCTATAAGCAAGGATAAAGTTTATTAAATAAAGAAAGAATTCAAATGTGAACGCAGAAAGATTGAGCTACTTCAGAGAACCTACTGATTCTTATGCTTGTGGATCCATCTCAAAGTAAAAATGCCCCCCAGAGAGTATTTGCTAATTAAAAACATATGACAAGAAAGATTGTATAAGTTTTATTGGAATTTCCTGAATGTCCTGGATAATATTCATATTCTCATTCCCTGTAAATGTACTTTACAAGTATCTTATGTTCTACCATTTACTTTTTACCCAATTAAATTGAATTAATGAGACATTGTAGCCACCATAGTCATTAGCAAAGCATGGTACAAGACCCTGATTAACGTGCTTGCTATCTATTGCTAAAGTGCCCTCCAGAAAAGTTGCTGCAGTTTACATACTCCAGGATATGTTGGTGTCTGTTTCTCAAACGCTTGTCACATGGCATCACCATCTTTAGATATATTGAAGTTCAGCATAATTCTAATGAAGAAGGCATACCTTAACTCTGCAGTTGTGCAGCTTAATAAATTTTTAGTTTCAGAACTTTTTATACTTTAAAAATTGTATACATTTTACACTTTTAAAAATGTATGTCTTGATGAGTTCAAAATACCCGTGAAATCATCACTATAAGGAATGCCATAAACATAACCATCACCTCTAAAAGTTTCTTCTCACTCTAATTTTTTGTGATTAGGACATGTAACATAGGATTGCATATGAATCGACCCAGATAACATTATAGGATATTTCCAGCACCTCATAAGGTTTCCTTGTGCCTCCTTCCAGTTAATGCTCTGTAGGGGCAATAAACGTTCTGACTTGTAGCACCATATTCTTACCATTAATTCTTAAAAATAGTTTTGCATTTTGATATGTATTTAATGTTTCTGAGATCCTTACCCTCTATTTGCCAATTTTCCTTCAATGAAACTTGATTTTATCTCCAATGTTTAAGTTTCAGTGTTCGGAACTTAGCACCATCCCTTCAGTATATTGTGACCAGAGCAAAGTGGAACTTTTACCCCCCAACCCATGTTTTGAAACACCCAAAATTCTGTCAATGCGTCCTGATTGTTCCCACTTCACCATTGTGCATAAACCCCTACTTGTTTTTCACTTGGACTGCAAGTAAGTTCATATACATTCAGAGCTTAGTATTTCTTATTTCATATACATTCAGTTGATATTCAGACCTATGTACAAGACTTTGGTTCATCTTTAATGAAACGTATGTGCACATAAGGTAGGTAAACATGTGGTAGGGGAGATGGTAGGGAATGGTGTAGGAAGGCAGAAGGAACAAAATTACAGAAGCAAGCTGTTTCATGAATTATGCAGCTAGAAGAATTGCCAGAACCTGGATGTGGCCAGAATACAGTGATGGAGGAGCAAGAGTGATGACCACTGAGTTGGAAAAAAACGTTAGAGCAAGTATTAACTTCTACAAAATGCATGTCTCCCACTTTTATCTCCCAGCTGTCACTACTCAATAATTGCAGAATATTAAGGCTTAAAGGTGTTCAAGTTTTACATATTTATTTTCATACATGTAGAAATTGAATCCCTGAGAGAATAACTTGCTCAAGTGAAATAGTTTAATGACTAAGAGCACAGGCTTTGGAATAATATAAACATTAATCCAAATGCTTGTTCTGTTGTCTGCCACTTTGATAACCAAGTGAATTCACCTCTCTGAGTCTCTGTCTCTACATCTATAAGAGGTGGATAACAGTAATACCTATCTCACCGGAGTGTTCTGAAGACTACAATTACTATTCTTTATCATGTTCATCAAATTTTCAGATAGCATGTGACTGAGAAATAGCAAACAGCTGAGAAAGAACAAAATCAAGGGACTACCCAAGAGAGCTGCAAATGATCTTGATGATTTGGAAGGACAGACCCAAGTGTGGTGAATTAAAAGCTGCCCTTTCTCAGTGCTCCCAGTGTCATAAACTTAGAATTTTATAACAGCCTGTGGAATTTCTGTCTGTGGCAGAAACAGCCTGTGGAATTTCAGTCTGTTTTTGCCTCTAGACTGGAATCTCTGTGAGGGCAGGAATTATGTCTTTGGGAGGAAATACTGTATTCCCAGTGATAAGCAAGGTGCCTGGTCCATAATGGATGTTCAGCAAATATGTGTTCAGTGAATGAATGTTGCCTGAATTAAAGCTGAGTTGTATCCATTATTCTATAGGCTCCTTCTAATAGATCTCTAATCATACAACAGATGCTGAATCAAAGAAAACTAAGGCAGATGATGCATAGAGATCAAAGACATTTTAAAATGTACCCGTGAAGTTTTAAAACATACCCAGGATTTGTCTGCAGATACGGAAAGGACTGTTGTGAAAAGCAGTTTTCATACTCACAGATCTCAGATACACAATACACAGCACACCGTGTGGGAAAGCACCCGGATCTATGAGAAGACAGAGGGAGCAAGTGGAAAGCATGGGCAAGAGTCTGTATTGTGGTTATTGCAGGAAGAAATGGGTGAGGCGGTGTAAGCAGGGTAGACAGATTTGGGATAGGCTAATCTGAATTAACCTTGGTAGGCTCTGGGGTTTTGGAGCTGCTCCTGATTGCCTGGTATCTGGCCCTAGGATGATGAAGGGAGAGGATATTCTTTCCCAGTGTGATAAACCACATAGAGGAGATGATTGGAATGTAGGCTCTGGATTGGTTAATTTTCATATGAAAGGTGTGCTCTCCAGACAAGTCTTTTGCTTTCTCTAAGATATGACTATCCCTGGAGGGGAGGGCTCTCCCCAGTCAGGAGGCTCAGATGCCAGAGCATCAAACATACAGAAATAAGAAAATATAATTAATACAAAAAAATTAGAAATAACTACAGAGTGTACGCATCTTGGAGATGTGATGGAGCAAGCTTAGAAGACAGCATTGGGAAGACCTTGTCCACAGTATCTTAGTCTCCAGGCACAATGGAATCTCCATCCCTTACATGCCATAATATCTTAGTAGGATTGGGTCCTTTCAAATGAAGTAGGTTTTGGTTTGGATCTCAATTTTGTTGCTTATTTACTGTGAAACATAGAAGAGTCAAGTTAGCTACCTGAGTCTCATTTTTCTCATCTATCTGAAAAATAAGGATTATTATGAGATGACTGAATGTCATAATGTATATAAAGTGCCTAGCAGAGTGTCTAAAACATTGCGCTAGCCTAACAAATGGTAGCTGTCATTACTCTTATTATTAAAATAGTTTGTAAAGAGAGAGACATCAGAAGCTAGAAAATGGCAAAGCAAGAAAATATAGAAAACCAAATAGGTCAATTTAGCTACTCTCAGTGAGGTGAATGGAAGAGGAAGTAAGTTACATGCTCTGTTCTAGCTGAAGGTGACTTTCCCACTTGAAGACATTAACACTTGAAAGTCCTCCATCTCTGGGGCTCAGCAGGAATCCTGGGAGCAGCCAGCCCCTGAAGCCAGGTGGACACCTGTCTGGTATTTCCAAGCAAGGTCACCTTCCCCAGCATGATCCCAAAGCCTCCTTTGGCAGAAGCTCTACGGGAATTGCTCATCTCATTCCTCCAACAGCTCTCCAAAGTGGTCTTTATTATCCACTTTTGGCAGATATAGAAAGTGGGATGCGAAGGGGAGTAGAATCCAGTCTTCTGTAGGAGTAGAGAAGGATCTAGAAAATTGATTTTAAAAATTGTACTAGTGGAGTTTCCAGCTCTGATTTCTGGAGATGAGAGGGTATTACATAAGGGAATAAGAGGGTAAGTGATAATAGTACCTATTTTCTTGAACCCATGTCATCCCTTAGTATTGATATTTATAACTGTGTTATAACCTCACATAAATATAGTAACAAACACAGATGGAAAGTGCACAGTTCTGTTATATTTTACATACGTGTATTCACCCACATCATAATACCGGCCCGTTAAGACTGGAAAAGTTTTAAAAAACAATAAAAACAAAGTCTTAATGAGGCCTGTCAGGATGAGGGCAGCCCATGTCAAGTGCAAGAAGCTCCATTTGAGATCAGGTCTCCCAGGGATCAAGGCCAGGGCAGCTTTCATCCTTTTTGAATCACCCCCATGAGTTCTAAGCTGCCAAGGTGCTGGCCCTTTCTTAATACAGAGAGCTCTCAGCCACCCTTACACACTGAGCTGTCCATGGTTCTGGATCATTGGATGGGGCTGAGTAATGGGTCCTGTCTTCCAGGAGAAAATGAATTCTGGCCTTGTGTTACTGCATAGTTATACTCGATGCTTACTGTCCATTATAAAGAAAAGGTCATTATGACATAGCAGTTGTCCAGAGCTCAGCTGGCAAGAGTTCTGACACAGTTCCCATCCAAACTCTTGGCAAATCTCACCCCTCCTTTTATCTGGGCTTCTTCAAAGCCTTCAGTGGCTTTTTGCCCTCCCAAGCACACGCTGAAGAAATGGAACATGTTTGCATCTAAACAGACTTAAGCTAGCATTGTTGATCCATCTGTGGACTATAAATCATCTGCATTTAGGTCATCTGGGGAGATAATTCCCAGAACCAGTGTGTCAGATTCTCTGAGGGTAGAGTCCACATATTATTATTCTTTACAAGAACTCTCTAGGTGGTCACTTATGAGAGCTTTGAGAGCTATGCCAATATCTCTGTAAGTGTTACTTTTTTCCATCTAACATATATGATCACTCCTTCAGACCCTTTGGAATCATTATAAGCATCCTTCATAATGGTCTTTGGTTTCCTCCACCTTTGACTTTATCAATGCCCTATTAATGGAGCTGCCTCATAGCATAACTCCAGTGACTGTCCATAGCATCAGATATAATGTGAGTGGTCTACTCTTAAGGTTTATAATATACTAACCCTGATCACACAGGTTTGGGCCTCATCAAAATTGCCATGCAGTTAGCCTTATTGAGAAATAATTATTGGTTAATATTAAACCTATCTTAGCTGAGATCCTAGTTTATGCATCTACGGAGGTTCCCAATGTAAGTCGGTATATATTCACCCAATGTGGTCAGCCAATAGAAGAGTCTGCTTTTAAAGGAACGAGCTATTTAGGTGAAGTAGGTAAGATGGTTCCTCTTCAGTGTAGGCAGGTAACAGTCCACCTAGAGTTCTCTGTTTTGTTCCACAAGTTGTTATACATTGGAAGTTATTCAAGTGAGAGGATTTGGCAGTTAAAATATTGAGAAAGCACTGTAGATACCTAATGACCACTTAAGGAAAGGATGGAAGACATTCAATAACAAGAGTTGAAGGAACCTAGACAGGAAGGGAACTTACTATTATTGAGTATGTCTGTTATCTATTGAGCAGCATACAAAGCAGTTTACATAGGGTTCTTCATTCAGTTCCCATAGCAAAACTGAGAGTTGGGATTTAGTATCCTCATTTTGCGTACTTGAAAAGTGGGGCTCAGGGATTTTTACGAGATTAACACACAGATGACGTGGTATGAAAACCTAGTGTACCTGAGCCCCAGTCTAAGGTTCTTCCATGTCCTGAGCTTCCAGAGAGGAGACCAGGATAATTCTTATTTATTTTGAAGAGAGCAGGCTGGTTCTGGAACTTTTAAGGAAGCATAACTAGAGAGCTGTATGAGTGATGAGTGTGATCAGGGTTGGGAGAAGATGAAGCCTAGTTTGGAAACATCTTCCTCTGCTGTTGACTGTGTGACTTGTGCTAGTTACTTAAACATTTTAAGCTTCAGTTACATGATCTATAAATTGAGGATAATAGCAGTACTTATAAAGTTATTGTGAAGAATAAGTGAAATAATACTTATAAAGCTTTTAGCTCAGTACCTAAGACCTAGTAATGGCTCAATATATTATATAAATGTTATAAGTTGTAATAATATTTTCTTAATATTGGAAGGGGGTCATTGCAAGGTAATGAGTTCCCCATCATGGAAAATCTCCTGAGAATAGATGACCACATTTTCATGAAGCTGTGGAAGAGAAGGGAAGAGATGTGTTTGGCTTGAATACATGATATTTTGTTTTGGAGCCATCTTATTAGACTGTAAATTTTAAAACCACTTAATTTTTAGAACTTTTAGAATATGTTTGTTTATGCCTTAGTACTTCACCCAGAGTGTCACCAATGCTTTACATAGGCTGAGAAATGGGTGAAAACCAGGGATGTCGCTGTCTCTTGAATACATTACTTAAACTCTCTCTCTCTCTCTCTCTCTCTCACACACACACACACACACAGACACACACACACACAATTTTATACATTGATATGATTGTTACATTAAAAAACTTATGCTAAAATGTCTTTTTATTCATGTTAATTTAAATGGTTAACATCATCTTTTAGGTTGAATTAAGTTGATAGCCAAGTCTTTTCTGTTCCCTATGACTGAGGTATTTGGGCTCTGAGTATTCCTTCTTAGCCCGTGAAATCATCAAGTATAAATGCCCACATATTGGGATGGCATAGTTCACTAATATGCCACACATGTGTCTGATTCTGAGCATAAAATTGTGTACAATAACATGTGCCTACATTTATTTGCTTTTTTCCCTACTTGATGTCTTCCATCCCAAAAGAGTGAGCTAACACATGGTTTCACGCTGTTAGAGAAGAATGAGATCCATGAACTAGTTTGCAGTGATTTTATTACATGGAAGGAGTATTTTCAATTCTTAGAAGGGAAAATTACACCACATTGAAAGTGGATCCTTAGCCACAAACTGCCAAACAATTTATTTAAAAAGAATAGTTCCTTGGACATTCTGCTCTCTGAAGTCATCCCAGGCTTTGTTTTAAAATGCTCAGTGTTAACTCCAGGTCTTTTAATACTGTGGAACATGCTTATGGGTGGAAGTTGTATACAATACGGCTTCTGTCTTTTTCTTCATTAATTCATTTGCACAGCCTTGATGCTGTTTAGACAAATAGACTATCTTATCTGGTACCTGCCTCTCTATATGCCTTTGCTTATACATTCCTCTCCATCATATATTTCCATCTATGGCAATCTCACCCATCTCTAAGGCATAACTTATTTTCTCCCTCCTCTAGCAAACCTTCTTCAATGAGTCCCCAGAGACAAAAATCTTCTCCTTTCATGTACATTACCTAGAACTATATATGCCTTTCTAAAGATTTCAGTGTAACTCCTGTGACTGTTACTGTTACATGTGTGCCATGGAGACAACTGCCACACTTCTACAAACTGACCTCCTGCTTTAAATCTAGCCTCTCTCCTATCTTTTCTCAATAGTACAAACACAGCAATCTTTTACAATCAAAAATATTAATACATTGCATACATGTATTGTATACATGTCATACTTTCCATAAAACTGTTTATTGTCTTCTTTTCTACTTGTTTTGAAGACTGAAGTTCTTATCACAGTCTTTGCATCCTTGCAGGGTCAGGCCCTTGCCTGCCTTTTCAGTCTTACCTCACACTACCTCTCCCTATATTGGCTCCTTAAATTTCTCTATTGCCTCCTGCCTCAGGGCGTTTGCACATGTTGTTTTCTTTGCCTGAAAACTTCTTCCCTCATCTCTGGTTTCTCTTATTTACCCTATGGTAATGGACTTTCCTTTTTTACTTCCCAGCCTCTGTTAGCTCCCTTACTAATCATTCTCCTTGAACCCTGCCTTTTTTCCTTATTACACTTATTTCAATGTATAATTGTGTATTTATCTAGTTAGTGTTCTCTATCACTAGGTTTCAAGTTTCATAAGGATAGAGATTATATTTGTTTCACACATTATATTCAGAAGCTTGGACAGGGTTCAAAATGTACTTGATGCCTCTAAAAAGCTTTCACTGAGTTTTGTTTTGTTTTGTTTTTGTTGTTTTTTGTTTGTTTGTTTTTAAAGTTATTTCAGGGGTTAGACTTGAATTTTTTCAAGGTCAAGGACCACAGCTTATTCATGTTCTGACTTAATTGTGATGCCTAATAGAGGTTCTGACACAGTAGGTGTATAAGAAATTGTGTCTGTAAAAAATGAAGTAAGGGAGGACCGACAGGTGGACCCAGATGATCTAGGAAGATACATCATAAAGAATGACAGTGCAGGAGGTCTGAGGCTGCCTCTTCTTCTATGATTGACTTCAATCCCCAAGGATGTTGCTCCCATCCCCCAAAATAAACTCCAATCAAATTCACACACCCCTTTTCAACACCAGAATGAAACAAGGTTCATCCTGGAGCCTAGAAAGAGAGGAAATATAAATTGAGCTGAGATTCAGAACCCCCATAGGGGAGGTGGCAATGAAATACCAATAAACCGTATTAATATGCTGAAATCAGAAAGAATAGCTTGAACTCCAACCCAGACTTAATAACTATACGTGAGAGAGTAAAGGGAGAAGGCAAGGCTAGATTTCAGTCAGAATTAAAATGAGATCTGTAATGAAATCGGTAATATAATTATAAACTGTGAAAACTTTTTTTCTTCTTCTTTTTCTTCTATTTAATGGCCAACTTGCTTAGCAATGGCTGGGAGCTGTGGATACCCCTTAAAGTAAAATTCTTTTTTTTTTTTTTTCCTAAATCTCTTCATTAGGAAAGTCTAAATCCACAAAACCATGGAAGAAAAAAAAACGCTTCAAGCCATTTTCTGCCTTAAATAGTAACTGATCCCGAGGTTAAAGTGACAAGTGGCTTGGGGGAGAACAAACCCAGAAAAACCATCCTAAGCAGCTGAATATGTTCAAGCTTTTAAAGATACCACAGCAGCCAGTGGGACTGTGATTTTTAATGACACTCTGTGCTAAGATATTAGCTTGGCTTCCAACCAGAATGAATTGTTACCAATTTCCCTTCATAACAAAAAAGATAACTGAGTTTGACGTCCAAAATTGGAGACTAATTTCTGTGTTTGGATAGCAGATCGAGTCCAAAAATATGTTCCCAGGAACTGGGGCAGGGTTGTTGCAAGGAGTAGGCAAACTCAATTTTCTCTCGTTAATAACTCCATTCTGTTGTTGTGAACAGGAGGCCACTTTGACTTTTAGAATGGAAAGAGAGAATGCTGGATGGTAGTTTTGATGAGATTGAGTTCAAGACTATAGAGTCAGTTGTTCCATTATTATTGGCTTGAGGTTTGCAAAATAGTGTAGAATTGAGGCCGTAGAACAGTCCACGGGAGAAAGAAAGTAGTATGGTGAAGACATTAAGTCCACTGACCTGTGGCCCTGGAGATGTGGATTTCAGACCAGTTCGTCTGCTTTCTGTCCCATTTCTTTTTTTCATCTAAAAACGTGCTACTACCCCCTCCTTCAAAGAGTGTTCATGGGGTGATTAATTTAAAAGCGTCTTGCCATCTGTGAGGGTAGGTATGATTATGAGAATGTCGTCTTTGCCTCACTGTTTGTTTACAGCTTTAATACGTATAAAGACAACCTCAGGGTTGGAATAGGGTCTTAGCAGGTAGGGCTAGGTAAGGAAAAGATACAATATTAGGGAGGTCAGCCTCCCTTGGCTAGAAGAAGGAAGCTAGATAGTTAAAATGCATTGATACCACCACTCTTTTATATAGTGTCTTCTTCTTCCCTTTCTTCCTTCCTCCTCTCCTCCATTTTTTCTTTTTTTCCCTCCTATGGTCAACAGACATTTCATACCGTACTCTCTGTGGCATGCTCAGATGCTAGAGTGCAGAGACAAATAAAACACCACCTCTGGCCTTCTCCAGCTTAGCGGTAGTGGAACATGCCAAGTCAATAAAAGAAGAAACTCATTGTGAGTGATTCATCATGGGGCTGTCCTAGATGCTATGGAGACACTGATGTGGAGCAGACAAGTATCCCAAGCTGGAGATGCAAAGAAGGTGTCTTGAGGAGGTGCTACCTGAGCTACATCTTAGAGCCATTGGCACTTATCTGGAGAAGGGCAGTGGGTGATGGCAAACTTCCCAGGGAAGGGCATGGACACGTGCCAGTGCTTTCATACAGACCCTGTTTTCCAAACTTCCCAATGGTTGCAATAATACTGGTAATGATTAGAAATGTTTACAGAACAGCTGCTAAGTGCCAGGTCCTATGCTAAGTGCTTTACAAGGTATTACCTTATTTCATTCTATTACCTCATGAAGTAGATTCAGTTATTATCTTCATTTTAAATTTAAGGGACACCTAAAAATTTAAAGGTCATGTACGCCTAACGAGGTTATATGACCACCTTAGTGTTATACAGGTGGGAAGAGGCTGAACAGAATTATTTTAAATCAACATCTACAGAATGTAATAGAGAAGGTGATGACTACGATCATCGTCTGACTCCCCTATGAATTTACCCCAACTTTGGACAAATCTCTACTTCTTCAGGCCTCAGTTTCTTCATTATAAAATATGGGAGGGAACAAGATGATACTTAAGATTTTTCCCTGCCCCATATCTTAAATGGAGAGGGAGAAATATTGGGGTTCAAAGTCCCCCTTTACTTATCTCATGATGAACGATGACCTTCCAAGTCCTCATGCAGCCCTCATATTAGTGTCCCCAGTACTCTCTCTTCAGACTGGTTTGGGCCAAACTGCTGTCAGGCAGCCCTTGAACAAAAGAGATTGGGAGCAGAGACAGCTGAGCAAACTTTCCATAGCCCACAAGTTGCCGTTTGAAGAAAGCTTAGAAGGATCACAGCCAAGCTTGTGGAGGGACTTCAGGCTCCCAAGGCTGCCTGGATGAAAAATAAAGTGGGAAGCCTGGGCCATGGTGGGAAAGACAGCTGCCCCTCCCCAGCTTCCCCTCTCAGCCCCGGCTGCAGAAGGACCTTGAACATCTCTGTTGCCAGCAGGAGTTTGGGAGGGGAAGAATGCATTGTATTCACATGGGAAAGGATAAGATGGGAGGAATAATTAAAACCTGTGCATCTCTGCTCCCCCTTCACCAGCCCTGGTACCCAGCAAAGCCTTGCTATTTGGCTTTTCTCCCCAGCGTGTTCCTCTGGATTATGTAAGCCAAATATATCTGCAGCTGTTCAGCCTTAGGTTTTCCAGAAGCTCTTGGCAACTTTCTGAACCTCAGCTAACGGCTGGGGCATCTCGCCATCAGCTGGAGTGATCCCTGGGGCCTTGACCATCCCTAAACCTTCTGTTTATTCCCTCCCTGACTTTAACTCTGGTTCCCATTTAAACTTTATAGTGAGCCCATACATTCAGACTTTCAGCTGACATTTGCTGAGTGCCTGCTCAGGGCCAGGACTTAGATTCTGGAACAAACTCAGGCACAGTCAGCATTAAAGATGGGTGAAGTGGGGGAAAGAACATGAGATTTGGAATCTTAAATCTTCAGGTTTAAATCTACACTCCTCCTCTTACTAATTATCGATCTTGGACGAGTCACTGTACTTCTCAGAACCACCAATTTTACCATCTATAAAAGTGAAGCTCTAAGCCCCTACTTCACAGGATGGTGGTGAGGGTGAAATAGAGAGTGGCATTAAAAATAGCCAAAAATAGATGGTTAGAAAACACTAATCACACCCTCATAGGGATCATATGTGTCATTTAAAATGATAGGATAACTATAAAGCAAAAGGCTACTATGGAAGGTAGATGATAATCTGAACCATCAGGGTATATAGACAAGAGTCAGCCAGGTTGTGAGGGAAGCTTGGAGTTTTTTCCACTGGGCAGATCTGGGTAAAGCTCCAGAAAGCAAGAGGATTTTGCTAGAGTGTGTTCCCATTTGAGGAAACTGGATGGGAAGGGATTGGGAGTGAGAGTTTGCACTTCTGTTGGAAGTGGGAAGAGAGAAGGAGGACAAGAAAGGCAATCTTCCAGGTAAAGAGAACATCATGAGCAAACGTGTGGCAGGAGCAGGTAGCATCCAGCACAGCTTGGGATCTATGGGGGCATGAATGGATCTAATGGGGGGGTTAGCCAGGAAGAGCAGTTGGGATTTTATCTTGGAGGTAGGTTGGGAGTCATGGAAGCACTGAAGGATTTTAATCAAAGGAGTGTAAAGGTCACAGTTCCTTTTACAAATTAATGAGGCAACTTGTTAATTCAGAGTTCAGGCTGTGGAGTTGGACACACCTGGGTTCAAATGCTAGCTCTATGAAATAATAGACAATAGACGTTACCAATGTTACTTAACCCTTCTGGATTATTTCTTAATCTGTAGGGTTGGGAGGATTAAACAAGATTGTGTTTCTAAGGTACTTGGTAATGTTCATGTTTGTTGGAATCACCGTCACCATCCTTTCAGTCTGAGTTGACTCTTTTGAACTACTTCTTTTTGCATTCAGTGCATTTCCAATTACTTCTTCAGTGTCTAATTTGGTTAAGAGTCTGGGCTGTAGAATCTCACTACCTGAGTTTGATACCTGGCTCTGATATTTTGTAGCTTTGTAGCCTTGAGCTAGTTATTTAACTTATCTAAGCCTCTGTTTGTGCATCTGTAAAATGGGGAAAGTCACAGTAAACCACCTTGAAGAGTGATATTGCTTGACACATACAGCCCCTTCCAAAGCGACTTTAAGACCCATTATGGCTGAGGTGTAGCTTTCTTGTTCCTTTATCATCTCCAGTATACAATCAGTGTTCAATAGAGATTTATTGAATGACTGATCGCAGTGTAAAAGGTGAATCTGAGGTTGTCAAAGTTGGAGACAAGGAACTCTGATAAGTGCTGCCTTATTGAGTTCATAACATCAGGTCTGAACAGGGGCATTAGATATGAAAATAAAGACAAAAGAGTTCCTGTAGAGCTAGAACAAGGAAATACAGCAACTAACTGCAAGTAGAGACCAAGGAAGAGGAAGAGTCAAAGATGATGTGGCATCTGGTGCCTGGGATCCCTGAAAGTTTGATGACCCCAGACATAAATCAACATTAGAAGCCCAACTGAGTTGAGGAAACCTGAAAGAATAATCCCCTTTTTTGTAAAGCTGTGAGGTGTGGTAGTTATGAGCTTCAACACCAATGCCAGAGTACCCGGGTTCAAATCTTAACTCAAGCTTCATCTTCTGAAAAATAGAGATGCTAATACACCTGAAATTAGACTGTTATTGTGAGGACTAAATGGTTGTTCATTGCAAGGGTCTGGCCCATGGTAACCACACTCAAAAACTAGGGATTGTTACAATTCTGGTGAAGCACCAGCATCCCGAAGGGAGACCAAGGATCAGATGCCTACTTCTTGGCTACATTTTTAGGTTTAAAAAAAGGAAGAAAATGCCAGCAACTTTAAAGGACACACAATATTAGAACCTTTACAAATGCTGCCGGGATAAAAATTATTAGTAAGAGATGTCACTGTGTCCTGCGAGCAAAATTAATTCGCTAGATCTCTGAAAGCTGCTCCCCTGAAGGTTTGAATCGTTGGAGTAATATCTCAGGTGACATTTCACCACAGTATTTGAACCTGGGTAGAGGATGAGAGAGTGATCAGTCTGTGTCACCCACATGAGGGTTAACATGACCTGAAGATTCCAGGACCAGCCATTCCCTGCAAAGACTCAAATGAAGCATTAATGTGCTGGGCAGAGGACTTTAAATGGAAGCAGAGGCCTGAAAAAAGATACAGAGGCCCGGTGATGGGAGCTGGTATCACACTTAAAATGTGAAATCAATTAAAAATGGCAGTTTCTGCTACCCCAAAAGGGAGAGCATGAGTACAGGGGTGAGGGCACATTGTGGGCATATTGCCATGTAGCTAGCTTGGCAGTTTTCTACAGTGCAGGATGTTAGAGCCAGAAACTATTTTCAGCTGTATCTTTCTCCTCCTTAGGCGTCTCACCCTCAGGCCAAATGAAATAGCTATTTCCTGAAGGCCCAGACTCTGTTTTGTTCTTTTGTAGCATATCTTTCCTTTTGCCTAAATCCCTTTACCCCTTGTATTAGTCTGTTCTCATGCTGCTAATAAAGATATATCTGGGACTGGGTAATTCTAGAGGAAAGAGTTTTAGTTGACTCACAGTGCCACTGGCTGGGGAGGCCTCACATTCATGGCAGAAGGCACGGTGGAGCAAGTCTCATCTTACATGGTGGCAGGAAAGAAAGAGTGACAACTAAACGAAAGGGGTTTCCCATTTATAAAATCATGAGATCTTGTGAGACTTACTTCCATGAGAACAATATGGGGCAAACCGCCCCCATAATTCAATTATCTCCCACCAGCTCCCTACCACATCATATGGGAATTATGAGCGCTACAATTCAAGATGAGATTTGGGTGAGGACACAGTCAAACCATATCACCCGTCTACTCCATTTAGCTTCCTTCTGCTGAACTCAGCTCAGGTGTGACCATTTGTAGGAAGCATTCTCTTGCAGAGGAGGCAAGCATCCCTGCTCTATGCTCCCAAAGCTTCCTATTTTATCTTCATTACAACACCGATTGTGTTCTATTATAATGGTCTATCTTGTTAATTCTCAATTGAACCATACACTACTTTCGGGCAGGGAGTCTTCCACTTTTATAACCACCCCTTTTTGTCACGGTATTCAACATAGAGTGGGAACTCAGTATATTTAGATCTGTTCACTATTCAAGTTACTTTTAAAAATAACTCAAAAAACAATTCTGAGAAATTTAATACCATTACTTTAATTATGATTCCTGTTATTGAATTATCGGTTGCAATTTTATTTTGAGGCCCAAAATTAGGTCACAAGATTTGACAAAGAGGTAGACTCTTCAAAACAAATATTGAGCCCAGTAAGCATAAGCTGCATTCTCGCAAAGCTACATCAGGAATGGGATGGAAGATAGAGAAGGTAATTCTCACTGAGGTAGACATCAAAAGATTCTTAGAGAAGGTAAAAGCTGAGTTGAGCATCAAAGGGTAAGTTAGGCTTGGACAGATTCATTGTCCACTTCGAAGAACTTGTTTGAGGATGGAATGAGACTGGTTTGTGCAAAGGAAATTGACCTCAGCTTCTCCCCTCTCCCCAATCAACCTGCAGCATCAGCCCTCAGCAGCGCCCAGTCCCATCCCCTCCCCAACCTCACACCCTCAGTAAGATCCATCTAGGCAACAGGTGCATACTTATGGCATATTGCATGTTCCAAACAGAGTGTGAGGACAGCAAGTTGGCACCTAGAGTCCTCCAGTCCTATTTCAGTCCCCATCCTTCTCTCCTTCCAGAAACAACCTCACCGCTAGAATGCAAATCAGCATAATATAGATCCTTATGAAAATAACAGCTAGAATTCATCATGTGCCAGGCAATATGCTAGGTATTTTACCCATAATACCTTTTCTAATCTTTACAGAATTTATTCACTCATTGAACAAATATTTATTTCCTGTTTCTTGTGTCATAGAGCAGTAGAGATTCTGTGCTGGAAAAGACAGACACAGTCCCTGCCTGCAGGGTGCTTTCATCCTCAGCAGGAGGTGGACACCAAAGCAAATTAGGAAAACAAGAAAGTAAGCATTGGCAACATGTGAGCATGGCTGTGAGGATAGTTAAAATGGCTTGACATAATTAAAATAGAGGAGAGTTAGGATGGAAGGCTAAGATATAGTGGTCAGGAAAGATCTCTCCGAGAAAGTAGCATCTAAAGGAACATGTGAAGTTGTGTGGGAGAGGAAAGTGTGTTTCAGGCAGAGGGAACAACACAGTCGAAGCCACTTGGGTGACTTGAACAAGGTGCAATAAGGTGAACGTGGTTGGGGCAGACTGGGCAATGAGTGGTAGAAGTGAGCAGAGGCAAGCTCTTCCGTGGAATGGGCATTCTCTTTCCTTTCCATGGGCAATGACACTGAGGAAAGTAGAGCAAGGCAGTTCTTTGGTTCAGGGATGTGTACTGTCTGCTCCAATTTTGTATATTTAGGCTAAGCTGGTTCATTCCACCCCTGGCCAGTTAATGCTTATGAAGACTTTCAATATCACTGGTCAGGTCATTCTTCCCCCTTCCTTTACCCCACCCCCTTCTTTATTGTCTTAGTTTTGTTTGTTTGTTTTTTGTTTTGTGTTTTTCAGTATCTTCCTGTTTCTTGTCATAGTTTTTAGTGTTTATCCTGTACCTCTCTCCATGCTACCCTGAGAACCCAGGACAGATGGACTTCTCGGACCTGCCTCTGAGCGTTTGTCTCAGACGCAGCGCCTCTGTCCACTGCCCACTGCCCTTTCTGATTCCATCCTCCACAGCACTCTTGCAGCCAGCACATTGAACCATCCTGCTGCTGAGTCCCCAACTCCCAGCTGATAATTGTCTTCATTATTTGAGGAGAATCAATTTTACTAAGGACCTTGAGTATTTGAAATTTCAGAGGATGATAAATTGGCAAGGTGAAATATCAGGGCAGTGGATGACAACTATTTTTTTAAAGGAATTTGCCACCGCCTCCCGTGTTAAGTCTAGTTTTCAAAATCAGTGTGTTGCCACTGAAGAAGCTATTAGGAGAATCTCAGGGCACTTTCCTTTAATAGAAGTGAGAAAGTCAAAGAGAAACAAACCAGCAATTTTTTTTTTTTGCCTTGGGATACTGTGCACAATTATTTCTCAGAAGCGATCTTTAATTGTTTCATCTAAGGGGTATGCATCTTCTTTGCTCTGACTGTCTCCTCATAGAGGCTTGTGAATTGGATCCAGCTATTAGTAGCACTTACTAATTTCCTCTGAGTCTTGCTGGCTGAAGCACCAGGCTTGGAACAACTTTTAATTTTGTTTTCAATTAAATTTCAGTTGTTTCAAATCACTCATTTTTAATGTCATTTCTTTGCAGTCTTCAGAGACAGCAGGAGCTGTGTGTTCTTGTTTATGCACATACACAATCTGATGTGTATATCTCCATGGTGTGGCTAAAGACTGACTCCTGGCTGAGGACCAGAGCAGAAACAGATCATTAGGAAAGTAGAAACGAGTCATAGAATGGGCTTTTGGTTACACCGCTATATCCAAAGCTAATATGTTCTTCAAGCAGGAGTCTTGGTTATTGTGTTTGTGTTTGCGAAAGTATATTTGAACAAGGCAACATTTTCTTTTATTTCACAGTAGAACTATCAAATATATGTAGGTAGAAATAGTATAAGAATACCTAACATTTATCCAGCATTTATTATGTGTCAGATGCCGTTTTAAGCATTTCGCATATATTACGTCGTTTACATTAAAAGTGAGTAATTTGAAACAAGGGAAATTTAATTTACATCTATTAGCTCCCACACTCCTATGAGATTGTTATCCACATTTTTATAGCTGAGGAACCAAGGCCCATTTAACTGGATCATTATCATTTGGTTAGTTAGTGGCATGGCCAGAACGTGAATACCAGCTGCCTGGCTCTGTATTTCTGCCCTTAAACACTACTCTGGACTCTCTGTCTATAAAAAACAGAAAGGCTTCATCAGCTAAATGAATTTAGCAACAACAGGAAAATAGCAATTGACTAGTTTTTTAGAACAGTGAAATGATATTACTTTGTTTGGTCTTTTATAGGGTCTCTGCGCATGCCCATTCCTGTTGTGTAAACTGCAAGAGTGCCCCATGGGGTTTGGTCCAGATTCACAAGCCATGGTTTGGCTATTTAGCTGTGCTCTTCCAGATATTAACACCTCAGAAATGACAATTATGTTTGAAAGCAAAAGCATAACTATACTCCAGTTGTCCTGTGTTTCTCATAGTTTAGCTCATTGTTTTCTAGACTGTAGGTTCCAACTGAAAATAGAACCCAATCTATTTCTACGTCAGAAACTTCACAATTATAAAAATAGCCCAGCCTGGTGGCTCATGTCTATAATGCCAACACTTTTGAGAAGCCAAGACAGGAGGATTGCTTGAGTTCAGGTGTTCAAGACCAATCTGGGCAACAAAGCAATATCCTACCTCTAGAAAAAATGTAAAAGTTAGCCAGGCATTGTTGCATGTACCTGTAGTCCCAGCTACTAAGGAGGCTGAGGTGGGAGAGTTGCTTGAGCCCAGGAGTTCAAGGCTGCAGTGAGATGTGATTGCGCCACTGTACCCTAGCCTGAGCAACAGACGGTGACCATGTCTCAAAAACAATAAAATAAAATAAAAAGGAACTTCACATATCTTGTTACCTTTGCAGAGAACATTATTTCACTAATATGATTATCTCCCTTCTCCACTATAAAATACACACACACGCACACACACCCCATCAGGTGCTCACAGCAGCTTATTCCTTTCTACAAAGCACTCATTCATATGTGTAATAATCTAAGTATTAGTGCATTTACTTGCTTAATGCTCATTTTCTTCCCAACATTGTATACTCTATATGGCCAAGTGCTATGTCTTTTATATTTCCTGCTGGATTCCCAGCTTTTACAACCAGGCTTGGCACATAAGTGGTGCTCAATAAACATTTGTTGACACTATGAATAAATACATTCAGAAGTTAAACACAATTATCAGCCTGCTAAGAAATAAAGTTTCAGGAGACAAAGTACAGGGCCCTGAGTATGGTCTTCTGGATTCTAGTTCCAGGTTTCTAGTTAAATAATTGTGTGTAGCTTGGGCAAGACACTTTTACTGACCTCAACTTCTCCATCTGTGACGTGATAATGAAGTAGCTCCCTAGAACATATATGCGTATACACTGAGTATAATGTAATTGAATACCAACCACTCTAATAAATACTTTTTATTCTTTAACTTACTTCTTTCTGACAGTAACCCTACAGGTAGTTACTGTTATTGTTTTGATTTTATTTTTCAAATGAGCTTACTGAATCCAAAAGAGGGTAATACCTTTGCCCAAGGGCACACAGCTGTGGAACAGACCTGCCTCCAGAACCTCTAACAGTCTTGCTATGAGGATCAAGTGAGCTGCTGGATGTAAAGTTGTTACGTAGTGTCTTAAATGCTAAACAAAAATAAAATTGCATATTATCAAGGCCCTTAAGTGAGTCTCAGGTAAGATCTGAGGCACCACTGGAGAGTATGGGGAGGGAACTGTGGGGTTTGCCTCTTTTGTCTCCATTTGATAGCATCTATGGCGATATTCTGCAAATAGTTGCCTTAAAGCACCATTCATTCATTCACTTACTGATTACTCACTAAGGGCCAAACGCTGTGCTTAGAGATGCCAATTTAAAGATGAATTAGATATGGATTCTTCTTTAGAAAACTCACTCTCTCCCTAGGTAGATAAGACATCAGCATGCCCTAAACCCTGCCACATGCTGTGTACTCAGAAAGTGTGGGCTAAATTCAAATGCATCAGTGATGACACTGGTATAAGAAGAGAGATGCATGTACCAGGCTTCAGGACAGTGGAAGGACAGGCTACTTCCAGGTGATTGGACCAGGGAAGGAAGATGAATGAGTATAATCTGAGAAGATAGGGGTGGTAAGGAGGAAACTTCAAGATATGGGGACAAAGGCAAGGGAGGGAAGAAGAAATGGCATTATTTAGTCAATTTCTGCCTATTTTGGCCCACTGTCTCACCCTATTTCAACAGAGGGAGAACATAGTCTTGGCAGTTAGCTAGAGACAAAAAAAAAAAAAAAGCAATTTTTGGTCACCTTCTATGCATTTTACTCACTACTACAATTTTATATGTATTCTACCCTGTCTTCCTTCCCAAGCCTTCTGAAGTTGGTGTTATTGCTGTTTTCAGTATCATAGAAGTACTAGTAATATCATCATCAGTATTCTCATTACAAAGGTAATATACGTGTAAATGAAACAAATATTGAATATACCGTTTTTCCTATTCCTAGGATATTTCCAATCCTAATCTTCCTGGTTGATTACTCTTTTGATGTATATCCTAGAATTTCTACTACACACACACAGACACAGACACAGACACACACACACACACACACACACACACACACACCCTGAATTGCTATTTTTATGTTTGTTTGTTTATTTTAAATATGAGATAATACCTTATACCTTAACTGCTGATTTTTGGATGCTTTGCCCCTTGTAGTCCTTTGTATCATCATAAAACAATTAGGCTTCCTACATGAACCATGTACATCTCAATGTGCCATTACACACGAGAGTATATGTTAGGTATTGTTGTCCCATTTTTACAGAAGAGGATCCCTCACAGAGGCCAGTTGTGGGCATAAAGTCCATCAGGTGGTAAATGGCAAGAGTGGGGCTCCAACCAGTCCTCTCCGGCTCCAGAGACTGGGTCCTTCAGACTACATTTTGCCAGCTTCCTCCGGGAACAGAAGACAGGAATTCATCTTTCATGTGACATATACCAGAAATGTGGACCTCAGCCACCTTGTGTCCTACTTGAATCCCAGGGCTTTCATTTGGCTCTTGAATACAAACCTTATTTTTTTCTCTCCTTACATTTCCCAGAATTCATAGTAGGGCTTGCTTGGTAAAAGGCTGGTTACTGAGAAGGCTACAGAGTGGCTAAGATGCAGATCCCTGTTATTATGTTGCCCTAGGTATCAATATTGTATATTTAGGCAGCTGTTCTCATGCGTGCCAGACAGTAAAATTTGTTCCATCAACATGACTGTTGAAACTGCTGATTTTTTGATGCTTTGCCCCATGTAGTCCTTTGTAGCATCATAAAACAATTAGATTTAGGCTCAGCATTAATTTGAATTATTGTCCAGTTTCCAGAAAATATCTCCTGAAAATGTCATGACGATGTATTACATGTCTTTGGAGATATTAAGTATTGAATTACAATATTATGTCACCTTCTCGCTGACTTCTTTTTTTTCTCTCTCTCTCTCTTTCAACATGGCATGATTTATGTTTCAGCTACCACCATGAGCTCAGTATTTAGAGAAATAATCAGAGATGTATGTTGACAGAAGCAACAAAGAAAAAAACAGAACAAACAAAAATCTTAGTGATGTGGATAGGTTTTCCTTGAAGCAAGCAGAGTGTGAAGCAGCCATGTGTTCACAGAGCTCTAGAGTCAGAGTCAGGTAGCCTGCATTCTAATTTTGAATCATCAGTTTCCTAGCTGTGCAATTTAGGACATGTACATTTAACCTCTTTTAGCTCCAATTTCCGTGTCTGTAAAATGGGAATAAAAGTAACACCTGCCCTCTAGTGGTATTTCTAAGCAATGGCAGTAGAAAAAAAAATCCCATTTTCTATGTGCATTCAATGAGTGAGGCACATACACAGAGTTACATTTACCTTGCAAATGCTGCAAAGTAAGTGCTATTCACCCTCTTAGATGAGGAAGCAGAGAAAAGAAATATCGAGCATTTCCCAGGGTCACTCAAATGATGAATTGTCAGGGCACCTTTTGAATCTAGGTGTGCCCACCTCAAGGTCTATGTTATTTCCAGTGAAGCCATTTCCAGACAAAAGAGAAGAGAGTAGAAAGCGAGGGATCTAGAGAAAAAGGAACACTTGCAAACACACACACACACACACTGACACAAGAGACACAAAGCAGGCTGGTGCCTATGCCTAATTTGGTCAGCTGGCATCAAACCCACAGTGTAGTAATGAAACAGATTTGGGGAGGAATTGCTAATATGGTTATTCTTAGTGCTCAGGGTTGTGAGCTGTCTTTGACAAACAGCTCCTGATGTTTCTGCAGATTCCTTGGGAAAGGCAGAAGGAAGCGCATCTCGTAAAAAAAGGGTGGACCCTAAGAAGTGGGAACAGGTCTGCAAGGAGCATAGTGAAGTTGCTAGGTCCTGCAGGTCATAAGGTACGGTCATTCATTTGTTAATTTATTCAACCATATATGTCTTAGCCACAAATTTCCATTCCAAATGTATTGCACCTGATATATATGCCAGGCATACTTCTAGGACCCCTACAATGGTTCCTCATTCTGGCAACATGTCTTCAAGTAGGATCCCTCATTCCTACCCTACGCAGATCATCCCAGGATATTGTGACAATCAGGAAAAAAGCTGCTAGGATAAGTCAGCCTAGAGGAAATGAGTCTAACCTGGGTAGATGAGAGCAAGATGACTTTTTTTTAATGAAACTATTAGCTGGCTGTGTCCCAGGCAGGATCACCATGTTACACGATTTCGGAGGCACCATCTACATAAAAGACACATTACTGGTAGAATTATCTGTGCTTATGTGTATGTACAAATGTGTATGCATATATACAGAGACACAGTTATCAATTGTATATACACATGCAAAATACATAGCAATATGTATTGTATGTACAGACAAATAGACAATTTTAAATAGAATGCATGATTTGTCATGTACATTTTGTCCCTAGAATAATAAAACATGAAGGCCTTAGCCAGTCACTGTCCTATCCATAGGCAATCCAAACGAATCTTATTTAATTGCCATAGAAGCTCTATGAAGTAAGCGTTCACATTGTACAGAAAAAGAAATGGAGGAGGCTTACCAAGAATAAGTGATTTGTTCTAGAATCATACAGCAACTCAGTGGCTGGACCAGGATTTAATCTGTTTCTATTAGACGCCTGTCAAAGTTCCCATCTAAGTTCATGTCTTTCTTGGGCAACTGACACATAGAGAGATTTCTTAGTATTAGGAATTCAGAGCTAAATGACCTTTGGGTTCAGGGAGCAGTTATCAACCATGTTCATTCAAAAAGCACAGATCTTGGTTTAAAAAGAAACTCAACACTGAAATTGCATCTGATGCCTAAACTCCCAATAAAGTAATGAGAAGAGTTCAAAAAAATAAATAAATATTAAATTAAAAGTAAATAGCTTCTTTCAACCTTTAGCCAAAATTCTTCTTTAAAAATTTAAATAAGGTGAAGAAAAATGAGAAAACATGTCATGACTTTATTCTTTTCCTGTTGCCTGGTTTGGTACCAAACTGTTGTATTCTTAGGGGAAAAGATACTTTTTTTGAAATGTCAAAACTTCAAACCTTTTTTGGCCAGACTCAAACACTCCTAAGTCAACTTTGAAGCAAGAGCATGGATACATAAAGGCATGTACAATTCTGTGGCAATGTGTTTGTAGCCAGACTTCGATCACAAGTTCTGAGGTAGGGAAGACAGAAAACAATAGACACACGTTTGCCTGTAGCAAATTTGGGCACAGCACTTCAGGAAGATGTCTATTTGGAAACAGAAAGTGACATTTAGATACAGCTTTATTTGGAAACAACTATATATATATTTTTAACCTAGAATACCCCAAATCCCAGTGGACTGTTCATGGTTTTTTTTTCTGGGATATGCCGTGATAAGATCTCAATGTTTCTTCTGTGAAGTGATCCTCTCACAGTTATTAGCATTTCCTACTCCCAGGAGGGAGCTCTAGCCTAGTGACAATTCCCCTCCACTGGGACGGTTCTTGATTGTCAGTGGAAGATACTGGCACAGACCCTGAGCTAGAAGTTATGGCACTCAGATTCTTGTCTGACCCTGACACCTGTGGCTCTGGGAGAGTCAAGGGACTTCTCTCGCTCCCACTTCCCTCATGGCCAGAAGAGATTGAGAGTCACAAAGTCCATGTTCTAGCTATGGCTATTTCACTAATCCTAGGAGGGATCTTGGGTATATCCCCTACTTTCCTTGACCCTCACTTTCCTTATTTCTGCAAAAGGAATTTTTTCTGATTATAACATACCTTCCCAATAAGGACATAACATCCTCAAAGGGGTAAAAAATGATCTTGGGGGGTGGGGTGAAAATATTTTACCCCATGTACAGTAAAAGTATAGTTTATAAACAGTACATACTGTATATAAGCAGATCTATATCTCTGGTATTAAAATTTCATAGGTGGGAGGTGATTAGGGAAAAATTTGTAAAAACACTTGATAAAAATATTAAAGGCTGAGAAACTCTGGACTAGAGAGACTCAAAGTTTTCTGATAGTCTGTAAAATTAGATACATAACTAGAATAGGACCATAAAATTCTAATCTGTTGTATGATTCCAGGAAACCCCAATCTTAACCAAGTTGCAGTCTTCTTCAGGGCATGAAAGAAAGTATTTTTATGTAAAATTAACAAAAAGAAAGAGGTTGACTGTCCTTAAAATAGCCACTGAAACATCTCAGCATTTTCTTAGCTTCTTTCTTTGCTTTGTCATTTCCATCTGATTCACACACTTTATGGGTATTATAATCTTTCTGTCCATCCAGTGATGTTGGAAGTGTTTAGAAACAGATCAGACACCAGACTTTGTATCTGGGGAGTGGATGAAAATAGCTTAAGTCAGACTTGGGTTTTATCCTGAGCTCCATGAACCTCCAAGGGATCCATTGATGGAACTGTGTTTCACTTATTCGTGACATTTGTTTACCTATGAATTTGGTTTTATACATTTGAAAGCTTTATTCTGAGAAGCGTTTCATAGGTATCTCAAGCAGAAAATAATGGTTACTGAGTGGAGCAAATGGCAAGCTTGAGACATTTGCTGTCAAATAAGTCAGAGGTGGCCAGGAGTAGTGGCTCATTCTTGTAATCCCAACATTTCGAGAGACCAAGGCAGGTGGCTCGCTTGAGCCCAGGAGTTTGAGACCAACTTGGGCAACATGTCGAAACCCTGTCTCTGTGAAAACCACAAAAAAATTAGTCGGGTGTGGTGGTCCTGTAGCATCTCTGTAGTCCCAGCAACCCGGGAGGCTGAAGTGGGAGGATCACCTGAGCCAGGGAGGTCAAGGCTGCAGTGAGTCGATCACACCACTACACTCTAGCCTGGGTGAAAGAGTTAGAGCTGTCTCAAAACAAACCCAAAAAACCAACCAAGCTAGAAGGACAAGCATTAAAAAATCTGGAGATAACAGATGGTGGAGAGGATGCGGAGAAATAGGAATACTTTTACACTGTTGGTGGGAGTGTACATGAGTGTAACCATTGTGGAAGACAGTGTGATGATTCCTCAAGGATCTAGAAATAGAAATACCATTTGACCCAGCAATCCCATTACTGGGTATATACCCAAAGGATTATAAATTGTTCTATTATAAAGACACATACACATGTATGTTCATTGCAGCACTGTTTACAATAGCAAAGACCTGGAACCAACCCAAATGCCCATCAATGATAGATTGGATAAAGAATATGTGGCACATATACACCATGGAATACTATGCAGCCATAAAAAGGATGAGTTCATGTCCTTTGCAGGGACATGGATGAATCTGGTAACCATCATTCTCAGCAAACTGACACAAAAACAAAACCAAACACCACATGGTTCTCACTCATAAATGGGTGTAGAACAATAAGAATACATGGACACAGAGAGGGGAACATCACACACTGGGGTCTACTGGGGGGTTAGGGGAGCAATATCAGGGGGTTGGGAGGTTGGGGAGGGATAACAATAGGAGAAATGCCTAAGGTAGGTGACGGGGGGATGGATGCAGTAAACCACCATGGCATGTGTATACCTATGGAACAATCCTGCAAGATCTGCACATGTACCCCAGAACTCAAAGTATAATAATGATTTAAGAAAAAGCAACCAAGCAAACAAAAAGAAATAAGACAGAGGTAATTTGCTAGGGCTTGCATTAAAAAGTTTCACAGCCTGAGTTGCTTTACCAACAGAAATTTATTTTCTCATATTTCTGGAGATTAGAAGTTTGAGATCATGGTGTTAGCAGGGCTGGTTTCTTCTGGGGCCTCTCCCCTTGGCTTGTAAATGGCTGTCCTCTCACTGTGTCCGCAGATGGTTATTCCTCTATGTGTACCTATGCCCCCAAATCCTCTTCTTATAAGGACATCAGTCATATTGAAATAGGACCCACCCCAATGACTTCATTTAACCTGAATTACCTCTTTGAAGACCCTGTCTTCAAGGATGGTCACATTCTGAGACACTAGAGGTTAGGACTGCAGCATATGAATTTGGGGCAGAACACAGTCCAACACATAATGGGTAGGAACCATACAAAGGAATAGGCTGGGGTTGATCCAAGGCAAAAGGAAAGAAGATGGCAGAGGAAAGAGAGGTGGGAGGGGAAGATCAAGAGGTGAAGACAGAGATAACTGGCTGAGGACTCTCAAAGATCCTCGTATGAGAACTACCCCCGCAATAAATGATCCTCCAGAGTGGCTGCTCTCAGAGACTGTTTCCTCCTAGCTATCCAGGTTGCCTCTGCCCATACTCAGAAATCCTCAAGCTTGTGTTTAACCCCATTTTTGCAGTTCGACCACCCACTCCTTAAAAATTTTCTGTTAATGGTAGGGTGGTGGAATATATTTATTCAAGCCTGACTTGGGGCTCTGTGGACCCAGGAGAAGGGTAAAAGCGATACATTCTTTTTGGGTCTGTCAGGCTGATAGTAGATATGGTGTTCATTACTGCTTTATCACACAGTTTGCTTTTCATCATGTTCCCAGGAGGACGTTTCTCCCAGGTCCAAGACAGCTAGGACCTGCGGTATACATGATGTAACAGAAGGAAGGAAATCTTTAACTGTTTTTACAGTTAAAGAAAAAGGGAAAACAAAAATGAAAACTTTTGGCTGAACAGTCCCTATGCTTCATTTGCAAAGACCATCTTTTAGCCACACAGTCTTTCATTACTCTGCTCACCATTTGCCACTGTGACCAGAGCCTTCTTTTGAAATCTCCGATCTATGGTTCTCAAAGGTCTGTCTCATGATGCGAGGTGTAATGAAAGGGATTTGCAGCTGCTGTCTGGCTCTTCAGGCAATTTTGTCTGGTGATACCTCCTTCCGCGGTATTTTCAGTTCTCATTTGTAGCCTTCTGTTTCTTTGGGGGCTGATGTGCTTCTGGCTTTTCAAAGTGTACCACAGAGTGGTCTGAGCTCCCAAGCTCACCCCTGATCTATGCTGCACGATTACAGAAGCAGGCTTATAATCAATGTAATTGAAGATCAGAGTTAATGAGGACCTCCGTGCCCATGCAGTCCCCTGAGCAACGCTGGGCTTCAGATGCTAGATAACGAAATGATTGTGCTGAACTGAAAATCCATTTGGCTAATTAGATGATGTATATTCCCACAAGTCAGTGGGAGAAAAAAAAATTACATATATATATATTTAAAAATAAGGAAACATGACATTTTGAAGTTGAGATTTTGGCAGAGATTTATTTCAGAGTCATTGCTCTCTGGGGAGATCTATATGAGGGTAGGGAGGAACTCAGAACAGTCAGTAAAGGGGGGAGGACACTTCTAATCTAAATCCAAAAAATAAAACAAGGATCCAAAGAAAAACTAGAAAAGCATGAGACACATGGAATCGTGCATTTTATTCCTTTTCTGTGTAGTTTGTGTTCCCAGATAAATGGAATTTATTCAGAGAGCTCTGCTTGAAATTCCTTAAACTTAGTGCTTTCTCTCTCTCTCTCATATGCCCACACTGAACCTTGACTAGACACTAAGCGTGGCAGTGATTGTAGAGTTAAATGAAGCCGGGCTTTGCCTTCAAGAAATGCATGGTCTAGGTGGGCAAATAAGTAAGGGAAGCGAGGGGCTTGGGGTGGGAAGCAGACAGTCATGCTTTGCCTTAGATTTTTCATATCTAAGCTTCCTTCCTGGGCTATAAGTTATCAGTAGGCAGACACCATATTTTATTCAATCAAAGCCTGCTGCGGGGCTTTGCACATAGCCATATCTGAGTGAATGAATGGCACTCTACCAAAGTACATATAGGTGCTACTTGAGTGGTAGGCCTTGCAAGTAATAAAGAGATTAAGAGTAGTACAGGCCAGTTCTGGAGTCTAGCTTTAAGGGGTAAATGCTGCATAGGTGGCCACTTACTCTGGAGGAAACAGTTCATTACTCCATGGTCTCCTTTGCATCCTTTAATGTGTAGCTTAAAGGCCAACTCTTCAATGTTTCTCTTTGAGCCTCCTTTTTCCTCTCCCTTATATCCAGACAATGCCTATGTTTTTCAGGCAATTCTTACCACACTTTACGTTGTATTAAAGATATCTGGGCAGATATTTGATCTGTCTTGTTTTATCCATAATTTTCTCAATGGATTCAGCCCATTTATCAGTCTCCGTGTCTGTTTCTTACACAGGAAGGAGTTTAATCGACATTGGGCAAATGACGACATTAGGCACAAAGTTACTTCTTTTCAGGCTCTAATATGGCACCTCCCTGCCACACATCCTTGAGCCTTCTCACTGAATTTCTTTACCTGTCTCTCTACTTTTGCAATACATGCCACGAGCCCATTGGGTGAACAAGAGCTCAGGAGCCACAGTAGTGATGTTTAAAGTTTAGTTTGGAACTGGGGAGATTCTGAAAGGCTAGTCTTATATTCTGGCTCTCACAGGATGGAAAAAAAATTAAACCGTGGGATCAATGTGGAGGCGTTTCTGCTCTGCAATTCCATGATGAAGTGAATTGAATTTCCCTCTAGTCAAGCATGGAACTCTGATTTCATTAATGCACTTGACATTCACCAAACTCCTAGTCTGTGCCAGGCATTTTACTGAGAGTTGGATTGATAAGGACTAATGAGTCATGACCTCTTCTCTGTAGGAATTCACAGTCTATCAGAGAAAGCAAAAGCCCTCCAACTCTACGTGATATGCACTAAAGAGGAAGAGAGAAAGGACCATAGAAAGCAACTGACCAAAACCCCTGAGCTTCAAGATAGCTTGAAAAAATGCCAATGTTCCAGCTTCGAAGGCTGAAAAAAAATCTTGGTTTAAGTTCTACTTTGGCCACTTACTGGTTGTACAAATTTGACCAGGTCAGTTTCTCTCTGAACCTTGTGTTAAATTGGAGGAAATACCTATCCTACAAGGCTATTGTAAGGATTAATTGAGCAGAATACATATCACATTCATGCCATGAATGAACAGAGGGTATTCAAAGGATAGTAACTCCCTTCTGCCGTTAAACCATCTGTATAACTCTGCATAATATCTTTTTAAAGACATTAAGGATAAACTGCTGTCTTAGTTTGTTCAGCCTACTATAGCAGTTGGTTTATGAACAACAGAAATTTATTTCTCACAGTTCTGGAGGCTGCAGATTCCAAGATCAAGGTGCTAAAATATTAGGTGTTTGGTAAGGGTCAATTTCCTTATTTATAGATGGCCTCTTCTCACTGCATCCTCACATGGTGGAAGGAGTGAGGGAACTCTCTGAGTCTCTTTGATAAGGGCACTAATCCTGTTTAGGGGCTCCACCCATGTAATCACCTCCCAAAGGCTCCACCTCCAAATATCACCACATTGGGGCTTAGGTTTAAAAACAGGAATTTGGGAGGATGCAAACTTTACCTTTATTGTATCTGCTTTCAAGCCAGTCTCTTCCAAGGAGACTCATATTTCTCAGAATTGAGAGAAATCTGTTTACTGGTATCGCATTTAGAGCTTCTAAGTTCATAAGAATTCAAAATAATGATCAAAATAACTCCTCCTATTCCTTGAGATTTCACAGTGCTTCTAGTGGACATTGTGATGCTGCACTCAGGTTTCCAGGCAGCACCTAGGCACTCATTCCCCAGCTCCCAGAAATGTGGATGGTTAGCCACTCTCAGCTGAGTCCCTTTTTGAGAAATGCCTTCCATTGAAAGGGACCGCTCCAGGCAAGATTATGTCCCCTCTCCAGGGATAGCTCACAGCCTATGACTGGCCAATGTGGGGACATAAACTCCTGATATCTTCTCTTGATTTGGAACCTCACTGAAGGACCATCCCAGCACCAGAGCTCCGCATGGGATTAGTTGAGGGCTTTGCTGTATGTCAGTTTGACCTTTCCCTTTGCCCAATCCCACTTTGCTCATCCTCTTACAAGAATGTGTACCGCAAAACATCCTGAATGCCTGTGTCTGCCTCTGAGTCTGTTTTCTGGTGATTCTGACCTAAGACAAATGCATTGTCTTATGTAATCTTTATATCAACCTAGGAAAGGGGAATTGGTATCATACTTTTTATATAGGATAACTGAGGATTTGTATTCTTGCCCAAGTTTGCAGAGCTGGTAAATAAAAAAGTGAGGATATAAACTCTTATCTTGCCAATTCTATTCTCTTTATCACTGCACTGTGTAGCTTTCCTGAAGTAGAGGGATTAACCAAACTCAGCCCTGGGACACAATTCAATATCCATCTTTCAGGCTTTAGTGAGAATAAATACAAGAATTATCCATTTAAACAGCATGACTGTGCTTTTTTAAAGAAAAATCTGTAGTTGATACTGATGTTCTGTGCCTTGCTCAAGGACCCATGTGACATGTTTCTGCTTGGGCTTATTTCCAGGGGGGGAAATATGGCTTTGCAGATAGATTTGCATATCTTCTCCTGCCAGAAATTTGAGATATGGAATCCAACAGACTCCTTCCTTTTTTGCTTCAGCTGCCAAGGACTTTAGGGCCAACTTGAAATGTGGTCATTTCCTTATCTCCGTCCTGATACTACCTATTCCCTCCACTTTACAAAGATGTCTCTTTCTTTTGCACCAAAATTATGTCGTCCACTGTGCCTTAGGGATTTATTGCATAGGATGACAGAAATCATATGATTTGTGTAAATTAAAGAAGATAATCATTGCCGGTCATACCCTTACTATTTCAAGGGAAACTGCTCCTCCCACAGTCTTAGATGCTCAGGCAGCCAGGTGTGGTCTGATATGATCCCGCCTCCCTGGCCATCGCTCATTGGACCACCACTGTGCACCAGAGCCCAAAGGAGTCCAACCGTAGGCCAGCCAGCAGAGTCAGATGTAACCTGACAGAGAGGCCTCTCTAGAACGCATGTGATTCTCATTAACTGAGTCTGTCTTTGGAGAACTTGAATTGCATACACAGAAAATTTTTGTTTGTTTGTTTTTAGTGGACAACGAGGTAGACACAAGGAAAGAAGCTGAGTCATGTTAATTATAAAATACAATTTAAAGTCTCCTTCTGCTGCAGTCCCTAGATCTGCCATCAATCTAGATTCACACTCCCTGTCCAGCTTTGTGAAGCCTGATCTTGTTTGGGTACATATTTTTCCCCCTTTGAAATTCTATCTTTGTTTGGTTTTATTGCTATACATGCATATACTCATCATTTGCAACTTATATGCAGCCATCCTGAATGGGCTTCTGTTTCTTGCCTCCCCAAAAAAGTGTGTGTTATATATGTGTGTGTACATGTGCATGTGTGGGGAATATATATATATATAAAATACATGTATATGTAATATAGTAATACATTATATGTATGTTTCCACATATATGTGGGATAATAAATAACATTTTAGAGCAAATATTGGCCTATACAAGCACTCAAAAAGAAATGTTAAGTCATCAGAAATGTTGAAATATTAGTTGATTATAGCAAAAATGTTAATGTTTACCTTCTCCTGAAGAAAATCTGAAGATCTGGCACCACTGGCCTTTTGTTCCGTGAGGCAAGAGCTGCTGGAGCTGGGTCATAGCTGCTCCAATTTGTTTTTTCTTTTCTCACTCTGTCACCCAGGCCAAAGCGCAGTGGCACAATCTCTGCTCACTGCAACATCTGCCTCCTGGGTTCAAGCGATTCTTCTGCCTGAGCCTCCTGAGTAGCTGGGACTACAGGCACATGCCACCATGCCTGGCTAATTTTTGTATTTTTGGTAGAGAAGGGATTAGACCATGTTGGTCATGCTGGTCTTGAACTCCTGACTTCGTGATCCGCCCTTCTCAGCCTCCTGAAGTGCTGGGATTACAGACAGAAGCCACTGTGCCCAGCCTATAGCTTCTCCCCTTTCATGGAGCCTACAGTGTTCATTGTATCCCAAACCCCATCTTCTCCCTATTGTTTTGCAACATCCGGACATTATTTCTGGGGTGGCTGCTGCTCTATTCCTTACAGGTGCTGAGTATTTCCTTGGAAATCTCACTTTATCTCTGTCTTCTCTATCCTGCTCTGTCTCTATATATCTTTTTGTCTTTCTCATAATAAAACAAAAACAAAACACAAAGAACACAAGCTAGGCGAGGAGCCCTGGATGCTATTTCCTTCACACTCAGCCAGTCTCTCCTATTGATATCAGCCACCTGGCCCCTGTGGGCATCAATGACCCCTGTTCCACAGGAGATATCTGAGTGACAGGGACATTAGCTTTTCTCATTTCCTTTGAAATTTAACATTTAATCATTATTTCCTAGAATAAGTCAGGTGCCAGCTAAGCATTTTATCTGCATGCATTTATTTTGTTGAATTAAATTATTTATTTCATTTTCCTATCAACTTCATGAGGTAGGCTCCATTAATATTCTCCTCTAAAGAGAAAGTAACCAAGGCCCAGGGGCACTGTGTGACTTGCCTGAAGTCATTGCCCAGTAAGGGAAGATCCTGAATTTGACCCTACTTCCCTCTTAGTCCTAAGGGGCTATCTTTCATCACTAGGCTGAACTCTCTCCCATGTTTGATTTGCCTCTATCTCCCTATAGGCTTGCAATAACATGACGGGTACATTGCAAGTGCGCTTAGACAAGTGAGATCAGATGACCTAGGGGATGTGGATATACACACCTCTCTGTGTTCCTGTAGCATCAGCTAAGACCCTAAAATCAGCAAGAAAGTAGCTATCTCTCTCTGTTCACCCATAGGAAGCAGCTTTGTGGTGAGTGAAGGGAGCTACCTGGACATCTCCGACTGGTTAAACCCGGCCAAGCTTTCCCTATATTACCAGATCAATGCCACCTCCCCATGGGTGAGGGACCTCTGTGGACAAAGGACAACAGACGCCTGTGAGCAGCTCTGCGACCCAGAAACTGGTGAGCCATGGGAGCCGGGATGGGGTTAGAGGGTGGGAGAGGGTGAATTGAAGGAGCCTATGTGCTCCCTCTACCTAAGGAACCATGGATTCTGAGCCATTGACAAGTGGCTAGATAAGAAGGCTCATCAATCTAATTAACGCTAATCTATGTGCTGCCATTGCCATTCAAAGAAGGAAATTCTTAAGAGAACCACAGAATCTCAGAGTAAGAAAGGACCACAGAGAACATCTGGTCCAACTCCAGACAAGCAAAATGTCTGCACTTCCGATATCCCTGCATTCAGAGACTATCTTCTTGGTACTAGCTGGGTAATCTTGAGTAAGACACTGCCTACTTTTTAGTACAAGAGAATGAAAATAGCACCCAACCCACAAAACTGTCATTAGGGTTGAATGAGATGCTGTGTGGAAAGCTCATAACATATTCATTCACTCACTCAGCAGGTATTTCTTTAATAGCCAGGGACGTTTTTAGGTATTGGGAACACAGCAGTGAACAAAATGTGCAAAATCTCCAACCTCACGAGGTTTACCTGCCAGTGAGGTAGACACTAAACCTGCACTGTGGAATATGGTAGCCACTAGCTACATGTCACATTTTATTTTAAATTAATTGAAATTAAATAAAATTAAACATTCATTTTCCCAGTCACAGCAGCCAGATTTCAAGTGCGCCATATACTAGCAGCTACATTGTTGCACAATATAGATACAAACTATTTCCATCATTCTGAAAATTTCTGTGGTACGGTGCTGCAGTAGTCAAACAAGCAGGTAAATATATAGACTCTGTGAGGTGATGATAGATGCTGGTAATGTACAAATCATATGGAATGCCAAACTGGGAGTTTGGGTGGAGTTTCCTTATACAGAGAGTGGTCAGGGGAGGCCTCTCTGAGAAGGTGCCGTTTGAGCAGGCACTTTGAAATGGGGGAAGAAACCATGTCAATATCCAAGGGACGTGTTCCAGGCAGAAGGAGGTAAAACAGACAGTGCTCTGTGGGTGAGAACACACAAATGTCCTGTTTATTCAGCACTAGTAGGGGGGCCAGGATGGCTGGAGGAGAGTGAGAAAGAAGAAGATGAGGAGAAGAAAGCTGAGAAGCAGAAGTTTGGGGGTGTATAGGATAATATGGACTTTGGATTCTACTCTGAGGAAGATGGACAGTCCTTGGGAGATTCTGAGTAAAGGAGCAACATGCTATGACCTGCATTTGAACAGGAGCATTCTGGCTGCTGTGTGGCAAATTGATTCAGGGATGTTCAAGGGTTCTGTTACTCTAATCTAGGCAAGGGTTTGTAGTGGCTTGGACCATGGAGGTGAGAGAAGAAGATGGTGAACAATGATCAGATTCTGGATGTATATAAGAGTATACTCAACAGAATTTATTGCTGAATATAGGATGCAATAAATAGAATGGAGTCAAAGATTATTCCAAATTGTTCAGTCTCAACAATGGGACGCATTGAGTTATTATTTACTGTGTCAGGGGATGCTGCAGGAAGGTCAGTGTTGGGTGAGGAAAGTAAACAGTGCTGTTCTGGATATAAGTTCAAGGTGACTACTAAACATCAGTGGAGAAGGGGCATTTGGGTCCTGATCTGAGAACCCCCAGCTAAAGTGGGGTTCCAGTACTAGAATGTCTAGCAACTCTGCCAAAGTGGGGAATAAAGTGGGGCTGGATGTAAGAGTTTACAGTGTGCCCTTCACAGGATACTTTTTTTTACTGTGTTGTGACCCAGGAGTCTCTCACACAGTAAGCTCAGTTATACTGGCTGCCGCCATTGGTGATTTATCTAACCTATGCCCAGTTAATGCCTGCCTGACCATCAGTCTGGTGCTGGCAGCCTGCCTTTGTGTTCTCGCCAACATCCAGGGCCTGAGACAGCCCCTGATTCTTCAAATAGAAGGCACAGATTCCATTAAACACCCAATAGAAAACAAGTTCCAAAATTAATTACTTACAGATCCTGAGTCAGGATGGCAGTCATTTGTTCCTGGGTCAGAAAGAGAAAGGAGAGAGAGAGAGAGAGAGGCAGCTAGCTGTATGTATTGGGGAATAGGATATGGATCACTTTAAGTTCATGAGCAAATGTCTGAATGGTACCTGTAAAGCAAATAACAGGAAAGCAGGAACCTCATCTGCTAGGTGGAAAAGATGCCTCTAAGTTCTGGCCACTGGCTTGGGCCTTTTGGATGTGGTGCTCTACTTCTGTTGCCCAGGCAGCAACCTTTGCTTTGTCATTTCCATTGCAGGCAGGTACCTACTTCGACCACACTGAGGAACTGGAAGGAACTATAGAACTATAAATGTTGTCAAGGGTGACTGAGCCCTACTTCTGATTAAAAAAATAAAACTTGTATTTTAAATGGGTGCTAAGACAATATAAAATTGTAAGAATTCACTACAGGTCCAAAGAACTCAAATTCAAAGAAGAGGTCTTAGCTGGGGATAGAAATTTGCTAGTCTACAGCATCTAGATGGCATTTAAACCTGTGAGACACTATGTTATTTATACTAAATGCTCATAAATGGGTAGTATCGTATTCATAGTTGGTGCTCAATAAATGATGGTTCTTATTGTCCTCAAATAGAGAACAGGAGCCAGAGAGAAAAAGGAACTTGCCAAGGTTGCAAAGCAAGTTTAAAGTGAAACCGGGATTAGAACCTCAGGGTTCCTTACTCAGTCTTCTGCTTCCCCCTATAATTTGTATTGGTCTATTTTCTCTGGAACTTCATCTTTCTCTCCATTCACAAGAGTCTGGCTGGGTTGCATGGAAAACTGGTTACACGAAAACAGTCTCTGTGCAGAGGTCAGAGGTCTCAGTGCTCAGTGCAATAGCCCCGGTCGAGGATCTCCTCCCTCTATTTGAGGATTTCTTCACTTTTCAATGGGACATCTGTACAGAAATAAGGAGAGGATTTCTCCAGGTTAACTATTATGTTTCTGCCAGGTAGGGCCATGATTTAGCTTTATAACCACCATTCCCTCTAATTGTTTAGTAAGGAGCCTGTTTTGACATATTTTTTGCAGCCTTTATATAGGTCAATTAGACCAAGTGCAATGGCTCACACCTGTAATCCCAGCACTTTGGGAGGCTGAGGTGAGTGGATTACTTGAGCCCAAGAGTCCAAGACCAGCCTGGGCAACATGGCTTTTTTTTCTATAAAAAATACAAAACTTAGCCGGGCGTGTTGACACATGCCCATAGTCCCAGCTACTCTAGAGGCTGAGGTGGGAGGATTGCTTGAGTCCTGGAGGTTGAGGCTGCAGTGAGCCATGATCATGCTACTGTACTCTAGCCTGAGCAACAGAGTGAGACTCTGTCCCAAAAATCAGTCAATCAATAAATAGGCCAACTGGAGCACAGCTCTTCTGCATCATCTAACCAGACAGCTAAGCTTCCTTTTTTAATCAAGATGTTTAAGCTTTAAGTCACTGCCACCCTAACCTACCCCTAACCACCAAAACATATACACACACACACACACACACACATACATGAACAGAAACACAAATTCTAGATTATTCTTACGCAAAAACCAGGTAAGCTCTTATGGAATTATATATCACTGGATCTGGCCCCTTAGATTTTTTTTCCCATTTTTTTTCCTTGAAAAGGAAGCAAGATTATTGGTAAAAGGTAACAGAAGGGGCCCCCTTCTTTGCCTCCATCTGTGAAACCCAAGCTAGACAAGTAGTGAGTGCCTGTGGGTCTGACCTTCTAGTTCCCCAGCTGATCTGCTTTCAGGTGCAAGTTTGCGGTTTCTAATGTTATTCTCCATTAGCCACAGACTTGAGGGCATAATTCTAAGCAGTGAGTCATCCAAGGAACTCTGTGTTAGCCGGTTTGAAAAATAAGGAACTCTTCCACCAATATCCTCTAGAATTACACACACACACACACACACACACACACACACACACACACACACTCTTTCAAGCCGGAAATATCACTAGAATCCGCTAGGTCCACCTCCTCAACTTCATGGCTGATGTTACTGATGTCCAGAGAAGACATCCGACAGGATGAAGATCACACAGCTGGCAAACTGCAAAGCTAGGACATAAATCAAGGTTTCCATGCCGTAAACCAGTGCTTCTGAAGCCTCAGCAGGTTTGGAGTGAAGCCTGAGGTTCTGCATTTCTAACAAGCTGGAAGCTGCTGCTGATGCTTCTGGCTCAAGGACTACCCTGTTGCAGCAAGGCTCTGAACACTCCCAAATAGTCCTCCCATGTTCCCCACTCGCAGGGAATGACTCAGTTGCCGAATGTGTTCATTTAATTATCTTAACAAAACTGTGTTTATTTCTATCTCCTCATCTTCTGCCTCTATTCGTCTTGTGTCCTGGGTTCTAGGTACATCACCCACATGCAGTTTCCTGAAGGCACCATGCCCTCACATGCCTCTGACCCTCTTACAGGCTGTTTCTTCCCTTGAAATATCTTTTTCCTTTTAATGGGAGAGCAGGGGCTTTTTTTAATTTCCTACATGTTCAGCCCAAACACATTTCCTCCCACATGTGGTATTCCTGACCCCCTCTCCCTAGCCCTGAAACGATGAAGGGGTCCTCCTCCCTACTGTCATAGCCGTCTGTGCTTCCATATGTCATGGCCTTGTTCCTCTATAGAGTCATTGTTCTTTCCTTGTCTGGAATTATCACCAGACTATCAACTTTGTTGGAGCAAGGAGGGAGGTTTAAGATGTCTGTTTCATTTTTCTTGCTAAAAATTCAGTGCTGGGCTTGGTGGCTCATGCCTGTAATCCCAGCACTTTGGAGACCAAGGCGGGTAGATGACAAGGTTAGGAATTCGAAACCAGCCTGATCAACATGGTGAAACCTCGTCTCTATTAAAAATACAAAAATTAGCTGGGCATGGTGGCGCACACTTTTAATCCCAGCTACTCGGGAGGCTGAGGCAGGAGAATCACTTGAACTCAGGAGGTGGAGGTTGCAGTGAGCTGAGATTGTGCCATTGCACTCTAGCTTGGGCGACGGGCAAGACGCTATCTCAAAAAAAAAAAAAATGGCATAATACCTGACATGTAATTAAGAGACAAAGAATAATACAAGCAGGAAGGAAGAAGGGAATTTTCCTCCCTATGCTTCTTGAAGCAATTGTATATACCAGTTCTAGTTTTTTCCCTTGTATCCATTTACACAAGAGCTCAAGTTAAATATTTCGCATCTCTAGAAAAATTGGGTCACCAACAACTGTGCAGCATCCAGTTATCTGGATTCTAGGACACCCTGGTCTCGCCCTCTTATTCCACCACATCTCCAAGAGCATCCCTCTTTCCATTGCTTACTCTGCTTATACTCACAATTATTCCCCAAGCATCGCCATGTAAAGTTTCACCTGCTGATCAGAGTTCAACTCTTCTCTCCACCTGAAATGCCTTCCACCCTTTGATCATCTACCTTCCACAATCCTATTCATTTGATTTATTCTTACTTCTTCTCAGTAGAATGGATGGCTTCTTTACAGAATCATCAGAGTTCTTTGTTGACTAAAAACCAGATTAAAACTTGAGTTATTGTTTGAAAACATGTCTCCCCTACTAGAACGTAAGTTCCTTTGGGCCAGAGATCGTATCTGTTCCTTTATTCTTTCCACCCCAATACCCAGCAAAGCACCTTGCTCTTATAAGTCACTCAAGGCATAAATGGATAGGACTGTCTACAGGTAGAAAATTGAAATGGGAACATAAGATCCCTAAATATATTTTCATGGGACTTAACTCAGATCCACTTTGTAAAATTTAGTTCAATTCATTAGATTCAATTCAAGCAAGATTTTCTTAATTCTGCAACTCGTAAGTTGGTGTGTTAAGTGTTATGGGAAATCACAGACAAATTGCACAATGTTCTTGCCTTCATGGATTTTACATTCTCACAGGTATAAAAAGAATCTGTTCATATATAGCTATTATCAAAAACACAGTGTAGTATAAATCAAGGACAATGCATTAACAAAGTGCCTCATGCCTGCAGAATAGGGAGAAATGTATTCTACATGGGGATTTCAGGAGATACATCATGGCGAAGATGACCTTTTAGCTCAGTTTTGTAAAATCAGTAGGGACTATGAGTATGGAGGGTGCTTTAGCAGAGGGAACTTGATTTTTTTAAGAAGAGGGAAGTTTAGAATGATTGTAGGACCCAGAGAGCAGTTTAATTGTGATAACATCTGGAGAATGAAGTGCAGGCAGAGCACTGAGAGAGTGGCAGGGGATGAGGTTGGGAAGGTAATATGAAGAAGGTCCTTAAAAGGTAAGGATACAGACTTTAAGAACATCTGTCCACCTGTTTTGGAGAGCATCAAACTCCCTAAAAGAACAGCTAGAACTTTCTCCACTCTTTGCTTTCCATTGGGAATTAGAATTTGGGGACAGTCATGGAAAAACTAAACCCTGAAGCCCTATACATATTTAGGTCTTGATATATCAAAAGTGGCTTAGCTTCTTTTAAGTAAGTCTCTCCTTTGTGAGTCAAATCTGTGGAGCTAGACAGAATCATGGAGTCAAGGCACTGGTTATCATTTCTTAAAGCTTTACTGGATGTGTTGATAAGAAGAATTATTTCTCCCAAGTGACAGGGAAGGAGGAGAAAAGTGGAGAAGATGCTACCGCTGAGCAAAATATATATAATTGTCTTGGTGCATGGATGAACCTGGCCAAGTTTTCCTGGCTGCCTGCCACAGCCCATCTCCGGTGTGGTTTTCCAGGGATTTCAACAATTAGTACCACCCACAGGGATGACTATGAAATTAGATCCATGATGAGCTGCAGCCAGCTCACGTGGCATCATGAAAGTTGACTGTTGACATCTTTTCCCAACTCTTTGTTCAGTGATGGCATGCTGATAGCCTGAAAATATGCTATGGTGAGGATATTTATGCCAACAAAATTGGTAAATGCTACAAAATCAGAGTTAATTTTTTTTCAAAACGACAATTATTAAACATTTACCAGCACAACACTAGATGAGATAAGAACAAACCAATGAAAGACCAAGGCAAAAACGGTGAGTAGAGGCCTAAAAATGTCACCAGAGTGACATTATACTTTTTTCCAGGATAGACTGTCATTATTCTTCATCTCTCTGAGGACAGAAAGTGAACATTCAAGGACTACTTGCTCTAGTCCAATAAAATGCAACACCAAACAGTTCAAATCATTAGGCTTTGACTTTCAAGAGTGTCAATGTGGGTAATATCTTATTGTGAAACAGCTGCATTAAAGTTCAGCACATGTGTGGCATCATGCTAAGTTCTGTAAATAAAACTTTTGATAATGTGGTCTACAACACATGAAGCAAATGACAGTAGAACACAAATTCATTCTTTCATATATTTATTCTTTCATTCGTTCATTCATTCAAGAACTTAGGGAACCAGAGTGGAATTGGAATATCTTCCTGAGTCAGACACAATCAGGTTCAAATACTCTTTTCTCTGTTTCCTGGTTGTAGAGAACTGGGTAAGTCATTTAACATATTCAAGCCTCATTTTTTATAACTAAAAAAAATGAGAAGAATAGTTTCTATTTTTTAGGGTTGTTGTAAAGATGAGATGAAAAATAAAATTTTAAATGCACTGGTGCAGTGGTTAATATATGGTGGAAACCCAATACAACGTTTTCTTTTATTTTTATAATCAGTTATTCAGTCATGTGTATCTTCACTTATTAGTTCAATAAATATTTCATGAGACGTTTAATCCAACAATGTACATAGCATTAGATTATGTGAGAAGAAAATATGATATCGTCTCTGCCCTCTAGGAGTTAACCAGCTGAAGGAGAAATTTAGAGTAAGCTAGACATTCCTATCTGCTGAACTTTTATTTAGTCCTTGTGTGACTTCTAAACTTTTGCAATGAAAAAAATATTACTGGTTGGGCATAGTGGCTTGTCCCTGTAATCCCAGCACTTTGGGATGCTGAGGCAGGTGGATCACTTGAGGCCAGGAGTTTGAGACCAGGCTGGCCAACATGGTAAAACTCTCTCTCTACTAAAAATACAAAAATTAGCTGAGCATGGTAATGCATGCCTATAACCCCAACTACTTGGGAGGCTGAGGCACAAGAATTGCTTGAGCCTGGGAGGCAGAGGTTGTAGTGAGCTGAGATTGCACCACTGCCCTCCAGCCTGGGCAGCAGAGTGAGACTCTGTTGCAAAAAAAGAAAAAAAGAAAAGAAAAAAATTAACTTTCAATCTTAGTGTTAACTTTTCCACAGATTTGCCATTTCACCTTGACTATGTTGCATACCATGAACTTCAGATTCTTTTTCTTCAACAAAGCCATGAGTGAGAACATACTTTTAGTGTAAGAAGTGTTCCTAGCCATCATCTAGTATAATCTAATGAGGAGACCAAATGCTACCAAGGCTAACCACATTGTCCAGTGTCACACCATAAATTAGTGGCAAGATACAAATTAAAAGTCTAAATAATTTCTAAGTTATTTTCAAGCTCAAAATCCATGTTTCTATGACCGTTTAAGCACTAATAACTTAGCATGTAAGTATGATTGAAACAATTTGTAAATGGCATTTATAGCAAATTGAATTTTCTTTCCACAATTGATATGAACTTCTGTCATGTTCACTGTCACATTCAGTTTATTTCCATGTCTTCAGCAGCCACTTTTCATTTGTAGTAGGATATTAAATGAGAATACAGTGTATGTGGTTATATCATATAGCAATCTTATATCGTACTAAATATTTCCAGTGTTTACAGATTGTTTCTAGTATTTGCTGAGCCCCATGTCACTAAGTTTAAAGGGATACAAGGATTTTTCTGAAGCTATACATTCCAAGAATTTACAGTGATGGAGAAATTCTGTTTTGAAGGAAACGGTATCTTTAGAGCTTTCTAGGAGACAGAGCATATATATTTAAGCAAAATAATGAGTAGGTGAAATGCACAGTAAAATATGCTGATGTTTGTCCATAGAGAACCAACTTTCTGGAAGACTAAAGAGGGGACATTTGTATATGAGTGTATACATTATAGAAAGACTTGGCCTTTGCTCACCATGTTTATTGCTGTATCTGAAAATGAAACAGTTCCTGTATTAATACATCTTTTCTTGGATGGATGGATGGATGGATGGACGGATGAGAATCAAGTTTCAGCTGCTAAAGTGTCAAGGCTTGTCCAATCAATAAGGTGTAGGCTTCTTGTGTCAGCACCATGGAGAGTTCTCAGGGAGTTGACAACATTGGCTAAAGTGTGTGTTTGCTAAATAAAGACTTTTCTCAGGGATAGCTAAAGTTTTCTGAAACTTACCTTCTCTCCTGACTTGGGCAGCACTGATCTTTTCTGAACTCAAATAAGGTAAACTCTATACTTAATATGTTTAGAGTTAGTTCTTGTTTAACCATGCTGCTATTCCAGAGAGCCTGGGGATATCCTCCATGAAATGAGTCCCTTTGATCCTCAGAACCCATGTTGCTCTCCACCTCACCACTCATTTGTCATGAACTTTATTAGAACCTGAATTAAACAGAACTCATCTGAATTAATTATTGATTAATGAACATGATACCTTGTTATTCGGACATGAAGGATCATGGAATTAAGCATTTTAAAATCTTTTCCCACAGAAGTCATTGAAACAACAAGAAACCAAAAGTTTTCTGCTTACATTCCATGAAACAAATTAATAACTCATAAATTCCATTTCTCTCATCAGATTAAGCCATTTGATGCAGGTTCATTATCTCTATATAGCAGATGGAGTGTTAGACATCAGCCAAATACAGCTTATAGTTAAAAGAGGTGTAATGGAATTTTGGTGAGATATCAAGAAGTACATGAACCCTGAAGTGACAATAAAAATATCTAAAATTATTAGGCGCTTATTGTATACCAAGCATCATGCAAAGATTTTATGTAGCTATTCTCACTTATCATAATAATACTTCTAGGTAATTATTATTGCTTCAGTACAAGTAGCTGTGTCTTAAAGTAATTGATTGACATTCTCAAGGTCATGTATTTACTAAGCATCACTGCTGGGATTTGGCCAAGCTACTGTTTTAAGAAGTTAGCGTGCGAGGGAATTTGTTTAGCATTGAGAAAAGAGAGGCATTCTGGGATTCTCCCTTTGATAGGTATTTGTATAGAATTCTCAGAGGCAGGCATGAATCCTTTGGACAAAGAATTTGCAGAATAAGTTGACTTGAAAAAAACAAAAAAAAATTGAATTGAGGACAAGGGAACAATACAGAATTGAGAGGTAGAAGGAACTGTGACAGCATTTATGAGTTGTAGGGAACCTACATTTTATCTCTGTTCAGTAGTCTTGATATCTTTGGTTTAAATGTGTTGTAAAATGTTATGTTGTGGAAAATGTTTCAGGTCTTTTAAGAAAGGACAATCTGTGTCTAGGATGAGGTCGTAAAATTTCAGAGTCTGCAAAGCAAGCAACAGGTCTGACTGTTCAAAAATTTAGGTCAAGAAGGTTAAGGCAAACTACAAAAGAGACTGCAAAAACTTTTCCTTATTGGGAACTTGCTAGTCCCATTGAAAGTCCAAGGCAACCTTGCCTTCTGAACTTGAAAAAAAGAGGTTGTCAGAGACCTGAGATATCCCACCTCAAAGCTGCATATAGGAAGAAGGTAGCCTGAAGTATCTCTGATGATTATAGGCACCAAAACAGGGAAGTGCTCAGCTTTTAAGACCAGATTTTAACATCATAAAAATAATATACTGACATTTAAATTAGAGACTATATTTAATTTTATCTAAAAAATGTGTTAAAAAATATATTGGTCTTCTAAAAATGGCATATGTCCTACTATTTAAAGAATAAACCCAGGAAGCTTTTATGTAAAACCTTAAAATAAATGTATTATCAATAAACAAATGTATGGAAAAAAAGATGATAATGAAGCCTAGGTGGGAATTGAGAGTGTTATTAGGGTACAAAGCCATGTTGTAAAGAGTTCCACACTTGTTAATGGTGAGTCATTTCTTCTAGCCAATGTGATAGGTTAGTGATGGTGCTGTTTCCTCTACATGGGACAATCTGTAACCTGTTCCTCATCCAGCCCTACTGCTTTTTTTGTTGTTGTTTTTGTTTTTTTGAGTCTTGCTTTGCAGCCACTCTGGAGTACAGTGGCATGATCTCAGCTCACTGCAACCTCCACCTCTTGGGTTCAAGCGATTCTCCTGCGTCAGCCTCCCAAGTAGCTGATACTACTAGTGTGCGTGCCACCACACCCAGCTAATTTGTGTATTTTTAGTAGAGACGGGGTTTCACCACATTGACCAGGAGCCCCCTTCTAATAAACTGTATTCTTTAGTTGGTTCACTCCTTCTTATCCTTCTTGTTTCAGCTTAAAATGTCACTTTCTCAAGGAAGCGACTTTCTATACTAGTTTATTTCCCCAATGTGTTATGCTCCATTAGTGCTAATTTTCCTTTATAGTAAATAGTAATAATGGTGCACGTTTATACAGTGGTAACTGTGTGTCAGCCACTCTTCTAAGCCTTGACATATATTATTTCTCATTTAATCTCTCAATAATCATATGAGGTAGATGCATTATATTTTAAATAAATTAAGACACACACACAGTTTGTGTACCACTAAGAAAAAAAATGCTGCCAATAATAATAACCATACTATACCATACTATGCTAATAATTATCAGATAAGTCCTCATTTCAGGAATATTAAAATATGGGGGCTGGGTGTGGTGGCTCACACTTGTAATCTCAGCGCTTTGGAAGCTAAGGTGGGAGGATCACTTGAGGCCAGGAGTTCAAGACCAGCCTGGGAAACATAGTGAGACCCTGTTTCTACAAAAAAAAAAAAATTAAAAATTAGCCAGGCATGGTGACATGCACCTGTAGTCCTAGCCACTTGGAGGCTGAGGTAGGTAGAACACTTGAGTCTAGGAGTTCAAAGTGTCAGTGAGCTATGATCGCAATACTGCTCTCCAACTGGGTACATAAAATAAATAAAAAATAAAAATGAAATCTGAGAAGTTGTATGCCTTCAAATTAATGTAATGAAATAGTGTTATTGCCTCATTTTACAGGTGAGGAAACTAATTAACAGTTAATGGATTTTTCCCAAAGTCATTTAGGAAGTGATGAAGCCTAGATTTGAATACGAGAAGTCTGGCCTCAGAATTTACCCTCTGAATCCCAAGCCTATGCTATCAACACGTAATTACAACCCTGAATGATACATTTATTTCTGTGGTTCTGTGTTCAGTTACTAGCTATCTAAAAACTGTGTGCCTCATAAAGACGAAGATTGTGTCTGCATTATCCACTGCTTTATCCTCATACCCAACCTATTGTCTAACACAGTATTAATGTTTAATAATAAATGGTAGAATGAATGCATGAAAGATGAAATACTGAATTCAGATAAAATCTCCATAGCCTCTACTCCTAGCTTTGTAACTTACCCATGGTATGACCTTTGACAAGTCCCCTTTTCTCTATGGGCCTTAGATTCTTATTTATTTATAACACAAAGAGCATTTCCATTAGATTTTCCCTGAGAACTTTCCAGCTCTGAAATTCTGTATACTGGAAATCTTTATTGAAAGCTGATGTTCTGGCTTTGAAATAAGTAGAATGAAGATGACCACTGATTCCTGATCTCTTGAAGGCTAGATAACATGTGCACACATAAAACTTGGACCAACACAAGCGTTGACACTTAATAAGCATCTTGTGGTTGTCAAACTCTTGCACTCTGGATTCAAATGGATGAGTATGCAAATCCCAGCTCACTTGGGTCCTGCACAACTTTGGACACTTTGGTGATCCTTTCAGCACTTCTGTTTTTCTCAGAGGTAAAACAGTGGTAAGCATATCAACATGGCAATCCTTGGAGGGTAATTATGAGAACTGAGCTAGATAAAGTATATTATGCACTTAGCATAATGCCTGGTAATTAATGCTTAACAAACATTAGTTATTATTATAGCTGTGACCAAAACATGGATTGAATGAAATGAATATATCATAAGGAAAGGACAGTTATTATGTGCCTTAGTAGTCAGGAAAGGCTTCCTCTGGTGGTGGTGGAAGATACTAGAGTTGAATCATGAAGAAAGAATTATCGTGATAGAACTCCACTGTTCAATCCAGTCGCTCTTAGCCGTTTTGGGCCATTTAAATTAAAATGTAAATTAAAATGAAATAAAATTTAAAATTTAACTCCTCAGTCACACTCACCATATTTGAAGTGTTCAGCAGTCATATGTCACTGGTGGCTGCCATATTGAAGGGACATAGAGCATTTCCATTGTTGCAACAAGCTCACTTAGTGCTGTGACAGAGTGAAGAGCAAAACTATGTTTCATATACGTTTCATTTAATTGAAAATGTGTATTGAGTGACAGTGTTGTGGTAGACACTGTGCTGTGTTTATGCACTGATATTTACCAGGAAGAAAATTCAGACCCACTGCCTTACCAAATAGTGTTTAGTCCAGTGCAAGACTCAGCAAACTATAGCCCACAGGACAACTGCTGTTTTTTTGTGAATTAGTTTTTATCTTAACACAGCCATGCTCATTAGCTTAAATTTTGTCCATGACAGCTTTTGTGCTACAACATCAGAATTGAGTAGTCACAACCCTATGGCTTGTAAACCCAAACATATTTGTCATTTGGCTCTTTACAGAAACATTTTGCCAATTCCTCGTCTATTGAATTCATTTAATGCTTTGGTGTCCCAGTTGAAGAACTGGCTTTAGTATTTATTCATTCATTCATGTATCTGTTCATTCACCGTTCAATACATATTTGTCAAGCACCTAATTTAAGCAAGATGTGAGGCTCTGACAGAAGAAACAAAACAAAACAAAAAATCTTCGCCATCATGTAGCTTACATTATTGTGGAGGAAGGGGCAGACACAGAGTTAAAATATATATAGAAATATAGTTAAAATATATAGTAACATAGTTAAAAATATATAATATTTGTCATGTACATACTACATATAGTATACTATATATAGTATGTATGGTATGTGTATATATAGCACTATATTTATATAGTATGTATAGTATATGTATATAATGTACTATATAGTATATATTATATATAGTACTATATAGTACTATATATACATATATATGTGTATATATACATATACAAAGTGCTATATATTTATAAACTATATATACATATATTCAATATATGAATTACAGAAATATATAATGTACTGTATATAATACATCATATACTTTATCATGTTATTTACTAATTATATTTTATTACTGTATATACTATATATAGCAATTTATATATTTTATTACTATATATAGTATATGTACATCCTATAAATAGTAACATATATTTTATTACTATATATAGTATCTATAGTAATGAAATTATATTGTACATACTATATATAGTAATAAAATTATAGTGAATAACAAGTGATAAAGTGTATCAAATATTAGAAGATGAGGGGTGTGTGTGTGTGAAGCCTGCAGAAAGAGGAGTCTGTACACGTTGAAGAGATGGTTGCAAATTGGAGTAGACTGTTCAAGACAGGCACAATTGAAAAGGTGTAGAAGCAAAGCAGGCCTTGAGGATATCTGGGGAAAGCATCATGTAGGCAAAGGGAATAGCCTGTGCAAAGGCTGGGAGGGGTGATTGTGCCTTGGCTATTTGAAGAAGATCGTAGAGGATAATGTACTGGGTATTAGAAGCATAGTAGGAGATGGGATCACAGAGCAGTCAGAGGGCCACAACCCCTGGGTGGGCCTTGCAGAGTGTTTTAAAAACATTAACATTTGCATTTGCCCTAAATGCAATGGGGAACCACTGGGGAAGTCTGAGCAGAGGGGTGACAGCATCTAACTTCTATTTTAAGAGTATCACTCTGGGATCTCTATTGAGAAAACATCTGTAGAAACAGAGGTAAACATGCTGGAACGGAGACTAATGGGAAGAATGATGTAATAATTCAGGCCAGAGATGGTGGTGGCTTGGATCAGGGTGGGAAAAGCCAAGGCAGCAAGAACCATTCAGAATCCAGATACTGCATTTTACTCATTGCTATTATTTAGTGTACATCACTTATGTGGCAGGCATTGTGCTCAGTAGTGGAGGTAGTTAGCAAAGGAAGCTGTTGTCTCTGCCCCAGGGAGGTTCTGGTGAACTGATTTCATGCTTTGACATTAGAGTCCAGGAATCTGCTGACTGTGTCTCCTACATGTGTTTGAGCTCCAGACCCAGTTTTCATACCATCTCTAAAGATAAGACCAGAAGATGATGATACCAATTTAGGATGAAAGGAGAAGAGAAACACTGAAGCAAGTATGTGATACAAGTGAGGGGGTGAATAGAGCTTTGCTGATACCTTTGTCAAGCAGGGCTGGGACCAGAATGAAGTGAACGAGGTGCCTCAGGCAAAAAATTCAAGGAGGTGCTCATTCTTTGGTGATAACCCTGCCCTTACACAATTCTAAATGCCCCCTTTAAATGTGGAGGGGAAAACAATTAATGACAGTTGCTTCTCTACCCTTTCTCTTGAGAAGCCTTTAAAGATTCTCCTGTGATAACAAATAGAACTGGGCACCATGGAGGCATCGAACAAAAGGTTCCAGGGGTGGGTGGAGGTGTACAGATCACCTAGCCCAAGGCTTCCTTGTACACCTGATTAGCTTGAGGTTTTGGGAGGGTCTATTTAATAATTTAGTAACTTAGTAGCAGAGAAGAGGTTACCACACTACCATAATGGTGCTTGATTTCCTTCCTCTTGAAAACATATTAAGCAGTCAAAATATTTTATTCTTGGGATGTAAAGTCCCATCCTCCCAGCTCTAAACTTGAGCCATTACCTTTTGCATGGTCTCTTGGCACATGTGAAGTTGGTACTGGTTTCTGGCATTGCTTTTCTGGGCTTGTCTTACAGGGATGTGCTCAGGTACACTCATTCACAAAAGTAAGTGTTTCAGTGCAGAGGGTTTGGGGCATGTGTTCCTTGTAAGCTTCATAAATGTCTTTGTTTCATAGATACTCACTGAGCCTGAAGATTGAGTCAGTCACCAGGGAGAGAAGCAATAGAGACACCATCACCCCTTTCCAAGAGCTCATGATCAAGGTGCATGAATGCTGGGCTCTGTTTTATTTTTTAGAGAGGCAGTCAGGGCAACATGGCAAGAGTCTAGAGCTGAAATCAGACAGACCAGGGCTAAAATCTTGCCCTGAATGCAATGGGGGAACCGTGAGTGGAGCCTGAGCAAGGGGCTCTGCCCCTAATTATTGGTATAATTTTCAGCAAATCACTTAATTTCCCCAAGCCTCAATTTCCTGCTCTTTTTAATAAGAGGGAAAAGTATTCACCTCTGGTAAGTTACTGTGACAATTATTATCAGTACAAAAAGAACCCCCCAATGCTGGCAATACTTAACACACACAAGACTTAATCATGATGAAATGGAAGGCATGATGACAGATTTCTGTGCAGAAGGGACCTCTAGAAAACCATTTAAAATGCAGCACTTAGCAATGGCACTTGCCTTTTCTGGTTATTTGTTACTCTCTAGAGAGCCTGCCCGTTGTAGTACACTGTCCTCTCTCCTTTTGCTAGACTGAAGGCAGCATTTGATTCAGTGTGGATGACTAAAGGCCTCTGAATAAAAGAAGTGTGTGTGTGTGTGTGTGTGTGTGTGTGTGTGTCCCCGCATTTTGGCTACAGTGCTGAATAGTCTCTTATGTCCCTGCCTTTAAACTACGATGCTGAATGGTCTCTTAATTAAAACTTCACTGGATTGTTTGAGTTTCTACTAGAAAATGGGAGTATGTGATGGGGAGGTGGGGTATGGATTTATGTTGCTAACACCAGGACTCTTCCTTTGGACAGGGCACCCAGAATTCAAAATGTCCCACACAAGTCAGGTAAGGTCAGGTGACCTCACCCAGTGTGGTGTGAACAGCCCATCACACTCTCCAATGGCCGTAAGTGGGCCTAACAGCAAAGACTGACTCTGTAGTGAAGCCTGATGCAGGCCATTTAGACACACATTGCTTAATTTTAATGCTTCACAATGATTCTCCGTTATATACCAGGAAATGTACTGTAAAAATGTTTTGTAAAAGAACGAGAGCCTTGGTAATGGGAACCTGCACTATTCTGCAATTAAATTATTGCCGGAAAGTGGGGGCTGTAGCGTGAGTGCTTATCTGAGAGTGGGGCAAAGACAGTGGAATGAATAGAAGGGAAGACAAGGGAAGATAAAGAAGGGAACTTAAAGAACTCAAAGAAAGGCTGGGTGAGGTGGCTCACACCTGTAAACCCAACACTTTGGGAGGCCAAGGCAGGCAGATCAATCACTTGAGGCCAGGAGTTCAAGACCAACCTGACCAGCATGGTGAAACCCCATCTCTATTAAAAAGTAGAAAAATTAGCCAGGCATAGTGGCACGTGCCTGTAGTCCCAGCTACCGGAGAGGCTGAGGCAGGAGAATCACTTGAACCTGGGAGGCAGAGGTTGCAGTGAGCCAAGATCACGCCACTGCGTTCCTCCAGCCTGGGTGACAGAGGGAGACTTTGTCTTAAAAGCAAGCAAGCAAACAAACAAAAGAATTCTTAAGAAGAAAGGAAGGGGGAAATGGATTTAACAGGAAATGACTGTATTCTTTTTTGGTGGCACCTTTACATGCCATGTCTTATTTCATCTTCATATTGAACCTTAAAGTAGGCAAACTATACTTTTTGTCTTTTATATTTGTGGATAAGGAAATTAAAGTTGATTTGGGGATTTTACTTGGACATCTCTGATACTAAACTCAAGTTATTTTTACTGCAGAGCATTCTAAAAAGGAGACATAGAGAAAGACAAATAGTAAATGGCATAGACACATAGAGAAAGAAAAAAACAGAAGCAGAGACCAAATAGAAAAACTGAGCCTGTGATAAAAACACATTGAGAAACAGAAAGAGAGACAGAGATGGAGAGAAAAGAGAAAACATAAAGCAGAAGCAGGGCAGGGGGCTGGGTGCAGTGGCTCACGCCTGTAATCCCAGCACTTTGGAAGGCTGAGGCGGGCAGATCACCTGAGGACAGGAGTTTGAGACCAGCCCAGCCAACATAGCGAAACCCCTTCTGTACTAAAAATACAAAAATTAGCTGGGCTTGGTTGTGGGTGCTGGTAATCCCAGCTACTTGGGAGGCTGGGGCAGGAGAATCCCTTGAACGTGGGAGGCAGAGGTTGCAGTGAGCTGAGATTGCACCACTGCACTCCAGCCTGGGGGACAAGAGCAAAACTTGGTCTCAAAAAAAAAAAAAAAAAAGAAAAAACCATGAATATAATCAGGTATGAGATTAGCAAAGTGAAACTTAGCTGGGTTCATCTGAATGTACACATTATGTAAAATGGCATAATATTCCAGATGGAATGGACTAGAAATGACAATTCCCTTGTTTCCTGGGGAAGCTCGCTGTGACCCTGACCATCTGCCTGCAATTGAGGATGCAGTCACTCTGAGGAAGGAACGCCTCAGAAAGAGCACACAATCCAAAGGATCTCTTCTTTTGTCTCAAATTCCTAAGTAGAGAAAAGCAAAAGTCCCACTCCTCTCTTACCCTTTATGGGTCTGTAGACCGCCTTGTCTGAAGACATGGGCAGGACACACAGGTATGGCCCATTGCACTCGAAGTACAGTCCGGAAAATCATTAGTCTTTTTGCTATAATTGTATAAATGGATTTTAATTTGAAGTTTCCAAAGATAGCTGCTGCTTGAGGAAAAAAAAAAGCATCAATGAGTCTCTTCTGTGGAGTGGAGGACCCTTTTGCAAAATGAATAATTACCCTTGACTTAATTTATTTTGTATATTTCACTTCGCTGTTTCAGGTTTTGTTCAGGCAGGGAATTGAATTATTAATCATCACATGTTCTGAATAGTTTAAGCATATATTTTTATCCTCACCACATTCTCATGAATAAGGGAGAACAGAGCTGTATTCCCTATCTTTTAGGTCAAAATGATGAAGCTCAGAGAGATGAGATGACTTGAGTAAGGCCACCCAGCAACTTTCAGGAAAAGAGAGCTCCAGGATCCCATGATGTTGACAATCACATAGCATGATCTCATCTACATTCCTTTAACTATAGAAGTATGGTAGATGGCCAAGTAGGGTCACCAAGGGCATTTTGATGAGACACAGGGTTGTGCTGTATTCGTTCATCTTACATGGTACAGTTGAGGTGGGGGACTCTGACTTCAGAGTCAAGCAGGTCAGGGGTCCCTTCTTGACCCTGTTGCTTTCTTGCTATATGAACTGAAGTCAAGTCATTTAACACCTTGGGGCTTCAGTTCCCTCCTGTGTAAAATCAGGACATGAACACCTGCTTCACAGGGTGGTTGGGTTAGATCAAAGGTGAAACGGTGGATCAAATGTGGTCATGATTAACAAACTTCGTAAGCATCTCTTAGTATTTTCCTTTTTCTACGTGATAACCAAGAGGTCTGGAATAAGAGCCATGGTCAAGAAAGGACATTAAAGCCACCAGATCCCTAATAACAGTCATAGCAATAGCAGGTGATATTTATGGAGCCCATTTTTCATGTTGCTCAATGAGAAGGGCTGGTACGATTATCTTAGAAATAAGGAAGCTGAGTCTTCAGTGGAGACAGAAAGTTTTACAAAGTCACTGAGCTACTGGTTGGCAGATGCATAGCTCTAATTCCATTCTGAATCCAGTGCCTGTCTTCTCCACTTTTAAGCTGTCTCTTCCCACCCTCACACCTAAATTCAGTGTTTAGGAATGCCTACAGTAGCTCCCCCTTATCCACAGTTTTACTTTCTACAGTATTCATTACCCACAGTCAACTGTGGTCTGAAAATGTTAAATGGAAAATACCAGAAATAAACAATTTATAACCTTTAAATTGAGCTGCATTTTGAGTAGTGTGATGAAATCTCACACTGTTTTGCTCCATCCCACTAGGACATGAATCATTCCCTTGTCCAGAGTATCCATCATCTCAGTTATCAGATCTACTGTCAAGGTGTCACAGTGCTTGTGTTTGGATAACCCTTATTTTACTTAATTATAGGCCCAAGTGCAAGAGTATGGATACCGGTGTATTGTTATACTTGTTCTATTCTATTTTTAGTTATTGTTCTTAATCTCTTGCTGTGCCTAATTTATAAATTAAATGTTATCATGGGTATGTACATATAGGAAAAATAGTAAATATGGGTTCATTAATCTGTTCTCACACTGCTATGAAGAACTATCTGAGACTGGGTAATTCATGAAGAAAAGAGCTTTAATTGACTCACAGTTCCGCAGGCCGTACAGGAAGCATGGCTGGAAGGCCTCAGGAAACTTACAATTATGGCGGAAGGCAAAGGGGAAGGAGGCACAATCTTCACATGGCAGAGCAGGAGAGAGAGAGCATGAAGGGGGCCAGTGGAAAGGGTTGCCCTGGCTGAGAACCTGGAGCAGGTGCCCTCATAGGACCTGACTGGCAGTCTCTCAGCAGCCTGGCAACCCTGCATAGGCTGCCCACGTGAGCTTAGCCAACACCGATTGGTCCCCATGTAACCTTGATTAAGGCTACACACATTTAAACAACCAGATCTCATAAGAACTCCCTCACTGTCATGGGAACAGCAAGGGGGAAGTCCACCTCCATGATCCAATCACCTCCCACCAGGTCTCTCGACCAGCACTGGGGATTGCAATTCAACATGAGATTTGGGTGGGGACACAGAGCCAAACCATATCAATAGGGTTCAGTACTGTCCATGGTTTCAGGCATCCACTGGGCAGGTTGGAACTCATCTTGTAGATAAGGGGACACTACTGTATTTTTGCAGAGGGGATGGGGCAGTTTCCAGGGACTGCTTCCTCATACCGGCAGAACCAGGGCAGGATTCTTCACTGCCCTTTTGGCTGTGCCTGCAGTGTACCCCACTGATTCAGCAAAGTGAAAGGGCCCACCATTTTCCATGCACATGGTGGCCTGCCTTCATCCCTGTTGTTTTCTCTGTAAAACTCTTATTTCTCCTGGAGAGGGAGACAGCGCAGCCTGGGGGCAGCAGCCCCATCTCTGAAGCAGCACAGTTGCTGGCTGGATTCCAGTTCTGGCTCTGGCACACTTGATTCTGTGACCTTTGGCAAGCAGGGTACTACCCCTCTGGGCCTCTGACTGCTTGTCTGCAAGATGGGGTTAGTAATAGAACCTACCTGTAGGTTTGTGGGAAGGACTATGTGAGTTAATCTAAACAAAGAACTTCCCACACTGCCTGGTAGGTAGCTATTGCTCTGAGTTTCCTCTTATTATTATTGTTACCCTCCCTTTTCACAGCTGAGCCCCCATCCTGGGCAGTTCTCAACAATCCTCTCTCGGGTTCCTATACCTCTTTGCATACATTCCTCTCATAGCCTGAATCACACCTTCTCCAGGGATGTATTTTCCTCCAGTCTTCCTATGCCAATGCCAGCTGCTTGAAGGCAGAAAAATAGGATGGATTCATCTCTCTGCCTCCATCTCCCCTGTGCCAGGTATAGAGGAATTATGCAGAGAAGCGTAGCTGGTCTGCAGCAGTAAGATCTGAACCAGAGATGAATCTGCTGGGGAAGGAGAAAAGGACGAACTAACACAGCAGGAAGCCCAGGAGGGTAGCTGCAGCCCAGAGGGGCAAGGGCACCAAGAAGGAAACGTGACTGGGGGGCGGGGGCAGCCTGAACAACAGCACAGCAAGGACAGCAGTGCTGGCAGGAATCACGATAACGACACTGCAACATACCAAGTGCTGCCTACACGTCTGGCGATGATGCAGTAACTGTTTTTAATATATTGTCTGCAATCCTTGTGACAATTTTAAAAATTGGATTTAAGATGCCCATTTTCTAATAAGGCCCAGAGGTGCAGTGACTGATGCAGACCACAGAGGATTCAGCCTCCGATGGCCTTGGTTGTCAGGCTGACGCCTTTCCTTTTACCAGGCTGTGTCCCTCTGCTCCCCATGCCTTCCTGGTACATCTGAGAAGCTTAGAGGATGCAGGACTCTGGGGTGCAGTGGGGGTGGGAGATGCCAGCCTCTCACCAACAAGCCCAGCTCTGTGCATCCATGTTAAGCGCCATGTGCTCATCAACTGCAGCCAGATCCTTCTGGATTGTTGGAAATACCTGTTCTGTGTCCATTCCAGGCTGTTAGTGAGATTTCTTCACCCCACTCCATCCTTAATCAGCCGTGATTTTACAGGAAGCTCTTTGCCACATGCTTTTCTCCTAGACGCTAATAACATATAATCGTGTGTGGTGCACTCAGAGATGGAGGAGGCTGGAAAGAAAGGGAATGGGGCCAGCGGAAAGGGTTGCCCTGGCTGAGAACCTGAAGCGTGGGGGGCCTCATGGAGCCTGGCTGGCAGCCACTCAGCAGCCTGGCCACCCCTCATGCACTGCCCACACAAGCTGAGCCAACACCAATTAGTCCCCATGTAGCCTTGATTAAGGACTCTAATCTCTATCAGACCTGATCACCAGCCTGTGCCACTAGAACCTCTCAGCCTCTGATTATTTTTTCTTTATGCTCTCAGAGGCATGCTGATGAATGACAATGAGGGGCCGGCAGCTACAATGCAGAGTCCACATTTGTCTCAGTGCTTTGGGAAGAACAAGGTTGGAAGGTCTGACACCAGCAGTGTAAGGAAGAAAGGGACATCAGAGACACCCATGTGAATTTGCTCAGATGTCAAGACCACCCTCCTCACTGTACAGATAGAGAAACTGAGTCCCAGGGAGGGAGGGAAGTGCCTCAGGTCACACAGCACATTTGGCTGAGGAGACTTATAAAGAATCTTCCTCATTTCATAAAGCATCTAATTATATCCTCCTGTTATTTCACTCGAATCATGTTTCTTTGCCTACGAAGCCTCTGTTTCCCCAAGCCCTCAAACTTATCCTGCTTCCTGAATCACGAGAACATGCTGATTTCAAGAAACAAGAGCAGAATATATTAGAGAAAGAATCAAGGGCTGGAATTTGAACAAGATTTGGAAAAGTGGGATATCTGAGTACTAACTAGTCATTTTACAGATTGGAAGGCTGAGGTCCAGAAAGGTAGAATGATTTGCAGAAGATTCAGGGCTGTAAAATGTATCCCCTAATGACGTTACTTATACTCAACCCTGCCCATATTATCCCAATTTTTTTTACTAAATTATTGTTTGCCACTTAATTTCTCATTTTCTCCTCTCCCTCCTACTTTAGTCTCTCCTTCATTGACTCTGTCTCTCTCCAGGGCTCAGGTTTTGCTTGAGGGGGATCTCTGAGTGGGACCCCTGGGTAGAATCAAGGCAGACCTGCTGCAAGAAGCTGCATGGTCTCAAGTGACCCTGCTTTCATCAATAGTCCCAGGGAAAATTAGAGCGTAAACATCACAGGGAGGTAGAGTTATTGATAAGGTTGGAAAAATTGGAAAGGCCTTGAATGCTAGACTGGGATATGTGACTTCTACCCTGAAGGCAATTGAAAACCACTGAGAGTTTCTGGGGAAGGCCATGAGTGCAGCTGTTCTTTGAAAAGATAGCTGGCCAACAGATCAGATGTAGGGACACAGAAAATAGGTTCATAGCACATGGACAATGCTGAGGGCCTGAACCAGGCCAGCGGAGGAGAAGAGAGATGGGAATAAATGGGTCTATGTAAAACCAAAGAGGTAGAGTCTGTGGGATTCAGATATCACTCAGATGCTGAGGATACAAAATAGGGCCCAGTTAGAAGTTTTTCTGAAGTTTCCAATTAGGAAAGAAAGTGGTACCATTACTCACGGAGATGTGGACATCTAGGTTTAAAGTACATCTGAGGCTTTTGCCGAAGTAATGCTGCATATCAATCACATTTTATTGTCAACAACTGTAAGTAAGCATCTTTTTCTGCTTTGTCACACATCTGGGTGAACTGATCTAGCCAGGACTCAGCTGCCCTTGGCTTTAAGCTGAGGATGAATCCAGATCTGCTCCACACATCTGTCATCCTTCATGGACCACCCACAACCTGGGGATGTTTTTTCTAATGGCAAGAGGCAGGAGTGCAAGAAGGAAAGCCTGTCTACATAAATACATTTCCAACCTTGATTATTTAAGTCCTGGGTGTCATTATCCCATTGACCAAAGCAAGTCATGTGCCAACTGAAGACAAAGGGCAGGAAAGAAAATGTGCTCTTTCCACAATCATCCATGGCAAAAAAGCAAACTCATAATTAACCACTGCAGAGAAATGACCCTCAGTGTCTCACACACGATCATTGTCAACTTAAAGGCAGCTGTCCTTGTTATTGTCCTTGTGGTTATGTGTATTGTTGTGAGGTTTGTGGTGGCATAAGTGAGCATGAGTTTTGGAGACCTGGCCCTGTGACCTAGGGCAAGTAACTAGTCAAGTCTTAGTTTCAGTTTCCTTATTTTACAAGGAGAGCATCAGTACCTTCCTCCTTGCACTAGTCATGGGTGTGACATGCAATGACTCATGTCAATGTCACACACCACTTTTAGCACAAAGCAGGCCCTCATAAAGTTATGCCCACTACATGCCTGCCCTTAAGTCAGGTTACGGAAACACAAAGGTGAAGAGGCCCAAGGTGGCCCATTTGGAATCAGAATGGGGAAGGGTACCATGCTTATTGCTCTGAGGGCCCAGAGAGATATCTTTTTAAACCACACTGACAAGAAGAGTAAATAAGAAAGTGAACAGCAGGCAGCATTCCTGGCTGGTGATGATAAGTGATGACTGAGTTAGAAGCAAGTGAAAATGGAATCATAACAGAATGACAGGGTTTGGGGCGGGAAGTCAGACATCCAGGATGGCTTATGAAGGAGGCTTTGCACTTTTGTGGGCAGGCCATGAGCTCATCTGTGCTGCTGGGATGGAGGAGGCAGCAGCCTCTGGCTTATGCCTTGTCTGTGCCCATACCTCCTTAAGCAGGGGATGCCATGGACACAGGGAACATGTCTTTGTAGCTCTGGAAACTCGGGGAATAGCTTTGGGGATTATCTCATTCAAACTGCCCTCTGCCTGTGCAACATAGTTGGATCTCATCTTCACAAAAAATTAAAAAACTAGCTGAGAATGATGGCATGTGCCTATAGTCCTAGCTACTTGGGAGGCTGAGGCAGGAGGATCTCTTGAGACTAGGAGCTCAAGGCTGTAGTGAGCCATGATTGCACCACTGCACTCCAGCTTGGGCAACAGAGCAACACCCTGTCTCTAAAAAAATTATAATAATTTTTTTTTAATTTTTTTTTGAAAGAAAAAAAGAGAGGAAAGAAAGTGAGAGTGAAATAAAGAAAGAAAAAGAATGTATGAGAGAAAGAAAGAGGAAGAAAAAGAGGGAGAGAGAACAGGATTCTTGTTCTACTGCCCAGGCTAGAATGCAGTCTAAAAATGGGTATT